>CM019699.1:37464591-37946277 GCA_009760885.1 Achatina immaculata | reverse complement strand
GAGCAGAAACAAGAATGCCAGAAAGTAAGATGGGCTCGTATAAATAAAGAACATACAATAATCCAATATTTCGGCAGACGCCTTCTTTTAAGAATCACGTATAAAAACAACACAAGAGATAAAACCACTTTTCTTTTTTTTAAAAATTATCCTTGTAAGAAAGACAGGCATAAAATGAACTTTGCTTTGTATTCGATCATTCAAAAAGGAACTAGAATGTTGCGTGTTCTTCGTTAATACATGTTTATCCTACTTTCTGACTTTTCTTCTTTGTGCTCAATTTCTTCACTCTTTCTATCGTTTTTTGTAAAACTGAAGCATGCACCTCAATCTGCTTTATTACTAGAACTAATTTTACCCCAGTCGTCATTTCTCTTATATAACTTAGAAGCGATGTTCAAAATGCTATAAATAATTTTATTAAATTAAATAATGGAATATTAGTAAACACCGACAAAACAAATTCCAGGCTCATTTTTTAACAAGCCAGAAACTACAGAGCATGACCAAAAAAAAAAACATTGAGTACACCCTTATACTGAAATTTTTTGAAGATGTCCCCCTTTTAATATCCATCATTTTATCTCCATCAATAGTTAGTAATGATCCAAGATAATCAAAACTCTCCAACTCTTACAATTTTTTCACATCAATATATATTTCAGCTGCCTTATTTCTAGTGTCAGGTGTCATCAATTTACTTTTCTTTGCATTAAGATAAAGATTTTTCACTTACGGACTGATTTGATTAGTTTTTCCATCTCTAATGAGGGTGTCTTCAGATATGAATCACTCCCTTGCAATGCTGTTGTCATCAACAGTTCCCTCCATTTTCGCACTGTACATTTCACAGAGAGCTACAATAATGCCTCAATATGTCGCGAAAGATGGAGGGAACACTTTAACACCCTACTAAACAGAACACAAGCAGCACAAGCAATAGATATACCTGAAGCAAAAGCGGAACTAAACATCAATACAGGACCAATAACAATAAATGAAGTAAAAGAGGCGATAAAGATGCTAAAATCAGACAGGGCACCAGGTGAAGATGAAGTGACTGCTGAGATGTTGAAAGCAGAAGAAACAGAAACACCAAAACAACTTTGCCGGATATTACAACAAATTTGGGATTTAGAAAAAGCCCCAGAGGAGTGGAAAACTGGTCTTATAGTAAAACTACCAAAGAAGGGTGACCTCAGAGATTGCGGGAACTGGAGAGGCATTACCCTACTGCCACTCACTAGTAAAGTATTTTGCAGAATAATCATCAACAGAATTGTACCAACACTTGAGGAAAAACTTCGGAAAGAGCAGGCAGGATTTAGGAAAGGAAGATCATGCATAGACCATATATTTGTACTTAGACAAATATTAGAACAGGCAAATGAATGGCATAGCACAACATATGCATTATTCATAGATTTTGAGAAAGCCTTTGACAGTGTCAACAGAGATGCACTGTGGAAAATCCTAAGATGGCATGGCCTCCCCCATAAAATAGTTAATGTAATCAAAGCCCTATACGAGGGTTTTCAGTGCAAAGTTATCTGTGGAGAATATACCTCCAGCAGCTTTAGGGTACAAACAGGAGTGAAACAGGGATGTGTACTATCACCAACATTATTTATCTTGGCAGTAGACTGGTTAATGAAGGAGGCAACATCAGACAAACGCAGAGGATTACAATGGACCCTTAACACAGTGCTGGAGGACCTTGACTTTGCGGACGACATTTGTCTATTATCAAGCAGTCACAAAGATATGCAAGATAAAATAAACAAGTTAACCCAGAATGCAAACAACATAGGACTAAAGATCAACGTAGGAAAGACAAAGTTAATGAAGCAAAATGTGAACAACAGAAATGTACTCAGAGTAGATAACAAGTTAGTGGAGGAGGTCAACGAATTTGTATACCTTGGCAGCAGAGTAGTAGAAAATGGAGACAGCACAGAGGACATCAACAGCAGACTTACTAAATCAAACCAGGCTTTTGCAATGCTACAGAATATATGGAAATCAAATAAACTAAGCATAAATATGAAAATCAGGATATTTAAGAGTAATGTTCTAAGTGTACTACTCTATGGAAGTGAATGCTGGAAAATCACCAAAACCATAGAAAACAAGTTGAATTCTTTCCAGACTAAATGTTTACGTAGAATAAAAAAAATATTTTGGCCAAACACCATAAGAAATAACATCTTATTGGCAGAAATGCAGATGAAACCACTGACAACAATTATTGAGGAAAGACGCTGGCGATGGTTGGGACATGTGCTCCGAATGACTGACAACTCACTACCAAAAATAGCACTAAGATGGACACCACAGGGGAGCAGAAGTAAGAGTAGACCAAAAGAGACATGGAGAAGAACAACAGAAAGGATGTTGAGCAATAGAGGGCTCACCTGGGCAAGAGCAGAAAAAAAGGCGAAAGACAGGCATTTGTGGAAAACCCTTGCGGAAGCCCCATGTGCCCTGGGCACTTAAGGTTCAGAGAGAGAGAGAGAGATGTCGCGAACGACAACCTTGCTGTCCGCCATATTTCTCATTTCAGCTCATTTCGTATCTGGCAATCCACTGCCTAAATATGGGAATGCTCGTTTTCAGGATGGCACAACGCATGGCGTCATCATGATGTTACAAATGCCAATAGAGCGTGTAAGACGGGAACCGTGATGGAAACGATGGCATCAACGTGACAAATTTGTGACTCACCGTAATAATTCAGTATTACTCTTTACCTGTGGTCTATGGATCACATCAGGTCTTCCGCTGGCCTCTCGGTAGTAAGCAAGATGCCCTGCTGCTGATACGTCCATTCGCAGATCATCAACAATGTCTTGCAGTCATCTTCGCCTTGGTCTTCCTTTCTTTCTTTCTCCCGTTAAGTACCCTTCCAAGACTGTCTTCTCTAAATTATCATGACGTTTAATATGTCCAAAATATTTCAATTTTCTCTCTTTAATCTTTATTACTAGACAACCTTCTTCAATATTAAATTCTTGTAATATAGATGTCCTCTTTTTCTGTGTCTATGATATGTGAAGGATACTTTTGTAGCATTTACATTCAAAGGCATTTATATGTTTTTCAGATGTGTTGTTAAGTGTCCCCGTCTCTCAGGCATATGATGCAAATGGGAAAGATGCATGTCTTTAAAAATCTTTTTTTTTTTGTAGTTTTGTCTGTTCTTCTCCTCAGCTTCTTTAGTTGTTTTATTTTTTGAAGATGTCCCCCTTTTAATATCCATCATTTTATCTCCATCAATAGTTAGTAATGATCCAAGATAATCAAAACTCTCCAACTCTTACAATTTTTTCACATCAATATATATTTCAGCTGCCTTATTTCTAGTGTCAGGTGTCATCAATTTACTTTTCTTTGCATTAAGATAAAGATTTTTCACTTACGGACTGATTTGATTAGTTTTTCCATCTCTAATGAGGGTGTCTTCAGATATGAATCACTCCCTTGCAATGCTGTTGTCATCAACAGTTCCCTCCATTTTCGCACTGTACATTTCACAGAGAGCTACAATAATGCCTCAATATGTCGCGAAAGATGGAGGGAACACTTTAACACCCTACTAAACAGAACACAAGCAGCACAAGCAATAGATATACCTGAAGCAAAAGCGGAACTAAACATCAATACAGGACCAATAACAATAAATGAAGTAAAAGAGGCGATAAAGATGCTAAAATCAGACAGGGCACCAGGTGAAGATGAAGTGACTGCTGAGATGTTGAAAGCAGAAGAAACAGAAACACCAAAACAACTTTGCCGGATATTACAACAAATTTGGGATTTAGAAAAAGCCCCAGAGGAGTGGAAAACTGGTCTTATAGTAAAACTACCAAAGAAGGGTGACCTCAGAGATTGCGGGAACTGGAGAGGCATTACCCTACTGCCACTCACTAGTAAAGTATTTTGCAGAATAATCATCAACAGAATTGTACCAACACTTGAGGAAAAACTTCGGAAAGAGCAGGCAGGATTTAGGAAAGGAAGATCATGCATAGACCATATATTTGTACTTAGACAAATATTAGAACAGGCAAATGAATGGCATAGCACAACATATGCATTATTCATAGATTTTGAGAAAGCCTTTGACAGTGTCAACAGAGATGCACTGTGGAAAATCCTAAGATGGCATGGCCTCCCCCATAAAATAGTTAATGTAATCAAAGCCCTATACGAGGGTTTTCAGTGCAAAGTTATCTGTGGAGAATATACCTCCAGCAGCTTTAGGGTACAAACAGGAGTGAAACAGGGATGTGTACTATCACCAACATTATTTATCTTGGCAGTAGACTGGTTAATGAAGGAGGCAACATCAGACAAACGCAGAGGATTACAATGGACCCTTAACACAGTGCTGGAGGACCTTGACTTTGCGGACGACATTTGTCTATTATCAAGCAGTCACAAAGATATGCAAGATAAAATAAACAAGTTAACCCAGAATGCAAACAACATAGGACTAAAGATCAACGTAGGAAAGACAAAGTTAATGAAGCAAAATGTGAACAACAGAAATGTACTCAGAGTAGATAACAAGTTAGTGGAGGAGGTCAACGAATTTGTATACCTTGGCAGCAGAGTAGTAGAAAATGGAGACAGCACAGAGGACATCAACAGCAGACTTACTAAATCAAACCAGGCTTTTGCAATGCTACAGAATATATGGAAATCAAATAAACTAAGCATAAATATGAAAATCAGGATATTTAAGAGTAATGTTCTAAGTGTACTACTCTATGGAAGTGAATGCTGGAAAATCACCAAAACCATAGAAAACAAGTTGAATTCTTTCCAGACTAAATGTTTACGTAGAATAAAAAAAATATTTTGGCCAAACACCATAAGAAATAACATCTTATTGGCAGAAATGCAGATGAAACCACTGACAACAATTATTGAGGAAAGACGCTGGCGATGGTTGGGACATGTGCTCCGAATGACTGACAACTCACTACCAAAAATAGCACTAAGATGGACACCACAGGGGAGCAGAAGTAAGAGTAGACCAAAAGAGACATGGAGAAGAACAACAGAAAGGATGTTGAGCAATAGAGGGCTCACCTGGGCAAGAGCAGAAAAAAAGGCGAAAGACAGGCATTTGTGGAAAACCCTTGCGGAAGCCCCATGTGCCCTGGGCACTTAAGGTTCAGAGAGAGAGAGAGAGATGTCGCGAACGACAACCTTGCTGTCCGCCATATTTCTCATTTCAGCTCATTTCGTATCTGGCAATCCACTGCCTAAATATGGGAATGCTCGTTTTCAGGATGGCACAACGCATGGCGTCATCATGATGTTACAAATGCCAATAGAGCGTGTAAGACGGGAACCGTGATGGAAACGATGGCATCAACGTGACAAATTTGTGACTCACCGTAATAATTCAGTATTACTCTTTATTTGTTTATGATGAAGCGTTTGTAATAACCAAGGCTGAATGTTTGAGGTTAGAGTGAAATGAGAATGGTAAAAGACAGAAAGTCAGATAGATGTGCATGCCAGATTATTCATCTTTTGACAACAAAATTCGTTCCTTCTCTCACTCGCCTCGTGCTGTTTATCTTCATTTACTGTTAAAATTTGAATAGTCAAGCGATACATGCGTTAAATTTATTGTCCTATTTTGTGTTAAGATTTTATATGTCATCGACTTCTACCTCTGTTGACTGTCATTTTATCGTAATATGTGTCATTTTTCACGTAGAAGAGGACATTTGTATGTAAAAGTGCCTACTAACTGGTATCATCATCATTAGCCTGAGCATCATGTTATTTCTATATTCCCTATGGATATGAATGCATCTGATTAAGAGCCTCAGTGATAGACTCATTGCGTCATCGGAGCCATTTAAACTATTCACAACTCTATCATAGTCTCTATGCTGTTCTGTCACTAGTTTGACTGTTATGATAAAACGTATGATTTGGATGGTGATTTTCGCAAGAATTGGTTTTTTAAAGAGTGAAAATTTTCTGGGTGTTTTTGTTTGTTTGTGTGTTGTTGTTGCTTACAGTATCCAGTAAAATGAGAGGCGTGGTTGATTTATTGACTAAACATAAAACACCTCAATGTGACATCCAGGATACCTACTTCACTTTTCTCATTAACACCTTTTGTTATAAAACAGTAATCCTGCACTTTGACTGAAACTGTCTATATATCAGGGGATGGGGAGCAGATCTGGTTGTGCCTCTGAGATAGTATGATTGCCAGAGTTGGTCAAGACTCTCACGGGCCTAAATAAGAGGGATCTCGCTATGGTTCCCATTGTGGTCAGGTTTGGGGTGCAGCTGCTTTCTTTATGTCAATAGATTCAAACCTCAGGTGTTGACCAAAATTAAATTCACGGGAGGTGTGAGACAGGGTCACTAGAACATATGACTAGTGTGAGAAGACTAGAACATATGATTAGTATGAGAAGACTAGAACATATGACTATTGTGAGAAGAAGACTAGAACATATGACTAGTGTGAGAAGACTAGAACATATGACGATAAATGAAAATATCATAGTACAAGAAAACAAACTGACAAAATATCAAAGTTGTTCTTCTACTTTGTGTGTTTCAAACCTATATATTAAAAACTCTCTATTTTTTAATTCACATTTATATTAAATAATTTTATCTTAAATTTATGGAAAATTTCACAATGTAGTGATCAGTGGTGAATTATTTAAAAAGTGATTTTAGGCATAATTTTTTTGTGATCAGTACAAAGTGATGTTATGTTAAAAGCCATTGAAAGAATTTTAGTTATTTTTTGTTTGTTTGTTTATGAATGAAATTAAAAGTTCCGAGAAAATAGCAACAACAGCATCAACAACCACCACCAAAAAACAAGTGAGGAGAAAAAAGTCAAGTGAATTGCTGGAAATCTATAAGATCAAGTGATAACAGAAATTAACAAAACAACATTTTTGGAAAGACAGTCAGTGACAGAACATAAGAATAACTTAACATCAGACAATTTCCAAATAAAACAAAACAAGATCTAAATGAAAAGATTAGTTGTTTATTCAGTAATATAAAACACATACATGAATGCAATATTTTCAAATAAAAATGAAGTTTATTCATTTACACATGTTACGGAAATGAAGAAAATATTTGTACAATATATTTACACATGAGACTGGAAAATTAACTTCATTTCAAAAGCATAGTCCAAAAGTTTTAGTAGCCAATTTTTAAGTTTATTACAGCTGCTTTTTTTATTTCCAGAAATGATAAGTAAATTTCAAAATAGTTGTCTTAAAATGAGTGAGTCAAAATTTGTGAGTCTTTCATTTGGTGCTGAAGACCATTTTAAATCAAGAATGTCTATATTTTAAGCAGCAGTCATACAAGGACACCATACTGCACTAACCAGGTTATAGAGTTTAATGGACTGATCAGTTAGAACTATTTGCCCAACACTTCGTCAGAAGGGAGGAAACTGTATTAATTCAAATTGAGGGGATATTCTCATAGAAATTTACACATTACTTTTATTAAATGATTTCCATCTCTTTAAATTCGGTTCAGAGAACGATGACTTCAAGCTATTTTAATGATGAAACTTGTCCTCTTTATGTTTTATTAATTTTTGAAATGACTGTCATAAAGATAAAAACTATGTCTGATCTATCCTGTGCTGCCAGAAAAATGTTTTAAAATAAGTATGAAACTCATGTTTTTATAGTCACTATTATTATTACACAATCATCATACTCGTATATCACTTTCTTAAAATGTTTCATAAACTTATTATTGGCTGTTAGGAATACACGAAACTGGCTCTTTGGAATACACAGCCTGACATTTTCCTCACATCAATGACCAAAATGCCACAGAAAAGAGTTTCTAATTTCCTTAGCTACATTGAGAAGAGTGATCTTGTGACTGCAGAGCTGCTGGTGTTGGGTTGAGACCAGTTTGGCTGAAACAGTCTTGAGAAAGGAAAGCTTGATATTGACGATGTGGATAAAATACCAAATATGTGGATTTGAGCATTTCTTTCTAGAATGTAAGTTGAAGTTGGCAACAGAGGTGCCCAGTAACATCACATTATTGGAAAAATGATTACAAGTAAAAAGTGGAGAACATACTGCCAAGAGGGTGGACTTCCAAGTTGAAATCACACCAGGGTGTAAAGGTTAGGCTGAGTACTGATCAGTGTCTGGCTGTGGATTCGTGTTCGAATAAGCAAATTCAGAGGACTTTTTCTACAATGAGTGATTTTTGTCAGAATGTCAGCAAACAAAGTTATGCCAAAAGTTAACATATAAAGTTGTATGTCAGAATGTCACCATACAAAGTACTCGTGTTAGCATGTCAGCACCCAAATTTGAGCCTTAAATCCAGTACACAAATAAGTTGCGGAAGATTGTCAGCATACACAAGCGCCCCAGAATATGAACATATAAAATTGTATCAGAACCTCAGTATACAAAATTGCGTCAGAATGTCTGCATACAAAGCTGTGAAAGAAACCAGAATGTCAGTATGCAAAGCTGTTCCTGAATTAAAGCATACACGGCTGTGCCACTTGTCAACATCCAAAGTTTTGTCAGAATGTCAGCAAACATAGTTGTGTCAAAATATCAGAATACAAAGTTGTGTCAGCATATAAAGCTGTGTCAGAATATCAGCATATAAAGGTGTGTCACGTTGGCATCCTGCATAGTTGTTGGAGTCTCACATTGTCTGGTCAGCCCTGACCGTACATCATCAAGAAATAAAGCACTTCTAGCCCCTCAGAAATGGATGCAGCAGCAGCAGGCCATCTTGCTCACAACCGAGAGGCCTACAGGAGTGCTGTTTGGGAGGCAAAGTTCCGCAAGGGACATGCAAAGGAATGAATGAATGAGCCCCTCAGTTACACTGAGAAGAGGAAACATCTTGTGTTTGTTGATCTACTGCTGCTGTTGGGTTAAGACCATTTTCTCTTGAAAACTCTTGAGAAGTTTGAACCGAATAGGGATAATGTGAGACGAAATTACTGTAAAATGTACCAGAAGATATGGCCATCTCTGGCAGAATGTAGCTTGATGTCTGGTAGTAACTTCCCACTAATCTATAATGTGGATAAGGGTAGAAACTGGGGTAGAAAATGTCAGTACGTCGGACTCCCGGGATGAATGTAGGAGCTGCGTGTAAAGAACAGACCGGGTGCTGATCAGTAACTGCATCTGAGCTTGTGTTTTGACTGGCAGACAGGGAGCCAGTGTCTGTGCTTGACTGAGGACTTGAATTAAAAGATGGGGTCCCCTCATCTGGATATGAAATTTGTGGTTCAGTCGACTCATGATAATGTCCCATTAATGGATATTGCGGATACGAGTAGAAACTGGGGTAAAAACCGTCAGAGCGTGGGATGGCTTGCCTAAGTTCAGGACCTGAGTGTAAAGGGCAGTCAGGGTGATGATCAATGTCTGGACCTGGGCTCGTGTTTTGATTGGCAGACTGAAAGCCAGTATCTGTGCTAGACTGAGGACTTGAATTCCAAGATGGGGTTCCCTCACCTGGATATGAAATTTGTGGCTCAGTCGTCTCGTGATATTGTCCCATTAATGGATAATGTGGATAAGAGTAGAAGCTGGGGTAAAAACTGTCATAGCGTGGGATGGCTTGTCTAAATTCAGAACCTGAGTATAAAGGGCAGTCAGGGTGATGATCAGTGTCTGGACCTGGGCTCGTGTTTTGATTGGCAGATTGAAAGCCAGTATATGTGCTTGACTGAGAACTTGAATTACAAAATGCAATTCCCTCATCTGGATATGAAAAGTAGGTGGTGTGTTCATTAGAGAGTGGAAATGAACTAGTGCTTGGAGTGACAGAGTCACTAACTATGCTTGACTGAGGACTTGGACTGCAAGATGCGATTCCCTCGTCTGAATATGAAGAGGATGTCGCGTACTTATTAGATTCTGGAACTGAAGTCATGCCTGGACTGTCAGACTTACAGGCACTAGATATGCTTGATTGAGGGCTTGAACTGAGGGATTGTAATTCTTCATCTGAGCTCGGTCTAGACTGCTCACTTGCGACTGTATTTGCTTGCCTGGCCATGTTATAAACTTGCTCATCAACCACAATAGGTCCAATACTTCCATCTTCTCCAATGCGAACATAAACGACTCCAGGGTCCACCCATATGGTCAACTCTGTGCTCATTAATTTGTCGAAAAAATCAATCTTTGCCCGCCTTAAACTTTTAACAATGACAGGATCGATGCTTTGACGGTTGATACGAATGCAACGATATGCACTCCCTCTTTCAGGATTTCCTGGAAACCAGCAATTCTCATATCGCGCTTTCAGAATGTCAGTAAGGGCTGAAACAAAAACGTCAATTTTGTGTTTTGGCACTTCGGAGGCATTTATGTTTCCAAACATCATATTTCGGAAGAGTTCCACAGCTTTTTCGATTTCTTTCAACATTTTCTGTATCTCAGAATACGTAGATTTTCTTCTGTCAGGAACTTTACAGTCACCTGAATATAAAAGAAATAATGAACAAAATATAATATTCTGAGCAGCAACTTGTTTCAACAGAATATGACAAATGACATAAATAAGCATTTTCTTTCCCAGTTGCATTTATTGCATTTAAGGAGCTTTTATGGTTAAATGTTCCAATTAGGAAGAAAAAATAGCTTTGTTACCAATTTCCATTATTAGGATAAATATATATTCTCCAAAATGTATTTGTCACGAACAATTATTTATTGAATAATTTTTTCAAATTAAAAAAAGAGCAACATAGTAATCGAGGAAATTAAAAGCCAGAGTACAAATAAGGAATAAAATAGGCTTTGCCTTGCAACAGCTGTTAAAATATTTAAATACTGTCCCAAAACACCAAAATAACAATCTACAAAGCTATAACGAGATCAGCCGTCGTGTAGGGTTCAGAACTGTGCAGTACAGCAAAGAATGATGGACAACAATTGGAGAACTTTGAGAACTTAGAGCCCAAGAAGAATCTTTGGTACCATAAAAGATACCAACAGTGTAGAATGAAGGGGTAGAAAGAGTACAGAACTGAGCTGCCTATTTAAATCCTAACGAATTATAAATGTCTTGAAACTGAACAGATTACGTTGGTTGGGCCATGTAGAAAGAATAAAAGATAACAGACAAACGAAAATGATATATATATACAAGAGATGAGGGAAACAAGACCAAGAGGTAGATCAAGACAGCGATGGAAAGACAACATATAAGAGAATATAAATCAACTGGCATCACCAGCTGGAGAGATAAATGGAAACTAACTTTACCTGCCGCAATGAGCCTTAATGTGTTGCAAAGCTGAAAAAGAAAAAAGAAGAAGAAGAAGAAGAAGTTAAGGAACTGGTTAGCATAAAGTTTGAACACCCTGTCCAATCGATCGTTTAAATCAGCATTGATGAGGACTCGAGAGTTAGTAGCAATGTTTGTGTGGAGTGGGACTGTGTAGAAGTGTGAGCTAAACAGGAAAAAAGTAAAGATCTCTAAGTCTGAACCAGAAAGTGTGGTGTACAGACTCTGTTATAGCCATAATGAAAATAACAGAATTGCTGAAGATTGCTGAATTTTTATAATTGATGCTAACTTTAATCAGATTGACTTCTTTTGATGTGAAGTGCCCCACAGATGTCATGGGGGCGATTGGCACAAAGTCATCATTCATTCATTGCAGGATAGAGTCGACGATCATGCTTCCCAGCATTGCGAAATCGTTGTTTTTTTCCATGCCACCTGTTCAGTCCTCTCCAGAATATATTTTTCTCTCTTTCTTTTCTCTTCACTCTTCCAGTCATTACCAAGTGCTGTAACTTCTGTCTTCTCATGACATGTTCAAGACAACGTGACCGATTTTATCTTACAATTTTAGCAAGTTTTCACTTTCACTATAATCTTTACACTATTGTTCATTTTAAACATTTCACGTTGTATGTAATACAAAACAGACAAACAAAAAAGATGTCGACCACGTGAAACTCTAAAGAGGACATTGTTAAGAGAAGCCAGTTTAGTGGACATAACAACCATTGATGAAGTTGAAAGACTCGCCCAGAACAGGAAAACTTGGCAAACAACTAAGCGAGCCCTATGTGGCGTTTAACGATACGGGAAGGAAGTAAGAAGATGTAAGATGTAATGGAAAGGTCTAATAAATGTTCGCAAAATGCTACACAGACTCAACCTCTACACCAGTAATATATAATACATTATACCAATAACCTACCTTTTATCTCACAAAAGCAATTTTTGCAGAATTAAACCAAATGGCTACGGTTTACACCAAACTCTAACGTTAAAATCAAATATTACAGTAAAGATGGAATAAACATTAAACTAGATGAGATGGATAAATAAAACAATTTAGAAAGATGAAATTCCAATGCATCTGCTGTTTATTTTTCTCAGATAAATAACTGCAGAAACAGACTGTAAAGTCGAACAAAGAAGGAGAAGTTCACTAGCAAAAAGAAGCTTACCAAGTCTTTGCTATGGACAAAAAAAACACAAAAAAAAAAAACCAGAAGAAAGCAAAAAGTTTTATAAATTCATAATCAAATATGATACGCTTTTAGTTTTAATAGCACACTTCATTAACAGTTAGTAGTTTTATAAATGCTAAAATGCTTACGTTTTACTGGATGTCTATTGGTGAGATGTGAGATCACTTGCTACCTGCAGTTCATCAAGATCAGACACAGAGAATGAACTCGCAACTCTTCATCCAAAAAGTAATGTACTAAATGCACGTGGTCACTTGAACTAGCTGGGTATAATGTGCTTTCCTTCTCTCCTCTCGATATATACTAGTAGCCTTTATGAGGTGGCGTTTGCTTCAAGCATATTCCTTGACTTATGATTGGTACACAAAAAGCGTCCCCTTAACAATAGCGCCCAATTAAGGTATGCCGTGACTAGTAGTAAAAACAGGCTGGCGAATGACACGCTTCAGTGACACAGTGTGCTCCGCAGAGGGATAGAGGACAATGTGGATACTAACACCACAATCTCCATATGCCTTCATTATATTACTAAAAATATTACAATATCAACTTGGACTATGGAAGTGAGGGCATTTTCCCCCTAGATTACCAGGTCTAGAATAGGACTTGTGATGGAAATTATTCATTAAATAAAACTGGAAAAAAAGACAGCTTGACCATTAAAATTGAATTTATGCGCTTGATACGCCAAATCTTCGATACTGACTGTTTCTAGCTTCAGACTCTTAAATCTTTTATTAATAATATAATATATTTTCTCCATCTCTCACCCCAGTTAAATTCCGGAAAGGTTATGTGCAAGAAGATGAATTGCTTAGGTGGTGGTAGCTGTTAACGTCTCCTGTTTTGAATGAGGAAATGTCGCAGAACTGGAAGAATGAATGAAGTAATGGAGGCTGGTAGGGTATATAGCTCTCTGTGCGCCGGACTTTGCTGAGCACGTTACTTCCCTTTAGTCAGTGGTTCCAAGAATGGAACACAGGAGGCGGAGTTGGAGGTCTTATATATGAGGTATTAAGGAGTATAGGGAATATACTACTAATAAAAGAGTTACGATTTTAATAGTACACAAATAGAAACCCTGGTCCCGAATGTTTGGTGTGTCAAACTCATATGTTTTTGATTTAACCGTCAGAGTGGTAGTTTTTGTTTCCAGACTGACCTATTTCTTTTTGAGTTACAATTTTATTTCAGATTTGGTACGGTGTATGATTTCTTTCCCTCGTCATCGCCTCCTCAGTTCTTGGCATCTCTTTAGGTGCCAGGGCTAACTACACACGAGAAAAGCATTGGCTGTTTTCTGTCTCATGTACCTTGCATACATGGCCATTGTTCTAGCGAGGCAGGCCTACAATACGTTTCACTCTTTTATGTAATGTCACTACATTTTCTTTCAAGCCGTTTCGTTTGTTATACTTTCTTGTGCGACAAGACCAATCTTGCAAACCCACGTGTTTTAATATCGCCTTCCATCACACTCTCAGCGCTCAGTCTGTGCTACACAATAAATTCCAACGATATTTCATTTCTCTGACCAAGAAGGTCTTCCGATCACAATAGTATACAACTTTGGCCTTCTTTTTAGTCATCTGTTTCCGGGTGAAGGCGCATGTCTGATGAGGCAATCAGCGACCCATAGCTGATATACTAGCGCTAGGGTTAGCGAACCATAGCTGGCCAAGACCCTGTCCCACCTCCCCGTTGATACCCCTAGGAATAGGCCTAGACTTCTTAACGGGGCAGGGATCGCCATAGTCCCCATGGTGGTGGAGTCTGATAGAGAAGCATTGAACATGTCCTGTTTTTTAACTATTCTCCGGGACAAACAGACAGAGTCGCCCTTCATTACATGTGCTGTTGTCAGTTATTCCAAGATTTCGTGGTTGATAAATTCACATCACAGACACAACAGGAAGAACGAATGAATGACGTACGCACGCACGCACGCACACTCACATACACGCACACACACCCACACTGGAGAAAGCAGTTAAAAGGTGAACATCTGAAAAGATCCTTTAGCGATATGAGTCAGTATCTCTAAACTAGTGATTATTTACCTGTGGTCTATGGATCACATCAGGTCTTCCGCTGGCCTCTCGGTAGTAAGCAAGATGCCCTGCTGCTGATACGTCCATTCGCAGATCATCAACAATGTCTTGCAGTCATCTTCGCCTTGGTCTTCCTTTCTTTCTTTCTCCCGTTAAGTACCCTTCCAAGACTGTCTTCTCTAAATTATCATGACGTTTAATATGTCCAAAATATTTCAATTTTCTCTCTTTAATCTTTATTACTAGACAACCTTCTTCAATATTAAATTCTTGTAATATAGATGTCCTCTTTTTCTGTGTCTATGATATGTGAAGGATACTTCTGTAGCATTTACATTCAAAGGCATTTATATGTTTTTCAGATGTGTTGTTAAGTGTCCCCGTCTCACAGGCATATGATGCAAATGGGAAAGATGCATGTCTTTAAAAATCTTTTTTTTTTTTGTAGTTTTGTCTGTTCTTCTCCTCAGCTTCTTTAGTTGTTTTATTTTTTGAAGATGTCCCCCTTTTAATATCCATCATTTTATCTCCATCAATAGTTAGTAATGATCCAAGATAATCAAAACTCTCCAACTCTTACAATTTTTTCACATCAATATATATTTCAGCTGCCTTATTTCTAGTGTCAGTTGTCATCAATTTACTTTTCTTTGCATTAAGATAAAGATTTTTCACTTACGGACTGATTTGATTAGTTTTTCCATCTTTAATGAGGGTGTCTTCAGATATGAATCACTCCCTTGCAATGCTGTTGTCATCAACAGTTCCCTCCATTTTCGCACTGTACATTTCACAGAGAGCTACAATAATGCCTCAATATGTCGCGAACGACAACCTTGCTGTCCGCCATATTTCTCATTTCAGCTCATTTCTTATCTGGCAATCCACTGCCTAAATATGGGAATGCTCGTTTTCAGGATGTAACAACGCATGGCGTCATCATGATGTTACAAATGCCAATAGAGCGTGTAAGACGGGAACCGTGGTGGAAACGATGGCATCAACGTGACAAATTTGTGACTCACCGTAATAATTCAGTATTACTCTTTATTTGTTTATGATGAAGCGTTTGTAATAACCAACGCTGAATGTTTGAGGTTAGAGTGAAATGAGAATGGTAAAAGACAGAAAGTCAGATAGATGTGCATTCCAGATTATTCATCTTTTGACAACAAAATTCGTTCCTTCTCTCACTCGCCTCTTGCTGTTTATCTTCACTTATTATTAAAATATGGGTAATCAAGCGATACATGCGTTAAATTTATTGTCTCATTTTGTGTTAAGATTTTATGTCATTGACTTTTATATTGGCTGACTGTCATATTATCGTAATAGGCTTCTTTTTTTTTGTTTTGTAGAAGAGGACATTTGTATGTAAAAGTGTATACTAACTGGTATCATCATTATCATTATCATCATCATCACCATCATCATCATCATCATCAATAGCATCAGAATCAAGTGATAGTCCGATTGCATCATCAGAGGCATTTAAACTATTCACAACTCTGTCATAGACTATAAGCAGTGATATAAATAGTTTTGATAATTTATTTCTTGTTTGCTGTTCTATCAGTTTTCTTGTATCAAAATGTATCTTTCTGTGTTCTCCGATTTTGGCTTTCCTTACTTCTTCTTCTTCTTCGTTCACTTCTACCACCAAAAACCGCACTGTGAACCTACTGAATTCACGCATGTGGTCCTCGTTAGGTCCTGTGGTCCCCTGTGTGGTCCAAAATAGACCACACGAGTTCCACGAAAGGACCACAAGGGGTTCAGAGTATCACAGTGCTTTAGCCTGTATTCTTGGTGGGTCTCGGAAGCGGGATTGCGTGACACCGTGGTTTTCATTGCACCAGTTTGGTCTAGGGTTGGACTTTCTCACCGGAAGACCTCGACGTGTTTGGAATATCAGTGCATCACCGCTGGGTGAGAGGCGTAGCCCACCCAGGCCAGAGTTGGACTTTCTCACCGGAAAACCTCGACGTGTTTTGAGATACCCGTGTATCACCGCCGGGTGAGAGGTGGTTGCCCATCCAGTCCAGGGTTGGACTTTCTCACCTGAAAACCTCAGCGTGATTAGGATACGCAGACATCCCCGCCGGGTGAGAGGTGGTTGCCTATCTAGACTTCCCTGGTCCAGTGTCTCCGACTTCAGCATTTTGCGGTCGTGGCCGCTACCCTTCCTAGTTGTGACCAGGATGGAGCTTTTGTCCAGGAGGACGAATCCTCGCCACTAGTGACTTCTACCCCTGGGTTGAGCCGGTTTAGGCATTTCCCAGTATGGGCATGTTTGGGACGGGACCGACCTCTAGGGCAGAGGTACTGTGACATTCATAGCCTTCATGATTCACCCCTGGTATGAGCCGGTTTAGGCAAAGTTCACCAGTATGGGGGTTTATCAGGCGTTACCGACCTCTAGAGCGGAGGTGACATGACATGTCTAGCCATCGAGTTCCACCCCTGGTGTGTGCCGGTTTAGGCATATTTCACCAGTGTAGGTGTATTTCGGACGTAGGCGGCCTCTAGAGCAGAGGTGCCGTGGTATAGCTCTCGTAGCGATACTACTGGACATACCAGGTTAAACTTCACTTTCCACCACCTTTTCCCATCGGCGCCGCACAGCAACCTTTATTTCCGCATTTACTTCCTTAACCGGGAGGAGCTTCACTCCACGCGCGGCATTTGAAAAGTCAAGCCAGCAGTGACTTAACCTCTGGGACAAGCCGGTTCATGCATTTCACCCGATATGATTGCACTCAGGACGTGGCCGACCTCCAGACCAGAGGTGCCGTGATTTGACTGTTTGCTTCGCTTTATTCTTTCAACCACCTTTTCCGCAGTGATGCTGCGCGGCAACCTCATTTGCAAATTTCTTCATTGGCCGGGAAGAGCACCGCTCCACGCACGGCAGCTGAAGATCTCGCCATCAGCGGGCTTTCCTTAATTTTAGTTTTATTTTTGCTACCAAAAGGTTGTGATCACTTCATCTGCTCCTTTCCTTGCTCGCACATCTTGTAGTGACCGTTTCCACTTGTTGTTTATTAGTATGTGATCGATTTGGTTTTCTGTGGTTTTATCTGGTGACCTCCAAGTCACCTTATGAATGTTTTTGTGTTGGAAAATTGTCCCTCCGATGGTCATCATGTTTTCTTCACAGAAACTGCACAGTCTTTCTCCATTTTCATTTATTTCTCCGATTCCTTCTCTTCCCATGATTCTTCTTCTATCTTCATTTCCTTCACCTACTTTTGCATTGAAGTCGCCCAAGATGAGTAGCATATCATGCTTGGGTATTGTTTCTACTGTTGCTTGGAGGCTGTTGTAAAAATCTTCTTTTAATTCCTCTTCAGCTGCTTCTGTTGGTGCATAACAAACTATAATAGACAGCTTCGTGAATCTTGAGTTGAACCGTGCATATAATAATCTCTCATTTATTGGGGTCCATTTCAGCAATGCTCTTGATGCTTCTTTTGTTATAATCAATGCTACTCCTCCTTCATGAAGATCTTCTTTACTTGACCATATTATTGTATCTTCTGTGTGCTGTGTTGTTAATTTCCTTCTGCCTTGTCCTGTCCATCTTGCTTCTTGTATTCCTAGTATGTCTAGTTTGTATCTGTGCATTTCCTTGATGGTTTGTGCTAGTTTTCCAGTCTGGTTTAGTGTTCGTACATTCCAGCTGCCTATTTGCATCTTGTGTTTAGGTTCCAGGAGGTCTGCAATCGGGCTGGGGACTTCCAGTGGCTGGCTTTCATCCACAACCTTCATGGGCTCAGTATCCTGATACGCATTTCTCCTTCCACCTGCATTTGCTTTTTCCCTTGCTTCCGTTTCTGTAGCAGTCTGATAGGTTTTTTTTAACCAGATAGGGTTGCTGGCCCTATGCTGAACCCTCCTTAGTCGCCTTTTACGATCATGCGTGGTAGGGTATAGTGGTCCTATCAATAGTACTTAAGAACCGCTTCAGTGTCGTACAAGACGAAGCAGAAATGTCCATACTAGAGTTCAATAAAACACTACAGGAAACAGCAAAAGAGGTGCTGGGATATCGGAAAAGGAGAAAAGAGGAATGGATAAGCGAGACCACATGGGAAAAGATAGAGCAAAGAAAAGAAATCAAGAAAAAAAATTACTGAACACCAAATCACAACGGCTTAAAGAACGAGTTTCAAGTAATTATGCACAAAAAGACAAAGAAGTGAAGGAATCATGCCGTCAAGATAAACGTCAATATTATGACAACTTAGCAGAAACAGCAGAGAAAGCAGCATATACAAATGACATGAAAACCATATATAAAATCACAAAGCAGATGACAGGTAACTTCAACCCAAAATGTGAAAGTGCAGTAAGAACACAAAATGGGCAACTGGTCAGTGGAGAAAGTGAAAAAATTGAAAGATGGAGGGAACACTTTAACACCCTACTAAACAGAACACAAGCAGCACAAACAATAGACATACCTGAAGCAAAAACGGAACTAAATATCAATACAGGACCAATAACAATAAATGAAGTAAAGGAGGCGATAAAGAAGCTAAAATCAGACAGGGCACCAGGTGAAGATGAAGTGACTGCTGAGATGTCGAAAGCAGAAGAAACAGAAACACCAAAACAACTTTGCCGGATATTACAACAAATTTGGGATCTAGAAAAAGCCCCAGAGGAGTGGAAAACTGGGCTTATAGTAAAACTACCAAAGAAGGATGACATCAGAGATTGCGGGAACTGGAGAGGCATTACCCTACTGCCACTCACCAGTAAAGTATTTTGCAGAATAATCATCAACAGAATTGTACCAACACTTGAGGAAAAACTTCGGAAAGAGCAGGCAGGATTTAGGAAAGGAAGATCATGCATAGACCACATATTTATACTTAGACAAATATTAGAACAGGCAAATGAGTGCCATAGCACAACATATGCATTATTCATAGATTTTCAGAAAGTCGTTGACAGTGTCAACAGAGATGCACTGTGGAAAATCCTAAGATGGCATGGCCTCCCCCATAAAATAGTTAATGTAATCAAAGCCCTATACGAGGGTTTTCAGTGCAAAGTGATCTGTGGAGAACATACCTCCAGCAGCTTTAGGGTACAAACAGGAGTGAAACAGGGATGCGTACTATCACCAACATTATTTATCTTGGCAGTAGACTGGTTAATGAAGGAGGCAACATCAGACAAACGCAGAGGATTACAATGGACCCTTGACACAGTGCTGGAGGACCTTGACTTTGCGGATGACATTTGTCTATTATCAAGCAGTCACAAAGATATGCAAGATAAAATAAACAAGCTAACTCAGAATGCAAACAACATAGGACTAAAGATCAACGTAGGAAAGACAAAGTTAATGAAGCAAAATGTGAACAACAGAAATGTACTCAGAGTAGATAACAAGTTAGTGGAGGAGGTCAACGAATTTGTATACCTTGGCAGCAAAGTAGTAGAAAATGGAGACAGCACAGAGGACATCAACAGCAGACTTACTAGAGCAAACCAGGCTTTTGCAACGCTGCAGACTATATGGAAATAAAAAAAAAAACTAAGCATAAATATGAAAATCAGGATATTTAAGAGTAATGTTCTAAGTGTACTACTCTATGGAAGTGAATGCAGGAAAATCACCAAAACCATAGAAACCAAGTTGAATTCTTTCGAGACTAAATATTTACGAAGAATTAGAAAAATATTTTGGCCATACACCATAAGAAATAACATCTTATTGGCAGAAATGCAGATGAAGCCATTGACAACAATTATTGAGGAAAGACGATGGCGATGGTTGGGGCATGTGCTCCGAATGACTGACAACTCACTACCAAAAATAGCACTAAGATGGACACCACAGGGGAACAGAAGTAAGGGTAGACCAAAAGAGACATGGAGAAGAACAACAGAAAGGATGTTGAGCAATAGAGGGCTCACCTGGGCAAGAGCAGAAAAAAAGGCGAAGGACAGGCATTTGTGGAAAACCCTTGCGGAAGCCCCATGTGCCCTGGGCACTTAAGGTTCAGGGAGAGAGATATATATAGTTTGGGTGCTATGATAAAATGTATGATCTAAGATGATGATTTTTGCAAGAATTTTTTTTAAATGGTGGCTTTTCGAAAGTGTTTTTTAATATCCACGGAATGAGAGGCGTGGTTGTTTTTGTTGTTATTGTATTTTTTATGAACAACAATTGCAGGCCTTTGAGAACAAGATTCCAAGTTGGACGCATAAATTATACCAACAGTGGAGTATGAAGAGATAGAATGAACACAGAACTGAGCTGCCTATTTAAATCCTAACGAATTATAAATGTCTTGAAACTGAACAGATTACGTTGGTTTGGCCATGTAGAAAGAATAAAAGATAACAGACAAACGAAAATGATGTATATACAAGAGATGAGGGAAACAAGACCAAGAGGTACATCAAGACAGCGATGGAAAGACAACATAGAAGAGAATATAAATAAACTGGCATCACCAGCTGGAGAGATAAATGGAAACTAACTTTACCTGCTGCAATGAGCCTTAATGTGTTGCAAAGCTGAAAAATAAAATGAAGAAGAAGAAGAAGAAG
Organism: Achatina immaculata; assembly: GCA_009760885.1. Taxonomy (NCBI): domain Eukaryota; kingdom Metazoa; phylum Mollusca; class Gastropoda; order Stylommatophora; family Achatinidae; genus Lissachatina; species Lissachatina immaculata. The sequence goes on along the minus strand of CM019699.1, from coordinate 37,925,123 downwards.
AAGAAGAAGTTAAGGAACTGGTTTGGAAAAAGTTTGACTATCCTGTCCAATCGATCGTTTAAATCAGCATTGATGAGGACTCGAGAGTTAGTAGCAATGTTTGTGTGGAGTGGGACTGTGTAGAAATGTGAGCTAAACAGGAAAAAAAGGTAAAGATCTCTAAGTCTGAACCAGAAAGTATGGTGTACAGACTCTCTAATAACAGAATTACTGAGGATTGCTGAATTTTCACATTGATGCTAACTTTATTCAGACTGACTTCTTTTTATATGAAGTGCCCCACAGCTGTCATGGGGGCGATTGGCACGAAGTCATCATTCATTCATTGCAGGATAGAGTCGACGATCATGCTTCCCAGCATTGCGAGATCGTTAAAGTTTCCGATCCATTCACTTGTGGGTTTTTTTTCCATGCCACCTGTTCCGTCCTCTCCAGAATATATTTTTCTCTCTTTCTTTTTTCTTCACTCTTCCAGTCATTACCAAGTGGTGTAACTTCTGTCTTCTCATGACATGATCAAGACAACGTGGCCGATTTTATCTTACAATTTTAGCAAGTTTTCACTTTCACTATAATCTTTACACTTTTGTTCATTTTAAACATTTCACGTTGTATGTAATACAAAACAGACAAACGAAAAAGATGTCGACCACGTGAAACTCTAAAGAGGACATTGTTAAGAGAAGTCAGTTTAGTGGACATAACAACCATTGTTGAAGTTGAAAGACTCGCACAGAACAGGAAAACTTGGCAAACAACTAAGCGAGCCCTATGTGGCGTATAACGATACGGGAAGGATGTAAGAAGATGTAAGATGTAATGGAAAGGTCTAATAAATGTTCGCAAAATGCTACACAGACTCAACCTCTACACCAGAAATATATAATACATTATACCAATAACCTACCTTTTATCTCACAAAAGCAATTTTTGCAGAAACAAACAAAATAATTACCGTTCGCAACAAACTCTAACGTTAAAATCAAATATTACAGTAAAGATGGAATAAACATTAAACTAGATGAGATGGATAAATAAAACAATGTGGATACTAACACCACAATCTCCATATGCCTTCATTATATTACTAAAAATATTACAATATCAACTTGGACTATGGAAGTGAGGGCATTTTCCCCCTAGATTACCAGGTCTAGAATAGGACTTGTGATGGAAATTATTCATTAAATAAAACTGGAAAAAAAGACAGCTTGACCATTAAAATTGAATTTATGCCCTTGATACGCCAAATCTTCGATACTGACTGTTTCTAGCTTCAGACTCTTAACTCTTTTATTAATAATATAATATATTTTCTCCATCTCTCACCCCAGTTAAATTCCGGAAAGGTTGTGTGCAAGAAGATGAATTGCTTAGGTGGTGGTATCTGTTAACGTCTCCTGTTTTGAATGAGGAAATGTCGCAGAACTGGAAGAATGAATGAAGTAATGGAGGCTGGTAGGGTATATAGCTCTCTCTGCGCCGGACTTTGCTGAGCACGTTACTTCCCTTTACTCAGTGGTTCCAAGAATGGAACACAGGAGGCGGAGTTGGAGGTCTTATATATGAGGTATTAAGGAGTATAGGGAATATACTACTAATAAAAGAGTTACGATTTTAATAGTACACAAATAGAAACCCTGGTCCCGAATGTTTGGTGTGTCAAACTCATATGTTTTTGATTTAACCGTCAGAGTGGTAGTTTTTGTTTCCAGACTGACCTATTTCTTTTTGAGTTACAATTTTATTTCAGATTTGGTACGGTGTATGATTTCTTTCCCTCGTCATCGCCTCCTCAGTTCTTGGCATCTCTTTAGGTGCCAGGGCTAACTACACACGAGAAAAGCATTGGCTGTTTTCTATCTCATGTACCTTGCATACATGGCCATTGTTCTAGCGAGGCAGGCCGACAATACGTTTCACTCTTTTATGTAATGTCACTACATTTTCTTTCAAGCCGTTTCGTTTGTTATACTTTCTTGTGCGACAAGACCAATCTTGCAAACCCACGTGTTTTAATATCGCCTTCCATCACACTCTCAGCGCTCAGTCTGTGCTACACAATAAATTCCAACGATATTTCATTTCTCTGACCAAGAAGGTCTTCCGATCACAATAGTATACAACTTTGGCCTTCTTTTTAGTCATCTGTTTCCGGGTGAAGGCGCATGTCTGATGAGGCAATCAGCGACCCATAGCTGATATACTAGCGCCAGGGTTAGCGAACCATAGCTGGCCAAGACCCTGTCCCACCTCCCCGTTGATACCCCTAGGAATAGGCCTAGACTTCTTAACGGGGTAGGGATCGCCATAGTCCCCATGGTGGTGGAGTCTGATAGAGAAGCATTGAACACCCCCTGCTTTTAACTATATTCCGGGACTAACAAAATAGCCGCCGTAACCCGCTCTCACGCCGATACGATGTTGTGCTTCAATATCTCTACAGCATCGGCTGCAAAGAACAACAGCTCGCAGTTACACGGAGTTCGTACAAGTACTAGTTAGTGATATGTTCCTGTATTTTCTTGAAATGCACTTTTACAGCAGAGTGGCCCTTCATTACATGTGCTGTTGTCAGTTATTCCAAGATTTCGTGGTTGATAAATTCAGATCACAGACACAACAGGAAGAACGAATGAATGACGTACGCACGCACGCACGCACGCACGCACACTCACACACACGCACACACACCCACACTGGAGAAAGCAGTTAAAAGGTGAACATCTGAAAAGATCCTTTAGCGATATGAGTCAGTATGTTTAAACTAGTGATTATTTACCTGTGGTCTATGGATCACCTTGCCATCTGTTCCTCCCTATCAGGTCTTCCGCTGGCCTCTCGGTAGTAAGCAAGATGTCCTGCTGCTGATACGTCCATTCGCAGAGCATCAACAATGTCTTGCAGTCATCTTCGCCTTGGTCTTCCTTTCTTTCTTTCTCCCGTTAAGTACCCTTCCAAGACTGTCTTCTCTAAATTATCATGACGTTTAATATGTCCAAAATATTTCAATTTTCTCTCTTTAATCTTCCTTACTAGACAACCTTCTTCAATATTAAATTCTTGTAATATAGATGTCCTCTTTTTCTGTGTCTATGATATGTGAAGGATACTTCTGTAGCATTTACATTCAAAGGCATTTATATGTTTTTCAGATGTGTTGTTAAGTGTCCCCGTCTCACAGGCATATGATGCAAATGGGAAAGATGCATGTCTTTAAAAATCTTGTTTTTTTGTAGTTTTGTCCTTTCTTTTCCTCAGCTTCTTTAGTTGTTTTATTTTTTGAAGATGTCCCCCTTTTAATATCCATCATTTTATCTCCATCAATAGTTAGTAATGATCCAAGATATTCAAAACTCTCCAACTCTTACAATTTTTTTCACATTAATATATATTTCAGCTGCCTTATTTCTAGTGTCAGTTGTCATCAATTTACTTTTCTTTGCATTATGATAAACATTTTTCACTTACGGACTGATTTGATTAGTTTTTCCATCTTTAATGAGGGTGTCTTCAGATATGAATCACTCCCTTGCAATGCTGTTGTCATCAACAGTTCCCTCCATCTTCGCACTGTACATTTCACAGAGAGCTACAATAATGCCTCAATATGTCGCGAACGACAACCTTGCTGTCCGCCATATTTCTCATTTCAGCTCATTTCTTATCTGGCAACCCACTGCCTAAATATGGGAATGCTCGTTTTCAGGATGGCACAACGCATGGCGTCATCATGATGTTATAAATGCCAATAGAGCGTGTAAGACGGGAACCGTGGTGGAAACGATGGCATCAACGTGACAAATTTGTGACTCACCGTAATAATTCAGTATTACTCTTTATTTGTTTATGATGAAGCGTTTGTAATAACCAACGCTGAATGTTTGAGGTTAGAGTGAAATGAGAATGGTAAAAGACAGAAAGTCAGATAGATGTGCATGCCAGATTATTCATCTTTTGACAACAAAATTCGTTCCTTCTCTCACTCGCCTCTTGCTGTTTATCTTCATTTACTGTTAAAATTTGAATAGTCAAGCGATACATGCGTTAAATTTATTGTCCTATTTTGTGTTAAGATTTTATATGTCATCGACTTCTACCTCTGTTGACAGTCATTTTATCGTAATATGTGTCATTTTTCACGTAGAAGAGGACATTTGTATGTAAAAGTGTCTACTAACTGGTATCATCATCATTAGCCTGAGCATCAAGTTAGTTCTATATTTCCTATGGATATGAATGCATCTGATTAAGAGCCTCAGTGGTAGACTCATTGCGTCATCGGAGCCATTTAAACTATTCACAACTCTATCATAGTGTCTATGCTGTTCTGTCACTAGTTTGGGTGTTATGATAAAACGTATGATTTAGGATGGTGATTTTCGCAAGAATTGGTTTTTTAAAGGGTGAAAATTTTCTGGGTGTTTTTGTTTGTTTGTTTGTTGTTGTTGCTTACTGTGTCCAGTAAAATGAGAGGCGTAGTTGATTTATTGACTAAACATAAAACACCTCAATGTGACATCCAGGATACCTACTTCACGTTTCTCGTTAACACCTTTTGTTATAAAACAGTAATCCTGCACTTTGACTGAAACTGTCTATATATCAGGAGATGGGGAGCAGATCTGGTTGTGCCTCTGAGATAGTATGACTGCCAGAGTTGGTCAAGACCCTCACGCGCCTAAATAAGAGGGGTTTCGCTATGGTTTCCATTGTGGTCAGGTTTGAGGTGCAGCTGCTTTCTTTATGTCAATGGATTCATACCTCAGGTGCTGACCAAAATTAAATTTACGTGAGGTGTGAGATGGGGTCACTAGAAGATATGACTAGTGTGAGAAGACTAGAACATATGACTATTGTGAGAAGAAGACTAGAACATATGACTAGTGTGCGAAGACTAGAACATATGACGATAAATGATAATATCTTAGTACAAGAAAACAAACTGACAAAATATCAAAGTTGTTCTTCTACTTTGTGTTTTCAAACCTATATATTAAAAACTCTCTATTTTTCATTCATATTTATATTCTCTCTCTCTCTCTCTCTCTCTCTCTGAACCTTAAGTGACCAGGGCACATGGGGCTTCCGCAAGGGTTTTCCACAAATGCCTGTCCTTCGCCTTTTTTTTCTGCTCTTGCCCAGGTGAGCCCTCTATTGCTCAACATCCTTTCTGTTGTTCTTCTCCATGTCTCTTTTGGTCTACCCTTACTTCTGTTCCCCTGTGGTGTCCATCTTAGTGCTATTTTTGGTAGTGAGTTGTCAGTCATTCGGAGCACATGTCCCAACTATCGCCAGCGTCTTTCCTCAATAATTGTTGTCAGTGGCTTCATCTGCATTTCTGCCAATAAGATATTATTTCTTATGGTGTTTGGCCAAAACATTTTTCTAATTCTTCGTAATCATTTAGTATGGAAATAATTCAACTTGTTTTCTATGGTTTTGGTGATTTTCCAGCATTCACTTCCATAGAGGAGTACACTTAGAACATTACTCTTAAATATCCTGAGTTCCATATTTATGCTTAGGTTTTTTTTTTATTTCCATATATTCTGCAGCATTGCAAAGGCCTGGTGTGCTCTAGTAAGTCTACTGTTGATATCCTCTGTGCTGTCTCCATTTTCTACTACTCTGCTGCCAAGGTATACAAATTCGTTGACCTCCTCCACTAACTTGCTATCTACTCTGAGTACATTTCTGTTGTTCACATTTTGCTTCATTAACTTTGTCTTTCCTACGTTGATCTTTAGTCCTATGTTATTTGCATTCTGAGTTAGCTTGTTTATTTTATATTGCATATCTTTGTGACTGCTTGATAATAGACAAATGTCGTCCGCAAAGTCAATGTCCTCCAGCACTGTGTCAAGGGTCCATTGTAATCCTCTGCGTTTGTCTGATGTTGCCTCCTTCATTAACCAGTCTACTGCCAAGATAAATAATGTTGGTGATAGTACACATCCCTGTTTCACTCCTGTTTGTACCCTAAAGCTGCTGGAGGTATGTTCTCCACAGATAACTTTGCACTGAAAACCCTCGTATAGGTCTTTTATTACATTAACTATCTTATGGGGGAGGCCATGCCATCTTAGGATTTTCCACAGTGCATCTCTGTTGACACTGTCAAAGGCGTTCTGAAAATATATGAATAATGCATATGTTGTGCTATGCCACTCATTTGCCTGTTCTAATATTTGTCTAAGTACAAATATGTGGTCTATGCATGATCTTCCTTTCCTAAATCCTGCCTGCTCTTTCCGAAGTTTTTCCTCAAGTGTTGGTACAATTATGTTGATGATTATTCTGCAAAATACTTTACTGGTGAGTGGCAGTAGGGTAATGCCTCTCCAGTTCCCGCAATCTCTGAGGTCACCCTTCTTTGGTAGTTTTACTATAAGCCCAGTTTTCCACTCCTCTGGGGCTTTTTCTAGATCCTAAATTTGTTGTAATATCCGGCAAAGTTGTTTTGGTGTTTCTGTTTCATCTGCTTTCAACATCTCCGCAGTCACTTCATCTTCACCTGGTGCCCTGTCTGATTTTAGCTTCTTTATTGCCTCCTTTACTTCACTTATTGTTATTGGTCCTGTATTGATGTTTAGTTCCGTTTTTGCTTCAGGTATGTCTATTGTTTGTGCTGCTTGTGTTCTGTTTAGTAGGGTGTTAAAGTGTTCCCTCCATCTTTCAATTTTTTTATTTTCTCCACTGACCAGTTGTCCATTTTGTGTCCTTACTGCACTTTCACATTTTGTGTTGAAGTTACCTGTCATCTGCTTTGTGATTTTATATATGGTTTTAATGTTATTTGTATATGCTGCTTTCTCTGCTGCTTCTGCTAAGTTGTCATAGTATTGACGTTTATCTTGACGGCATGATTCCTGCACTTCTTTGTCTTTTTGTGCATAATTACTTAAAACTTGTTCTTTAAGCCGTTGTGATTTGGTGTTCAGTAATTTTTTCTTGATTTCTTTTCTTTGCTCTATCTTTTCCCACGTGGTCTTGCTTATCCATTCCTCTTTTCTCCTTTTCCAATATCCCAGCACCTCTTTTGCTGTTTCCTGTAGTGTCCTCTAGTATGGACATTTCTGATTCGTCTTGTAGGACACTGAAACGGTTCTTAAGTACCATTGAGAATTCATTTCTTGTTTCCTGGTCTTTCAGTTTTCTTGTATCAAAACGTATCTTTCTGTGTTCTCCGATTTTGGCTTTCCTTAATTTTAGTTTTAATTTTGCTACCAGAAGGTTGTGATCACTTCCTACATCTGCTCCTTTCTTTGCTCGCACATCTTGTAGTGACCGTTTCCACTTGTTGTTTATTAGTATGTGATCGATTTGGTTTTCTGTGGTTTTATCTGGTGACCTCCAAGTCACCTTATGGATGTTTTTGTGTTGGAAAATTGTCCCTCCGATGGTCATCATGTTTTCTTCACAGAAACTGCACAGTCTTTCTCCATTTTCATTTATTTCTCCGATTCCTCACATTTATATTACTTAATTTTATCTTAAATTTGTGGAAAATTTCACAATGTAGTGAACAATGGTGAATTATTTAAAAAGTGATTTTAAGCATAATTTTTTTGTGATCAGTACAAAGTGATGTCATATTAAAAGCCATTGAAATAGTTTTACTAATTTTTTTTTATAAATGAAATTAAAAGTTCCGAAAAATTAACAAAAACAGCATCAACAATCACCACCAAAAAAACAACAAGTGATGAGAAAAAAGTCAAGTGAATTGCTGGAAATCTATAAGATCAAGTGATAACAGAAATTAACAAAACAACATTTTTGGAAAGACAGTCAGTGACAGAACATAAGAATAACTTAACATCAGACAATTTCCAAATAAAACAAAACAAGATCTAAATGAAAAGATTAGTTGTTTATTCAGTTACATAAAACACACACATGAATGCAATATTTTAAAATAAAAATGAAGGTTATTCATTTACACATGTTACAGGAATGAAGAAAATATTTGTACAATATATTTACACATGAGACTTTAAAATGGCTTCTAATTATTTTAATATGTCCTCAGAAAGTTAACATCAAGTCTTTGAAATAATATGAATATTCTTACTGGAAAATTAACTTCATTTCAAAAGCATACTCCCAAAGGTTTTAGTAGCCAATTTTTAAGTTTATTACAGTTGATTTTTTTTCTTTCCAGAAATGATAGGTAAATTCCAAAATAGTTCTCTTAAAATGACTGAGTCAAAATTTGTGAGTCTTTCATTTGGTGCTGATAGCTGCTAAGACCATTTTAAATCAAGAATGTCTATATTTTAAGCAGCAGTATTACAAGGACACCATACTGCACTAACCAGGTTATAGAGTTTAATGGACTGATCGGTTAGAACTATTTCCCCAACATATCGTCAGAAGGGAGGAAACTGTATTAATTCAAATTGAGGGGATATTCTCATAGAAATTTACACACTACTTTTATCAAATGATTTCCATCTCTTTAAATTCGGTTCAGAGAACGATGACTTCAAGCCATTTTAATGATGAAACTTGTCCTCTTTATGTTTTATTAATTTTTGAAATGACTGTCATAAACATAAAAACAGTGTCTGATCTATCCTGTGTTGCCAGAAAAATGTTTTAAAGTAAGTATGAAACTCATGTTTTTATAGTCACTATTATTACTACACAATCACCATACTCGTATATCACTTTCTTAAAATGTTTCATAAACTTATTACTGGCTGTTAGGAATACACGAAACTGGCTCTTTGGAATACACAGCCTGACATTTTCCACACATCAATGACTAAAATGCCACAGAAAAGAGTTTCTAATTTCATTAGCTACAATGAGAAGAGTGATCTTGTGACTGCAGAGCTGCTGGTGTTGGGTTGGGACCAGTTTGGCTGAAACACTCTTGAGAAAGGAAAGCTTGATATTGACGATGTGGATAAAATACCAAATATGTGGATTTGAGCATTTCTTTCCAGAATGTAAGTTGAAGTTGGCAACAGAGGTGCCTAGTAACATCACATTATTGGAAAAATGATTACAAGTAAAAAGTGGAGAACATACTGCCAAGAGGGTGGACTTCCAAGTTGAAATCACACCAGGATGTAAAGGTTAGGCTGAGTACTGATCAGTGTCTGGCTGTGGATTCGTGTTCGAATAAGCAAATTCAGAGGACTTTTTCTACAATGAGTGATTTTTGTCGTAATGTCAGCAAACAGAGTTATGCCAAAAGTTAACATATAAAGTTGTATGTCAGAATGTCACCATACAAAGTACTCGTGTTAGCATGTCAGCAAACAAATTTGAGCATTAAATCCAGTACAAAAATAAGTTTCGGAAGATTGTCAGCATACACAAGCGACCCAGAATATGAACATATAAAATTGTATCAGAACCTCAGTATACAAAATTGCGTCAGAATGTCTGCATACAAAGCTGTGAAAGAAACCAGAATGTCAGTATGCACAGCTGTTCCTGAATTAAAGCATACACGGCTGTGCCACTTGTCAACATACAAAGCTGTGCCAGAATATCAGCATATAAAGTTGTGTCACAAAAATGTGGTGAGTACACAAAGTTTTGCCAGAATGTCAGCAAACATAGTTGTTTCAAAATATCAGAATACAAAGTTGTGTCAGTATATAAAGCTGTGTCAGAATATCAGCATATAAAGGTGTGTCACGTTGGCATCCTGCATAGTTGTTGGAGTCTCACATTGTCTGGTCAGCCCTGACCGTACATCATCAAGAAATAAAGCACTTCTAGCCGCTCAGTTACACTGAGAAGAGGAAACTTCTTGTGTTTGTTGATCTACTGCTGCTGCTGCTGGGTTAAGACCATTTTCTCTTGAAAACTCTTGAGAAGGGTGAACCGAATAGGGATAATGTGAGACGAAATTACTGTAAAATGTACCAGAAGATATGGCCATCGCTGGCAGAATGTAGCTTGATGTCTGGTAGTAACTTCCCACTAATCTATAATGTGGATAAGGGTAGAAACTGGGGTAGAAAATGTCAGTACGTCGGACTCCCGGGATGAATGTAGGAGCTGCGTGTAAAGAACAGACCGGGTGCTGATCAGTAACTGCATCTGAGCTTGTGTTTTGACTGGCAGACAGGGAGCCAGTGTCTGTGCTTGACTGAGGACTTGAATTAAAAGATGGGGTTCCCTCATCTGGATATGAAATTTGTGGTTCAGTTGTCTCGTGATATTGTCCCCTTAATGGATAATGTGGATAAGAGTTGAAACTGGGGTAAAAACCGTCAGAGCGTGGGATGGCTTGCCTAAATTCAGGACCTGAGTGTAAAGGGCAGTCAGGGTGATGATCAATGTCTGGACCTGGGCTCGTGTTTTGATTGGCAGACTGAAAGCCAGTATCTGTGCTTGACTGAGGAATTGAATTCCAAAATGGGGTTCCCTCACCTGGATATGAAATCTGTGGTTCAGTCGTCTCGTGATATTGTCCCATTAATGGATAATGTGGATAAGAGTAGAAGCTGGTGTAAAAACTGTCAGAGCGTGGGATGGCTTGTCTAAATTCAGAACCTGAGTATAAAGGGCAGTCAGGGTGATGATCAGTGTCTGGACTTGGGCTCGTGTTTTGACTGGCAGATTGAAAGCCAGTATATGTGCTTGACTGAGAACTTGAATTACAAAATGCAATTCCCTCATCTGGATATGAAAAGTAGGTGGTGTGTTCATTAGAGTGTGGAAATGAACTCGTGCTTGGATTGACAGAGTCACTAGCTATGCTTGACTGAGGACTTGGACTGCAAGTTGCGATTCCATCGTCTGAATATGAAGAAGATGTCGCATACTTATTAGATTCTGGAACTGAAGTCATGCCTGGACTGTCAGACTGACAGGCACTAGATATGCTTGACTGAGGGCTTGAACTGAGGGATTGTAATTCTTCATCTGAGCTCGGTCTAGACTGCTCACTTGCGACTGTATTTGCTTGCCTGCCCATGTTATAAACTTGCTCATCAACCACAATAGGTCCAATACTTCCATCTTCTCCAATGCGAACAGAAACGACTCCAGGGTCCACCCATATGGTCAACTCTGTGCTCATTAATTTGTCGAAAAAATCAATCTTTGCCCGCCTTAAACTTTTAACAATGACAGGATCGATGCTTTGACGGTTGATACGAATGCAACGATATGCACTCCCTCTTTCAGGATTTCCTGGAAACCAGCAATTCTCATATCGCGCTTTCAGAATGTCAGTAAGGGCTGAAACAAAAACGTCAAGTTTGTGTTTTGGCAATTCGGAGGCATTTATGTTTCCAAACATCATATTTCGGAAGAGTTCCACAGCTTTTTCGATTTCTTTCAACATTTTCTGTATCTCAGAATAAGTAGATTTTCTTCTGTCAGGAACTTTATAGTCACCTGAATATAAAAGAAATAATGAACAAAATATAATATTCTGAGCAGCAACTTGTTTCAACAGAATATGGCAAATGACATAAATAAGCATTTTCTTTCCCCGTTGCATTTATTGCATTTAAGGAGCTTTTATGAGGAAATGTTCCAATTAGGAAAATAAAATAGCTTTGTTACCAATTTCCATTATTAGGATAAATATATATTCTCAAAAATGTATTTGTCACGAACAATTATTTATTGAATTATTTTTTCATATTAAAAAAAGAGGAACATAGTAATCGAGGAAATTAAAAGCCAGAGTACAAATAAGGAATAAAATAGGCTTTGCCTTGCAACAGCTGTTAAAATATTTAAATACTGTCCAAAAACACCAAAATAACAATCTACAAATCTATAACGAGATCAGCCGTCGTGTAGGGTTCAGAACTCTGCAGTACAGCAAAGAATCTCTCTCTCTCTCTCTCTCTCTCTCTCTCTCTCTCTCTCTCTCTCTCTGAACCTTAAGTGCCCAGGGCACATGGGACTTCCGCAAGGGTTTTCCACAAATGCCTGTCTTTCGCCTTTTTTTCTGCTCTTGCCCAGGTGAGCCCTCTATTGATCAATATTCTTTCTGTTGTTCTTCTCCATGTCTCTTTTGGTCTACCCTTACTTCTGTTCCCCTGTGGTGTCCATCTTAGTGCTATTTTTGGTAGTGAGTTGTCAGTCATTCGGAGCACATGTCCCAACCATCGCCAGCGTCTTTCCTCAATAATTGTTGTCAGTGGCTTCATTTGCATTTCTGCCAATAAGATGTTATTTCTTATGCTGTTTGGCCAAAACATTTTTCTAATTCACCGTAAACATTTAGTCTGAAAAGAATTCAACTTGTTTGTACAGCAAAGAATGATGGACAACAATTGGAGAACTTTGAGAACTTAGAGCCCAAGAAGAATCTGTTTTACCATAAAAGATACCAGCAGTGGAGAATGAAAAGGTAGAAAGAATACAGAACTGGGCTGCTTATTTAAATCCCAACGAATTATAAATGTATCGAAACTAAACAGATTACTAAACAGATCTGCTTGTGGATGAAGACGTCTGTCCGATGAGGCAATCAGCGACCGATAGCTGATATGCTAGTGTCAGGGTTAGCGAACCATAGCTGACCAAGACCCTGTCCCACCTCTCCGTTGGTATCCCTAGGAATAGGCCTAGCCTTGCTAACGGGGCAGGGATCGCCATAGTCCCCATGGTGGTGGAGTCTGATAGAGAAGCATTGCACACCCCATGCTTTTTATCTATACTCCAGGATTGAAAATAATAGCCGCCATAACCCGCCGATACGATGCTGTACCTCAATATCTCTACAGCATGGCCGCAAAGAACAACAGTTCGCGCATAAATTATACCAACAGTGGAATATGGAGAGATAGAATAAACACAGAACTGAGCTGCCTATTTAAATCCTAACGAATGATAAATGTCTTGAAACTGAACAGATTACGTTGGTTGGGCCATGTAGAAAGAATAAAAGATAACAGACAAATGAAAATGATATATATACAAGAGATGAGGGAAACAAGACCAAGAGGTAGATCAAGACAGCGATGGAAAGACAACATATAAGAGAATATAAATCAACTGGCATCACCAGCTGGAGAGATAAATGGAAACTAACTTTACCTGCCGCAATGAGCCTTAATGTGCTGTAAAGCTGAAAAAGAAGAAGAATAAGAAGAAGAAGAAGTTAAGGAACTGGTTAGCATAAAGTTTGAACACCCTGTCCAGTCGATCGTTTAAATCAGCATTGATGAGGACTCGAGAGTTAGTAGCAATGTTTGTGTGGAGTGGGACTGTGTAGAAGTGTGAGATAAACAGGAAAAAAGTAAAGATCTCTAAGTCTGAACCAGAAAGTGTGGTGTACAGACTCTATTATAACCATAATGAAAATAACAGAATTGCTGAGGATTGCTGAATTTTTATAATTGATGCTAACTTTAATCAGATTGACTTCTTTTGATGTGAAGTGCCCCACAGCTGTCATGGGGGCGATTGGCACGAAGTCATCATTCATTCATTGCAGGATAGAGTCGACGATCATGCTTCCCAGCATTGCGAGATCGTTAAAGTTTCCTATCAGTTCACTTATGGTTGTTTTTCCATGCCACCTGTTCAGTCCTCTCCAGAATATATTTTTCTCTCTTTCTTTTCTCTTCACTCTTCCAGTCATTACCAAGTGCTGTAACTTCTGTCTTCTCATGACATGTTCAAGACAACGTGACCGATTTTATCTTACAATTTTAGCAAGTTTTCACTTTCACTATAATCTTTACACTTTTGTTCATTTTAAACATTTCACGTTGTATGTAATACAAAACAGACAAACAAAAAAGATGTCGACCACGTGAAACTCTAAAGAGGACATTGTTAAGAGAAGCCAGTTTAGTGGACATAACAACCATTGATGAAGTTGAAAGACTCGCCCAGAACAGGAAAACTTGGCAAACAACTAAGCGAGCCCTATGTGGCGTTTAACGATACGGGAAGGATGTAAGAAGATGTAAGATGTAATGGAAAGGTCTAATAAATGTTCGCAAAATGCTACACAGACTCAACCTCTACACCAGTAATATATAATACATTATAAAAATAACCTACCTTTTATCTCACAAAAGCAATTTTTGCAGAATTAAACCAAATGGCTACGGTTTACAACAAACTCTAACGTTAAAATCAAATATTACAGTAAAGATGGAATAAACATTAAACTAGATGAGATGGATAAATAAAACAATTTAGAAAACTGAAATTCCAGTGAATCTGCTGTTTATTTTTCTCAGATAAATAACTGCAGAAACAGACTGTAAAGTCGAACAAAGAAGGAGAAGTTCACTAGCAAAAAGAAGCTTACTAAGTCTTTGCTGTGGACAAAAAAAAACAGAAGAAAGCAAAAAGTTTTATAAATTCATAATCAAATATGATACGCTTTTAGTTTTAATAGCACACTTCATTAACAGTTAGTAGTTTTATAAATGCTAAAATGCTTACGTTTTACTGGATGTCTATTGGTGAGATGTGAGATCACTTGCTACCTGCAGTTCATCAAGATCAGACACAGAGAATGAACTCGCAACTCTTCATCCAACAAGTAATGTACTAAATGCACGTGGTCACTTGAACTAGCTGGGTATAATCTGCTTTCCTTCTCTCCTCTCGATATATAGTAGTAGCCTTTATGAGGTGGCGCTTGCTTCAAGCATATTCCTTGACTTATGATTGGTACATAAAAAACGTCCCCTTAACAATAGCGCCCAATTAAGGTATGCCGTGACTAGTAGTAAAAACAGGCTGGCGAATGACACGCTTCAGTGACACAGTGTGCTCCGCAGAGGGATAGAGGACAATGTGGATACTAACACCACAATCTCCATATGCCTTCATTATATTACTAAAAATATTACAATATCAACTTGGACTATGGAAGTGAGGGCATTTTCCCCCTAGATTACCAGGTCTAGAATAGGACTTGTGATAGAAATTATTCATTAAATAAAACTGGAAAAAAGACAGCTTGACCATTAAAATTGAAATTATGCACTTGATGCGCCAAATCTTCGATACTGACTGTTTCTAGCTTCAGACTCTTAACTCTTTTATTAATAACATAATATATTTTCTCCATCTCTCACTTCACTTGAATTCCGGAAAGGTTGTGTGCAAGAAGATGAATTGCTTAGGTGGTGGTAGCTGTTAACGTCCCCTGTTATGAATGAGGAAATGTCGCAGAACTGGAAGAATGAATGAAGTAATGGAAGCTGGTAGGGTATATAGCTCTCTGTGCGCCGGACTTTGCTGAGCACGTTACTTCCCTTTACTCAGTGGTTCCAAGAATGGAACACAGGAGGCGGAGTTGGAGGTCTTATATATGAGGTATTAAGGAGTATAGGGAATATACTACTAATAAAAGAGTTACGATTTTAATAGTACACAAATAGAAACGCTGGTCCGAAGGTTTGGTGTGTTAAACTCATATGTTTTTGATTTTACCGTCAGAGTGGAAGTTTTTGTTTCTAGATTGACCTATTTCTTTTTGAGTTACAATTTTATTTCATATTTGGTACGGTGTATGATTTCTTTCCCTCGTCACCGCCTCCTCAGTTCTTGGCATCTCTTTAGGTGTCAGCGCTAACTACACACGAGAAAAGCATTGGCTGTTTTCTATCTCATGTACCTTGCATACATGGCCATTGTTCTAGCGAGGAAGGCCGACGATACGTTTCATTCTTTTATGTAATGTCACTACATTTTCTTTCAAGCCGCTTCGTTTGTTATACTTTCTTGCGCGACAAGACCAATTTTGCAAACCCACGTGTTTTAATATCGCCCTCCATCACACACAGAGCTCAGTCTGTGCTACACAAGAAATTCCAATGATATTTCATTTCTCTGACCAAGAAGGTCTTCAGATCACAATAGCGTACAACTTTAGCCTTCCTTTCAGTTATCTGTTTCCGGGTGAAGGCACATACCTGATGAGGCAATCGGCGACCCATAGCTGATATGCTAGCGCCAGGGTTAGCGAACCAAAGCTGGCCAAGACCCTGTCCCACCTCCCCGTTGATACCCCTAGGAATTTCCCTAGACTTCTTAACGGGGCAGGGATCGCCATAGTCCCCATGGTGGTGGAGTCTACTAGAGAAGCATTGAACATCCCCTGCTTTTTCACTATTCTCTGGGACTAACAAAATAGCCGCCGTAACCCGCTCTCACGCCGATACGATGTTGTGCTTCAATATCTCTACAGCATCGGTTGCAAAGAACAACAGCTCGCAGTTACAGGGAGTTCGTACAAGTACAAGTTAGTGATATGTTCCTGTATTTTCTTAAAATGCACTCTTACAGCAGAGTGGCCCTTCATTACATCTGCTGTTGTCACTTCTTCCAAGATTTCGTGGTTGATAAATTCAGATCACAGACACAACAGGAAGAACGAATGAATGACGTACGCACGCACACAAGCAAGCACACATACATGCACGCACACACACACTGAAGAAAGCAGTTGAAAGGTGAACATTTGAAAAGATCTTTTAGCGATATGAGTCAGTATCTATAAACTAGTGGTTATTTACCTGTGCTCTATGGATCACTTTTCCAACTGTTCCTCCCTATCAGGTCTTCCGCTGGCCTCTCGGTAGTAAGCAAGATGTCCTGTTGCTGATGCGTTCATTCACATATCATCAACAATGTCTTGCAGTCATCTTCGCCTTGATCTTCTTTTCTTTCTTTCTCCCGTTAAGTACCCTTCCAAGACTGTCTTCTCTAAATTATCATGACGTTTAATATGTCCAAAATATTTCAATATTCTCTCTTTAATCTTTCTTACTAGCCAAGCTTTTTCAGAATTAAGTTCTTGTAATACAGATGTCCTCTTTTTCTGTGTCCATGATATTTTAAGGATACTTCTGTAGCATTTACATTCAAAGGCATTTATGTGTTTTTCAGATGTGTTGTTAAGTGTCCCCGTCTCACAGGCATATGATTCAAATGGAAAAGATGCATGTCTTTGAAAATCTTCTTTTTTTTGTAGTTCTGTCTGTTCTTCTCCTCAGCTCCTTTAGTTGTTCTATTTTTTTTTTGAACATGTCTCCCTTTTAATATCCATCATTTTATCTCCATCAATAGTTAGTAATGATCCAAGATATTCAAAACTCTCCAACTCTTCCAATTTTTTCACATCAATATATATTTCAGCTGCCTTATTTCTAGTGTCAGTTGTCATCAATTTAGTTTTCTTGCATTAAGATAAAGATTTTTCACTTACGAAGTGATATTGTTAGTTTTTCCATGTATAATGGTGTGTCTTCAGATATGAATCACTCTCTTGCAGTGTTGTCATCAACGGTTCCCTCCATTGTTCGCACTGTACATTTCACAGAGAGCTACAATAATGCCTCAATATGTCGCGAGCGACAACCTTGCTGTCTGCATATTTCCTTTAGTTGATTTCTTATCTGGCAATCCACTGCCTAAATACGGGAATGCTCTTTTTCAGGATGGCACAACGCATGGCGTCATCATGATGTTACAAATGCCAATAGAGCGTGTAAGACGGGAACCGTGGTGGAAATGATGGCATCAACGTGACAAATTTGTGACTCACCGTAATAATTCAGTATTACTCTTTATTTGTTTATGATGAAGCGTTTGTAATAACCAACGCTGAATGTTTGAGGTTAGAGTGAAATGAGAATGGTAAAAGACAGAAAGTCAGATAGATGTGCATGCCAGATTATTCATCTTTTGACAACAAAATTCGTTCCTTCTCTCACTCATCTCTTGCTGTTTATCTTCATTTACTGTTAAAATTTGAATAGTCAAGCGATACATGCGTTAAATTTATTGTCCTATTTTGTGTTAAGATTTTATATGTCATCGACTTCTACCTCTGTTGACTGTCATTTTATCGCAATATGTGTCTTTTTTCACGTAGAAGAGGACATTTGTATGTAAAAGTGCCTACTAACTGGTATCATCATCATTAGCCTGAGCATCATGTTATTTCTATATTCCCTATGGATATGAATGCATCTGGTTAAGAGCATCAGCGATAGACTCATTGTGTCATCGGAGCCATTTAAACTATTCACAACTCTGTCATAGTCTCTATGCTGTTCTGTCACTAGTTTGGGTGTTATGATAAAACGTATGATTCAGGATGGTGATCTCGCAAGAATTTCTTTTTTAAATGGTGAATTTTTTTTTTTTTGTGCTTACATACTGAGTAAAATTAGAAGCGTGGTTGAATTATTGACTAAACATAAAACACCTCATTGTGACCTCTTTGATACCTACTTCACTTTTCTCGTTAACACCTTTTGTTATAAAACAGTAATCCTGCACTTTGACTGAAACTGTGTATATATCAGGGGATGTGGAGCAGATCTGGTTGCGCTTCATATTATCAAACACATCCTTATCAATGAATGTTAGAAAACGAGTCCTAAAATGCTATACGGAACATATCTTATTATATGGAAGTGAATCATGGACAATAGGCAGGTCTGCACAAAAATCACTGGAAGCAGCAGAAATGTGGTTTATTAGAAGAATGTTTTGATTCCCCTGGACAGCAAAAATAACTAATAAAGAATGAATGAAAAGAGAAGGAGAGACCAAAAAAAAATCTTGTCAAAAAATTAAGAGAAAGACAATGTAGTTTCATCGGACATGCTGTGAGAAGAGAGGGGGGGGGGCGTTGAAAATATCATAACAGAAGGAAAAATAGAGGGAAGAAGATTAAGAGGTAGACCAAGACAAATGATACTGGACAGTCTGACGGGACGGTGTGAGAGGAGTCTTTCAACTTCATCAAGGGATGTTAATGTCCACTAAACTGGCTTTTCTTAACAATGTCCTCTTTAGAGTTTCACGTGGTCGACCTCTTTTTATTTGCCCTGTTGTGCTCCACTTGATAGCTTGTTTTGATATTCTCTGAATTTTTTTTTCTCATCGCATGGCCTACATATGTCCATCTTCTTTTCCTGATCACCCATGAGACATGTTATTGTTGGCTCATCTGTCTTATCTCTGCATTGTTCTTGAATTCTTTAAACTTTATACCAAGTATTTTCCTTAGGCATTTGTTTTCAAAAGAATCTAATTTCTTGTCTATTTCTTTAGTTGATTTCCCGCTTTCGCATGCAAAAATGAGGGTGGATATCACATTTGAATCGAATAATCTTAACTTGGTTTTTGTGCTCATAACTTTTGAATGCCATATGTTCTCAAGATTTTTGAAGGACAAAGCTGCTTTTGCAATTCGAATTCTAACTTCCTTCCTGGTGTCACCATCCTGCTGTCAAGGTATGCATATTGGTTTACTTCATCAACAACTGTTCCTTTTACGTATATTTTTCCTTCTTGATTAGTGAGAAATTTCATAATTTTTGTTTTGTCTTTGTTAATTTCAAGACCTATTTTGCTAGTTAAGGAAGACAGGGAATCTGTTTGTTCCTGCATCGATTTCACATTGTCACTGATAAGAGTTATGTCATCAGCAAAATCAAGATATTCTATTTGGGTTCCATGTACCCAATCAATGCCGGTTTTACCTGTACAACATCTTTTGATTATAAAGTCTATGGCAATTCCAAAAACCAAGGGAGATAATATACATCCTTGTTTCACGCCTATTTCAATCTGAAACCATTCGCTCATTCCTTCTTCTGTCTTGACTGCACAAACATATCCGTTGTAGAGATCTCTAATGATGTTGACAGTTTTAGATGGTATTCCATATAGTCTTAAAATTCTCCACAATGAATCTCTGTGTATGCTTTCGAATGCTTTTTTAAAGTCTGTGAAGTTCAGGATTAATGGTTTCTCTTTTTCAATACGTTCTTCAAATATTATTCTTAGAGTAAAGATCTGGTCGAGACAGCTTCTCCCTTTTCTAAATCCTGCCTGTTCTTCTCTCATTGCAGTATCCACTACATCCTTAATTCTATTCAGAATCAATTTACAAAACACTTTTGACACAACTGATTGTAAGATTACACCCCTCCAGTTATTGGAGTCAATGAATTTGCTTTTTTTTTTTTTGGGGGGGGGAGAGTATTTTAACACTGATTCACTTTTCGTACCATTGAGCACCATGAAAAGAAGGAAAATGACACATTCAGTAAACAAATAAGAGGAAACAAGATCAGTTGAAACTCAGTATAGAATCTGGTGAATGTTGAAGAAAAAGACAACTTTATTGCCTGTCTTGAGGCCTGGTCAGCCGAGTGGTTAGGCGCTTGGCTTAGTAATCTCGTGGTATCGGTTTCAAGTCCCAGCAGTGAGTATTTTTTCTGGTCATCATCATCATCATCATCATCATCATCATCATTATGTGCCGTGCCGACTGGCGTTGGCTATTATGCTTCTCCAGAGTACATGATCCTTCATGCATGCCATCAGTTCAGTTGGTGATCTCCTCTCACACCATCCCGTCAGACTGTCCAGTATAATTTCTCTTGGTCTTCCTCTTTGATCTTCTTCCTTCTATTTTTCATGGTGTAATAATATTTTCAAACCCCCCCCCCCCTCTTCTCATTGCATGTCCCATGAAAGTACACTGTCTCTCTCTTAATTTTTTTTTACAAGATTTTTGTCTCTCCAGCTCTTTTCATACATTCTTCGTTAGTTATTTTTGCTGTCCGGGGGATTCACAACATTCTTCTAATAAACCACATTTCTGCTGGTTCCTATTATTTTTGTGCAGACCTGCCTATTGTCCATAATTCACTTCCATATTACAAGATAGGTTCAATATAGCATTTTAGGACTCGTTTTCTAACATTCATTGATAAGGATGTGTTGGATAATATGTTTCTCATTCTCTGAAATGCAGTCTTTGCTTGGCCTATTCTGTTTCTAATTTTTGTTCTGTATGTCCCATCTGAAGTTATTACTGCTCCAAGGTATTTGAATTTTTGCAAGTGATTTAGAATAGTTCCGTTTAATTTTATACTGCATGTTGGTGGATTCTGTTTCTTAGATATAACCATAGTCTCTGTCTTTTTGATGTTCAAAGTAAGGCCTTTCTGTTTACTTTCTTTGGCGACTTTATCCAAGAGATTTTGCGGGTCTTGCTGGTTCTCATCTATCAGTACTGTGTCGTCAGCATACCTAAGGTTTTTAATATTGTATCCTCCAATTTTTATGCCTGGTTCTGTGATGATCGTTCTTAGAAGATGCACAGAGATAAAAGGTCTGGAGATAGTACACATCCTTGTCGCACCCCTTGTTTTATAGGTTGATATTTTCCAGTTCTATTTTCAACTCGAATTGCTGCATCTTGCTGCCAGTATAGATGTTCTACAATCTTCATATCTTTGCCGTCTATATTGATGTCTTCAAGTATTTTAACAATTCCATTATGTTTCACCTTTTCGAATGCCTTGGTGTAATCAATGTAGCATAAGTAGAAATCTTTCTGTACTTCTAAAGCTCTTTCTGTTAGTGTTCATAAGCATAAATGGCATTGAGTGTTCCCTTTCCTTCAACAAATCCAAACTGTTCATCTACTATTTCTATTTTTATCTTTTTCCTTGTTCTTCTCATAATGATTCTCAGAAGAAGCTTCGTTATGTGACATGAGAGGCTGATAGTCCGGTGGTCATCACATTCCTTTGCACCTGGTTTCTTTGGTAGTGCTATAAAAGTGGATTTAAACAAGTCACTAGGCATATAACCACTGTTGTTAATGTCATTCACTAACTTGGTTATTATTTTTATTCCTGTCTCCTCTAGCACCTCTATTTCTTCTATTGTTACATTGTCAGACTCAGTCGCGTTTCCTTTCTTCATGTGTTTGATGGCAACTATGATTTCATCTTCAAGTATTGGTGGTCCATCACAGTTTTCAGTATCAGGTGTTAATTCTGGTCTTTCTCCTCCATATAGCTCCCCGATGTACTCTGTCCACCTGTCCACAATGTCTTCTTTTCCCATTAATATTTTACCTTCTTTTGATTTCAGGCAGTAATGCATTCTGGAATTGATTTTTCTGGTACACATAAAACAAGGTACCAGGGTCCACATAGCCTCTGAAAATGAGTAGCAGAGAAACCTGAGAAGGTAAATGCGACCAGAGATGATACAGACCACATCCCACTTTCATGTGCCGACGGAAATAGGGGCCTAATACAATATCCACAGTATGCCTTAACGGCATGGAAACGGGGATTTTAACTTTACCTTGAGGCAGATATGAACACCTTACCAACGCGGAAAATATACGCCTAAAGAGCGGAAGTACAATACTGATATATATGGTTGTAACATCTTAAATCTTCCGGTGCCGTTAAACGTCACGTAGGGCCACATGGTAGTTCGCCTAGATGTCCTGTCTTTGGCGAGTTTCTCAGTCTCATCAAGGGATGTTATGCCCCACTGAATTGGCTTCTCTTAACAATGTAATCTTTAGAGTTTCACGTAGTCGACCTCTTTGTCTTCGGCCTGTCGAAGTAATATAGTGTAATATAGTGCTTTGTAAAATAGGATATTATTATTATTATTAGCAGTAGTAGTAGTAGTAGCAGTAGTAGTAGTAGTAGTTGTAGTAGTAGTAGTAGTAGTAGTAGTAGTAGTAGTGATAGTAGCAGCATTTTTATTTTAGTTAAGTGATTAGTATTGATAGGTAGAATGTAGTTAAGGAGTGATGGGAAATTTGAGAACCGATGACAGAGGAACACTCCCATGGTATTACGACAGAATTAAGTAGATAAATACATATGAAGATGAGGGAAAGGCAAATTAAGGAGATGCACCCAGATTATAATAGTCCTGACACGACCATACTGAAGGGTTAAGTCAACAGATGGAGACAGACAGACGGACACCGAGTAATCGGCAAAAATTGCTACATGCATTTAACAGTGTTTGGGATAAACTCCGATGACAATCGACGGATATAAGATAGTATTTCAAATTATAACATGATTATTAGTACTGCCTGAGAAATGCAGAAGATCTGATATTTTTGGAGATGCCTCAATTTAATACTTGTGAATTTCACTTGATGAGCATTAAGGCTGAACTATAATTTGATTCAGAAACGAACCATCTGAATTTTATAGTGACTATGTGTGTTAAGAATCCAGTCTTGTGGTGAATCATTTAGCATCACGTGAAGTGACATTCTGAATTTGTGAAGTGAACACACACACACACACACACACACACACACAGACGGAGTAATGTGTATTAATAACTTTAAAAAGTGGCATGGGATATCAAATGTCGTCGTGGCCACAAAGACTGTCAGTCAGATAAAAGATATTGACGACCAGTGATACGTTCAACGTGGCAGTATTCCTATTTTAAATGTGACAATAGAGAAAGATAATATCGTGGCGGCCACAACCAATCCAAGGGAAGCAGAGGAACGAAACAAGAGATGAAAGACAAGAAAGATGATTTTATAGAAAATCTATGGACTATTTCTAGAAAGCTAGATTATACAGAGTGTGAAGTTCAGATTAATAACCATCGTTCCAGCATCCATCATTCATTCATTCATTTGAATGTCCCTAGCGGAATTTGGCCTGACTAACAGCTCTCCTGTAGGCCTCTCGGTTGTGAGCAAGATGCCCTGTTGCTGATGCATCCATTTCCAGATCATCAACGATGTCTTGCAGCCATCTTCGCCTTGGTCTTCTTCTCTTTCTTTTTCCCATGATGTACCCTTCCAAGACGGTCTTCTCTAGATTATCATGGCGTTTAATATGTCCAAAATATTTAAGTTTTCTCTATTTAATCCTCTTTACTAGCCAGTCTTCTTCAATATTAAGTTCTTGTAGTATGGATATACAGGGTGTTTTTAAAGTCTCGCTACACTTTCTATGAAAAAAAAATTGAAAAAAAGTAAATGACGTCATCACAAAATGTGCTCAAAAAATCTTTTAATTAGTTACAATAGTGACTGCAATGATACAACGCTGTTTTGGGTTAGGTGGAATGTACCACTGAAATATTCATTATAACAGGTGTTGGAAATGTCCACTTCGGGCTTCAAGACATGACTGTACACGTCTCTTCATATTGTCAAATATCTTGTGCAACGTATATGTTGTTATTTCTTAAATGGTAATTCTGATTGCTTCTTTCAGGTCCTCAGTTGTTTGTACATTATTTTTGTAAAAATTTCCCTTCAAGAAACCCCATAGATAATAATCTAATGGATTTAGATCTGGAGAACGAGCAGGCCAAATTTCACGAGATATGCGATTTGCGAAAATTTCTTCCAAAAAAAAAACGTGTGTTGCTCTAGCTGTGTGTGTAGTTGCACTATCTTGCTGGAACCACACTTCTTCAATTTCACAGCTGTTCTAAAAAAAAAAAGGTTCCAGAACGTCAGTATGGTACCGATCGACATTTACAGTGTTGTTGAAGAAAATTGGTCCAATTAAGCGTTTTCTACTGAAGGCACACCATAACACAATTTTGGCATCGCATAGCGGCGCTTCATGAAATGCATTGGGATTAACACTGCTCCAAATACGAATATTTTGGCTATTAACGTATCCAGATAGATGAAACCATGCCTTATCAGAGAAGAATGTTAAATCGAGAATTGACTCGTCTTCTTCAGCTAAAAATGCTTGAAACCACGTGGAGTATTTGACTCTGGATTGATTGTCACACTCTTTTATTTTAGACACAACAGAAATCTTGTATGGATGAAAATGTAACCGATGTTTAAGAATTTTGTGCACTGTGATCAGTGATACGTTCACTTCTTACGACATTTTCTTTAAGGACTTGCATGGACATTTCAGGATATCTAGATATTTTTCTTCAGACACAGCAGGCCTACCAGATCGCGGAGCATCTTCAACACTTCCCGTATCACGAAACTTATTCAGCAAATTTCTAACCGTAGTGCGATGAAGAGGTTGTTTATCAGGAAATGTTGCTATAAATCTTTGAACAACCATCCGTGTGTATCGACCGTCATTTCGAAACACTTGTTCAACCAAAAAAAAAAAAAATCCTTTCTTCCGTTGATAACACCATTCTGTATTGAGTGCAAAAAATTACTCCATGCTACATTTTTTCTTCACGATTGACTGTGCAGCACATTTTTTATGACGTCATTTTCTTCATTTTAACATAGAAAATGTAGTGAGACTTTAAAAACACCTTGTATTTGTTCTTTTCTTGTGTCCATGATACTTGAAGAACTCTTCTGTAGCATTTACATTCAAAGGCATTTATGTGTTTCTCAGCTGTTTTAAGTGTCCAGGTCTCACAGGCATATGTTGCCATGGGAAAGATGCATGCCCTTAAAAATCTTATTTGTGTAGTTCTCTTCCTCTCTACAGATTCTTTAGTTGTTTTACTTTATGAGGAGCAACAGATGTCCTTTTAATTTCCCTCATTGTATCTCCATTATTAGTTAGTAGTGATCCAAGTTATTAAAAACTCTCAACTTCTTCCAGCTTTTCCTCATTGATACATATTTCAGCTGCCTTGTATGTTTTGTCAGTTGTCATCACTTTAGTTTTCTTTGCATTGAGATAGAGGTTTTGCTTTTCATTGTTCTTACGGACTGACACAATTAGTTTTTCCGTTCTTTATTGTGTTGTGGACAGTAATACTGTGTCATTAGTATATCTAATCTCTGGTATTTCATAACCTCCAATTGTTATGGCATCGTAATATTCTTTGTCTACATCTTCTCCAACATTCCTCATTATACTTTCAGTATACAAGTTAAATAAGTAAGGTGACAATATGCACCCCTGACGGACCCCTTGTTTTATGTCAAACCAAGTTGTTGTTTCACCATTTATTCTTACTGCTGCCTGTTGGTCTAAATACAGCAGTGATGTATCATTCAAGATCCAGAATTAAAAGACAGTATCAGTTAGAACCTCTCAATATTATAATGGGCCGTATAATTCAGAACCTTTCAATATTATACGGGTAGTCAATAGAAAGGGTGGTTATAAAAGTGCTTAGCCATCGTGTGAAAACAGGAAGAGGTGTAGGACTGATACAGTATGATGCTGGTAGCAGTATTTCATAGGGAGACAACACGGCAAGAAAAGGAGATGATGATGATGGTGATGATGATGATGATGATGACGATGATGATAAATGGATAGATTGGTGATTGGATGCTTTTGGAGCACATCACAATATGAGCAATGTCGCCATTTTGTTTGCGATTGCACAGTTTGTATGGAAACGTCATCGGGGCGTGGCATTGTTGGACTAAGTTCGGAGCGTGGCTTGCGTTCTGACCTTATCTTAATCTTTTAAGGATCGTTTTAGAAGGGGCGAAGTTGCCGTCCCATTTAGCAGTCAGCGAGCCATAGCTGATATTCCAGCGTCGGGTTGGCGACCCACAGCTGACCAAGACCCTGTCCCACCTCTCCGCTGGTATCCTTAGCAACAGGCCTAGCCTGGCTAACGGGAGCAGTGATGGCCATAGTCTCCGTGGGGGGGGGGGGTGAGTCTGCTAAAGAAGTATTATACACCCCCTGCATTGTAGCTCCACACATGGACAGAAAAATTAGCCCCCCAGAACTCTTTCCCTATCCGACACGATGCTGTACCTCAACATCTTCACCGCACCGGGTGCAAAGAACAGCAGCTAGGAGTTCCAGTGAGAAAGAGGAAGAAGGACAAGAACAAGAACAAGAAGTGAGATGGAGGTTTTATATAACAATGGTTGCTACATTTTATAACTTCTGCACGCCTTTTGATTATAAAATTATAAATAAATGCTTTCTGTTCACCCTCAACACCCACCCCACATCCCGAGAGACCCCCTCTCCCACCCCACTTTTGGAAACACTTGTTATGTTCTCTCTGTTGTGTCTTTCCAACATCAGATGGGTCCGCGTGCCCAAATCTTCACTCATAGAAAATGAAGTTCGTTCGTTCGTTCCCTCACTTTTTTTTTACTACTATCTGGTCATTAATATTTTATCCTGTGATAATGTGACAACCACAGTCCTGACTGTGAATCTAATACAGTGAACGACTTAATCTAATCTAATACTGTGTACGACTGAATTTAATCTAATACTGTGTACGACTGAATCTAATCTAATACTGTGTACGACTGAATCTAATCTAATACTGTGTACGACTTAATCTAATCTAATACTGTGTACGACTGAATCTAATCTAATACTGTGTACGACTGAATCTAATCTAATACTGTGTACGACTGAATTTAATCTAATACTGTGTACGACTGAATCTAATCTAATACTGTGTACGACTGAATCTAATCTAATACTGTGTACGACTTAATCTAATCTAATACTGTGTACGACTGAATCTAATCTAATACTGTGTACGACTGAATCTAATCTAATACTGTGTACGACTTAATCTAATCTAATACTGTGTACGACTGAATCTAATCTAATACTGTGAACGACTGAATCTAATCTAATACTGTGAACAATTAAATTCAACTCCAGTGGAATCTGGTGTAGAAAGGACCAAAAAAAAAAAAGGCACGTATAACATGTTCTGAAGAGATTTTTATTTGTTGTTTACATACATACAAAACATGGCCATATACTTTGAAATCTAAGTCAAAACCTGGGTAAATCCGTCCATGTATGCTCATTTTGAGAGTAATAATTTTGATGACTGTTTGCAAAGAGCCGTGGAGTGCTACAAATTGTAGTAAGTTTTCCCTGAATTACACAGCAGAAAATTGTCAGGACGCGATTTAAGGAAAAAGATTTAGATTCAGATCTTTACAATTCCTTCCCTTTGAATATGACGTTAAAAAACTCGTACATATCAGCGGACATGACATCACACTGGATTATCACATTATAAAAGTGGATAACAAATTTTTTTTCATAAAGAGAAGGTATTTTGTCGTAAACTCCTGTTCTTCAATAAATCCACTTGAAAAGGAAGATGTCTTCCTGGCACTCGTACGTCTAAAAGGCGGAGAAGAACACTTATGAGAAAGACACAATATGCAACTAAAAAAAAAAATCTAACTCATTTTCTTTCTGTCTAAAAAAGCAAATATTAATAGGCATTAAATAACTTATTGTTCAGCTTAGCGAGACAGAGTCAAAGAAAAAAAAAACAACAAACGAAACTTGTGAAAATGTTGAGAAAGCGACACAAAATACTTTCATAAGCTATAAACTCCAATATTCACTAGGCATAATGAGTCACAGAACCTGAAAACCTATAGAAAACCTTGAAAGAATAAATAGATAGAAACAAGGTAAAATATATTAACAGATGGAAACGGCACACAGCAGACGCTTAAGAAGAAGAAGAAGAAGAAGAGTTCAAAGACAAACTTAAAGACGAACAAGGCATGAACTACATCAATTCCGAACCCATTGCTCTTTCTGGAGCACGTGTGCCACATGTTTTCATGAAAATTTCTGGCATTAAATTTCATCATTAAATGTACAGTAAACTTTGTCGATTCAAAAAATTGTATTTGTTTATGTCTCTTTTCTTTTCTTTATTCATCATTTTAATCCATAAAACTTCACATAATATGTACAAAGAGTAATTTTTGTTAGATCCTATTTTCATTTTCTCGTAGAATGATGGCAAACAATATAGGCTTAGTCTAAGACTCTAACGCATGGACTAAAATAAAAGTACAATTGAAGGAACTTCAATTTACTGTTTCTTAATCTGCAATCTTCTTTGGTGCCCTTGTCACAGACGCCTTGACACGTCCACGCTTATATTATCACAGAAGATCTATAATTTCAGGTTTCCTTTGTTCACAGAGATCCTAGTATTTCAAAGATTCCCTTGGAAGAGGGGAAAGAAAAGCTAACTCGTAAAAATTTCAATTCAAACAAAGAATCCTAGCAAGACCAACTTTCCATCACATTTAAAGCTGAAAGCCGGACTGGCCGCTGGACCCAGTCCAGCGCCTGGCTCATGGTGACCACCCACACGTCTTCCTTGTCCGCAAGGGACCCGAGGAACTCTAGCAGCCCTTTGAAGTTGTCCTCTGCCCTACTGAACCATGAAGCGTGTATGAAGATGCCTAGAGGAGCCTTGTTCGTTGTGTAGTGTCTGTTGAAGTTGTCCTCCAAGAACTTGCGACTGCCTTTGACTCCAGGATCTGAGAGTAAGGAAGATGAAAAATAGTACATAACTATTATATTACAGATTCATTATTACTATTATTATTATTATTATTACTAGGAGGAGGAGGAGAAGATGCTGTCTGATCTAACAGTTAGCGATCCATAGCTGACATGCCAGCTTCAGGACTGGCGAACAATAGCCGACCAAGACCATACCCTCACCTCACCATCGGTAACCTCCCCCCCCCCCCCAGTAACAGGTCCAGCCTGTCGACCTGGACAGTGATCACCTCAATCCCCATGGCGGTGGAGTCTGCTAAAGAAGTATTGCACATCCCGTACTTTCTTTTAGCTCCACGCATGGACTAAAAAATATAGCCGTCTTAACCCGCTCACAATCCGATACGATTTCACGGCATCGGCAGTAAAGAATATCAAGCTCGCTCGCATTTCCAGACAATCATTATTATTTTTTTTTATTGCGTTTTTTTAAAACATCACGTGTCATTTCTCCGAGACACAAAATAACACTAGTTTCATTTCGTTTGGCTTTTGGCTTTCCTAAATCTTGGCTTTCTTAGCTTTTGGCTTTCCTAAATCTTGGCTTTCGTAGCTTTTGGTTTTCCTAAATCTTGGCTTTCTTAGCTTTTGGCTTTCCTATATCTTGGCTTTCGTAGCTTTTGCATTTCCTACATCTTGGCTTTCGTAGCTTTTGGCTTTCCTAAATCTTGGCTTTTATAACTGTAACAATGTGCTCCAGATTTGTTATTCAGCCAGTGTAATTAACTTATACTTTTGTTTCTTCACATAGTTTCGACTGAATTCCTTTTCTGTCCTTTGACTTCCCCTCAGACATTCCCTATCACTTTCGCTGTTTCTAGATATCCTATGTTCTGTTCAAGAACTACATTTCACTTTCTTACAAGTGGTTTTTAGATTTGATCAGTACAGATAGTGAAAAAGCTAGATTATGTTAGTGGAAAGTCTAGGCAATGGCTGCCTGATGAAACGATGTGTTAGTAACTTGACAGACGGAGCAGTGAAGAAAAGTGATTGGGCAGAAGGAACAATGAAGAAAAGTGACTAGACAGAAGGAGCAGTGAAGAAAAGTGACTAGACAGAAGGAGCAGTGAAGAAAAGTGACTAGACAGAAGTAGCAATGAAGAAAAGTGACTAGACAGAAGGAGCAGTGAAGAAAAGTGACTAGACAGAAGTAGCAATGAAGAAAAGTGACTAGACAGAAGGAGCAGTGAAGAAAAGTGACTAGACAGAAGTAGCAATGAAGAAAAGTGACTAGACAGAAGGAGCAGTGAAGAAAAATGATTGGACAGAAGGAGCCGTGAAGAAAAATGATTGGACAGAAGGAGCCGTGAAGAAAAGTGATTGGGCAGAAGGAGCAGTGAAGAAAAGTGATTGGACAGAAGGAGCAGTGAAGAAAAGTGATTGGACAGGAGGAGCAGTGAAGAAAAGTGATTGGACAGAAGGAGCATTGAAGAAAATGACACTCTGACCAGCATAGGTAGAGCCAGGTACCCATTTCTACTGCTGGGTGATTGGGACGCCTCTGATCGGGTTCGAACCGCTGACTGTCTCCATGAGAGATGAGTGCAATGACCATTTCGCTACTCAGGCGCCCACATAATCTGCAGCACCCGTGAAGATCCTTAGCAAATGCAGGGCCACTGCATCTAGGATAGAAAACACATGTCCTCGGTCCAGCGGATAGAAGACACACGTCCTCGGTCCAAAGGATAGAAGACACACGTCCTCGGTCCAAAGGATAGAAGAAACACGTCCTCGGTCCAAAGGATAGAAGATACACGTCCTCGGTCCAAAGGATAGAAGACATAGGTCCTCGGTCCAAAGGATAGAAGACACACGTCCTCGGTCCAAAAGATAGACACATTCTTGGTCCAAAAAAACAACAAAAAAACTTCACAATTGTTATCGATCCGGTTTTTTTCTATGCAAGAAGTCGTACTAACCAGTAGTGCAGGCATCGGGCATAGCGCACGCCACTTGATTCGAACCATACCATCGAATGAGGGGAATTTCCCACAATCCCGGGTACGAGCAGGTTGGGCAGGGCGTGAGGTTGCAGGTGGTGCTGTCCGGAGGCGTGTCTAAGGTGAACGGCCAAATCGGTGGGCGTTGATTGGAGTAAAGTTGACCAGTCACCATAGAGGAATCGTAACGGAACTTGTTATCCTTCAACATGGCGTACTGCGCGTCACCGCCTACCTGTAGATAAGTAGGATGACAGGTCAAACGATGCACGATGTTTCTCATCCAAATATTTTTTTAAAAAATATAAGTTCGAATAAATAAATTTGAGAAAAAAAGACTGAAATAAGGAGAGAAATAGGAAATTCGTGGCATTTTTATATCTGTAATAAAACAGGTACATATATTCTTGTATGGCCGTTCTAATTTATACCAAAAGAGCCAACTTTGATCATGATGTTAATTCTATTTTTGCTTCTAATTTTTACTAGAAAATTAAAACAGTAACAAGTGCTGAAAAGTAAATAAGGCATGTCGTGACTTTACTAGTGTAACATTACCGTGACTTTACTAGTGTAACATTACCGTGACTTTACTAGTGTAACATTACCGTGACTGTTATTTTATGGGGAAAGAATTAAACGTGACACCGGATAAAGAGCGCGGGAAGAGGCTGGTTGTGATGGAAACAAGAAGGTCAACAAAGAAGATCAGGAAAAAATGTCTGCCCGCAAAATGGGTGATTTTAATAAAATGGCCTGAGTAGAGTTGAGAGGATCGGAGAGGGTCTGAAAATATCTGACAGCATTTTTGAAGTATCAGCAGAAGAGTAAGCCTATCATCATCATCATCATCATCATCATCATCATCATCATCATCGCCTTTCACTCAAGGAAAGCAAAGGCCACGGATAAAGGCTCTCCACTAGTCACTGTTCTTGTAATTATTCTCTGCTTCCTTCCCTTGTCTCTGAGCACTGTCATAATTCCTCTTCTCCAAGTAAGTCTATGCCTTCCTCATTTTCTTTTTCCTTGAGGATTCCACGTCAGTGCCTGTCTTGCTATGCTGATGTCAGGTTTCTTCAGAGTGTGGCCAATCCACCTCCATTTCCTAGCAGTAGCATAATCAGGTGTACTTCTTGTGAATCACAGAACTGAAGATTCTGTACAATTCAAGTAAGTTTAGAATTAGTAATGGAAAATCAGGGTATGTTTTTTTGCCTGAGAATATGTCTTTTATCTGTGTGACCATAACTCGCAAAATGTTAAATAAAGTGCCTCTAAGACAGCCCAGAAAAAAAAGGGGGGGGGGGGCACATTGCCTCAGTATGTCATATTCTCTCTTATTTCTATGAGATCGCCAATGCGCAATGTCAGTGTTACATAACAGCCTATCGGAGAAAGAAAGAAATCAGTGACCAAGAGTCGTTGCTCGTAATTAGTGGAAGGAGCGACCTTAACTGCTGATGATTCTCTTAAGATTTTTGTAGTAACATACTTAGCCTGTTATCTGGAATCTAGACCTTGGGGTGTCCAAATTCTCTGGCAGCAAGGGTCACAACTATATGCAGAACTTGAGTGGCGGGCGGTACATAAATCAACTAGTCTGTGCCAAACTTACATAAAATGTGTCTGTTTGTGTGTGTGTGTGGGGGGGGGGGGAAGGGGGGGAGTGACAGTTATGAAGTAAAGGTGAGGCTATTGCACTTAAATAGCTTCTCAGATCTTTTAAATAAGTGGGGTGGGGGTGGTTGGGGATTAAACATGTTTTGACAGAAAGAAATGTTTTTAATAAAATAAATGACACCTTTACAATAACCTCTCTGGAGGTCAGTTGAACGCTCATAATTTAGAGTAAGGTTAAATGTCGAGGTCTGACACAACGTGACAGCAGAGCTGCCTGCACCAGGAGCTTCTTAACCTGCAGTACCAATAATGTACACTTTAGTTCTGAGACTCAGGCAAAAATCTCCCACCTGCAAGAAAGGCGCTCTCATGCCAGCTACCTCCTTCACGGGCACGCCAGACTTCTCGCTCAGGCGATCCCTCATCCCCACCACCTCCTGCTCCCAGTTGTCGTAGCCTGCGTCGGCCCACCAGGTGGTGGGGTTCCTGTGGCTGAGTGTGTGGGACGCGATCTCGTGGCCCTGCTTATGGATCTTCTTCACCATCTGGTAGTCGCTGTTGTCCCCAGACACGAAGAACGTTGCTGGAACAAACAGAAAGCAAAGCTCTGAGCACTGGCACCAAATCTATTAAGGCAGTGGTTCTCAGTCTGTTTTCTTTTTGTCCCGTACACCTTTTTCACCATATGTGACTCCTCACCTTCCAAGATTGTCCGGCTCAGAAGGTGCATTTCAGATTATGTGCATATAATATTCCAACAGTCTGAGTCTGTTGTCCAAATCCTCCCTAAATTAGGGGGAAGGGGGAGGGAAATCTCCACTGATTGAGAACCCCTATATTAAGATAAACGATGACTAAAAGCCACTGTATTAAGGTAAAACATAAAGGCAAAGACACCTAGGAGATATAATTCTGGTGTCCGTACTGGTCATATAAAAAGGTAAAAATCCACGTTTCCATCCATGCCATTAAGACATATTGGGGAATACGGTGTTAGGCCCGCATTTCCCAGACCTTCGACACATGAAAGTGTGATGTGGTCAGTATCACGCCTGACCTGCATTTACCTTTCCAGATTTATCCCGGTACCCATTTTTAGAGGCTGGGTGGACCCCCGGGGCCGTTTTGGTGTTTACCAGAATTTTTTTAAAAAATCCCCACTGCTGGGATTTGAACCCGGTACCATCGGATTACTACTACCGACCTCCTACGCACTCAGCTAACCAGGTCGTCTGTACTGGTGATATGATCAGCAAAAATATGGGTGTGGTTAGTTAGATAATGTTTAACTTTAGTTCAAACCTTTAGTTTTAACTTTAGTTTCTGAGTTACAAGATATAGTCAAATTATTTCACTAGAAAAAAAGTGCCCTTATATAGATTTCTTTTCTCAAAGTATTTAAAAACATGGCAAAAAGACGCGAAAAGCTAATTTAACAGACTGTCTGGCCACTTTTACTTCTTAACTGAACATTTTTTTTTCATCTTTATGTAAATCGGGGGGAGGGGAACTGGTTAGTTTAGATGTGGGCGGTCACTCTTTTTGTGAATATAACTGTAGCCCTTGAACCCTTTGAGGCTGGATTTTCCTTATTCACGTACTAAACAAATGGGTAAAAAGTTGTGGGATAAGAAACAATGAAGTTCAGCTGGTGACTTTTTCTCGTGCCATCGCGTTGGACTATCCATGACTTTTTCCTCTTGACCTTCCCCTGGCTCTCTTCCCATTTGTCTGTCCTGCTGTTGCTATGTTTTTCAAGACTTCTCCAGCTTGTCTTTCAGACCAAGTTTTATAACCCAGCATGAATATGCATTCTCTTCTGTTGTCCCTTTGTGTGGTTTAGCGTCAGCCTTCTCTATAGCAACCCCCATAGATTTTACTACTAAAATTCTCATAACTACTTCCTGTCACATTTTGTTTTTCTTTCGAGATTTCTTCCCCATTTTCAACGTTTCTATGACAGAAACCACGAGTCTTAGTGCATGCCAGAATTCATATTGACGCAGTCTGGAAACCCTCTAGTCTAAACGCATGTCACGATTTATGTCA
This sequence comes from Achatina immaculata, assembly GCA_009760885.1. NCBI lineage: Eukaryota > Metazoa > Mollusca > Gastropoda > Stylommatophora > Achatinidae > Lissachatina > Lissachatina immaculata. The sequence continues at coordinate 37,890,493 of CM019699.1, read as the reverse complement.
AAAAAAGTTTGGATACTCACTGGTCTTTGCGCATGCCAAGATACGTGTCAAAGAAGTTTGAACACTCACTGGTCGTCTAAACGAATGTCAAGATTCGTGTCAAAGAAGTTTGAAAACTCACTGGTTTTAACGCACGTCAAGATTCATGCCTAAAATGTTAGGAAACTCGCTGATCTTAGCGATGCCAAGATTCATGTTTAAAAAAAAAACAGAGGCTCTGTACTTTTGGAAAATTATCCTGACTTGTGTAAAATACTGAGACTTGAAACCCCTGCCTGTTCAGCCGGCTGTACTTCAATGTTTCTCACTGCGCCACACCACCCAGAGAACTATTCATTACACCGACCCATACTTACACCTGATTGGGCAGCCGTTTGGGTTTTTAAAATTCCCGCCGAAGATTCGTTTGTAGTAGTTCATGTTCTGGCTGTTGATGCTGTCATCAAATGTCAACATAACCATCTGAGGAACGTCCTTGACATCGAAACCACCAGGAATGTCTGGGCCAATACACCGGCATTCTGGCAGCTTGCACAAGGAGCTGCTGCATTTTCCTGGAAGCAAAACAGCAATCTTTGTCACCGCCATGATAAACATACGCAAAGATATGAGACTTTCTGAGACCACACAGAACATCATGCGGCAGAAGGAGTAACAACACAAAGGTGGTGTACTAACCAGAGTCAGCTTATACAGAGTCAGCGAAATGTATTAAAATACGACTTCGTCCTACTTCCATAAGATAGATCATGGTGACAGGCACTTGTGACACCAAAACTCAATCAGAGGGAGTGCAAACAAATTCGATTCAGGTGGTGGCGGAGTTAGAAGCAGTTTTCTTAGTTCTTGTAGAAAAGTATATGATGACATATAATAAAAGGATATAAAATAAAATTGGTAGAGGAAAATGTTTCCTAAAAGCGGTAAAAAAAAGTGAGTGAGTATAACGCAGCTATCACATCAAACTTGTTAAGTGAGTATAATGCAGTTATCACATCAAACTTGTTAAGTGAGTATAATGCAGTTATCACACCAAACTTGTTAAGTGAGTATAATGCAGCTATCACATCAAACTTGTTAAGTGAGTATAATGCAGTTATCACATCAAACTTGTTAAATGAGTATAATGCAGTTATCACATCAAACTTGACACGTTAGTATAATGCAGTTATCACATCAAACTTGATAAGTGAGCATAATGCAGTTATCACATAAAAATTTATATGTGAATATACTGCAGTCATCGCATCAACTTTGATAAATGAGTATAATGCAGTTATCACATCAAACTTGATAAGTGAATATAATACAATTATCGCATAAAACTTGATAAGTGAGTATAATGCAGTCATTACATCAATCTTGAGCTGAGAAAAAGCAAATCACTAAAAACCAAAAAACAAAAAAACTAAGGCATAAATATTATAACGGAAATATAAAGGTAGACAAAGATGTATGCTTCCAGTTTTGCAAAAAGATAGAATGAGTTTGGAAAGCGCTCAGTGTTTCTCACTTTCTTCGCTCTTTCCATTTGTTGTAAAACTGAACCATACACCTTTGTCTGCTTTTGTTACTAGAAGCAGCTCTACCGCCGTTGTCATTTCTTTTATCTCTAACTGAAATATAATCACAAGTAGTTTTAATAAAAGGGATTATACTTAGGAATGTGCACAAAAGTCGTATTATCATTTATCCTTTGAAAAAGATGAAGAAAAAGAAAAGAATGCAGTTTTTAAAAACGTTGACAATAGAAAAAAAAAATTCAATAACCGGGCCTGGTTCTTACCTGTCTTTGGCCTGCATTTCTCTAATGACGTCTTGTATAGTTTGAAATTGTTTGTACTAGAATTGTCACTTTGTTGGAGCATTAGTTGTTTGTCCAAAATCTTCATGGCGTCCATCTTGGGCAGCTCGCTATCAAAGGTCTCCTGTATGGAAAGTTTGGTGTCCTCTGGTGCCTGTGTGTCGAGCCCATGTAAGGAAGATTTCTCGTCTACGGCAGCCAGTGCGTTAATGGGAGTTTTTGAAAGTAAGTTCTTCGCCGAAGCGGCTGGAGCGTTTATGTATGGGGTATTCTGTTTAGACTGTTGTAAGACAGACATGTAAGAGGTTGATCTGTCGCTAGATGGAACCTTGACTAAGCTGAAGGGTGATCTTGTGTTATAGCTTGATCTGGGCGTGTGATGTCGAGGTTTATACTTTCTTCTGTTGAGTCGCTTGGAGATGGCTTTGTTTGATTTTTGGTCCGAGCTGGAAGGAGGAAAATGTTTCTTGTCTTGTCCTCTTGAAATATTTTGCTTGCGTGTGTGTTTTCTTGTGAATGAGGTGTTCGCGACAGAAGGCTTTGAGGTCACCGAATGAGCAACAGTTGTTAAGTTTGATCGTAACTGTGCGGTCGACCACCAAGGTACTTCAATGTAAGTGGTACCTGGTTGGTTTACTAGTGCGTCAGATTGTTGTTGTGGCTGTAGGCGTGAGTGAGTTTCGTGTGTATTTGGTACTGTGGTCTTGTAGCGTCTAGAAGTAGCCCCATTTCTCGTATGCAGAAATCCAGCGTCCCGTTTGTAATCTGAAGCTGCATCCTTTTGTGAAATCCGGTTCCGTGAAAAACTATGAGGTGAATCTAACCGTGCGGAAAATTTCTGAGGGGCATCTTTCTTCTGTACGGGCTTTGATCTGAATCTGTTGGCCCATGAGGTTTTTCCACGCTGGAGGTAACTGGCTCTGCGTTTATCGGTCTTGGACGTTACGGGCGAGGGAGTGATGTTTCTGCTTGTTTTACGTAGTCTGGGCGTGGAGCTGATTCTTGTTATCTTGTTCTGATACCAGTTGGTAGTGGGCCTACGATAAGAATCTTTCATCCTTGAAACTGTCGACATTATCCTTGCGTCTGGTGTTGCTCTTGAGTGGTGCTTTTCTTCTGCTGGACTTACAAACTTCTCAGAGTTCCGTCTGTAGGGACTGATAGATGGGTCCCTATTCTGGATAAAGGGATTTGCTGTCCATATTTTTCTAAACGGGCTAAAGGATGTAGTTTGACCGGATGTTGACTGTATATACCGGCCCGCATAAGGCAGACGCCGTCGAGTGTTGGATGCTTTGTATGGTTCTATCATGTAACCAATCTTTTCTGATTCTGACTGCTCCACGTAATTGTCCACGCTTTTCAGCTCCTCTGTAAGTGTTTTAATGTCGTTGAGAAGCTTGTCATCAGTCGGCATAATTTCTCCGTCAGCGCCCGCGATCACTTTCAAACGGTATCTTGAATGCGGTGTACTAGGATCACTCCTCAGAGCCGGAGTCACGCCTGATGTGCTCACGCTGTGCTCCTTGTTGACCGTGGCCGTGGCTTCTGCTACAGAAGAATTAGTGAAGGGAGTTTCGTGTTCAGATCCGGCGGGAAGTGATTCATTGTATGCGTCTTCCACGATCTTTCCGCTGGCCGGAACTTCAGCCTCCTCCGTGAGAGCTGGACGCCTGGAAATCAGCTCTTGGACGCAGTTAACGCTCTCCGGCCAGTCGCAGTTCTGGGTTCTCTCGTTGAAGTGCAGCATGCCGGGACAGATCATCGTGTACTGGTTATTACCCATACATATATGAAAGACAGTCGGATCCTTGTCGTCGCAAACGAACCTGCTTCTAACTCCGCCGCATAACTCCACCGCCCCGTCAGCCAGGAAAGCGTGGAGTTGTAGAGATAAAACTATTGAGAACATCATTCTCCGCAATGACACAGTGTTTCTGTTAGCAGGAGTGGTATAATATGATGTCCTATCTTTTGTTGACTTGTACGAGGTATCCATTTTAATGCAACAGAATACTAATTCTTACTAAGAGCGGTGCAAGATGTGGTCACAACAGGGTATAGGAATGATGACGTCGTGACATCCAGGATTTATTTTGTGGATTGTAGCTCTTTATAATTTTTGTTCTTTATCCCTCTGTGAATATCCAAAAAATACTAAAATAATATAATGTAAGTAATAAGAAACACTACGTTCTTTTTTCTTTTTCTTTTTCATCAGAATATAACACAATTTTCCCCCAGAGGTTTCAAGAAAGAGTCCACGAAAACCAAGACAACTCTCCAGGTTTATATAGCCCAAGAGGTTCAGGTCACATCGTCTGAGGCTAACCTTCTGAAGTTTGCTTTCAAATTAAACCAGTGCTTTTAGATCGCCATGCCAAAGTTTGAGACAAACAGCAGGAAGTTAGTGCTTGTTGTTTCTTCGACTCACACACAAGAGAGTTCACATTTACAGACCGAGTCCGAGTATGCGCCGGGCGATTGTCTGTTTGTTTCTAAAGTCAAATGTTATCGCTTGTCCTTATGTTGAGGACCCGCCAAAAATAAATTTATAGAGAAAGGGACGCAAATATTTCCCCACGGTCAAAGGTTGCTCGGAGCTGTGGGGATGTATTTACTGTTGCATCCTGGAAACAGTTGGTTTTTGATTAGTCGAAAATATTTAGTGGCAACATCTCTTCCTCCGACAATTTAACCAATCAAAAGAGGCCTTTCAAAAAGTACCAGCAAATTTATCACTTACTGTTTCGAAGGTCGCTCTAGTCTCATGTTTTATTAATGGATGAAAACTGAGAACTTGGGCGTGTCCGAACTGCATTGCTAAAATTACAATATTGTTATTTTAACACCGTTAGCTCTGATCTAAAAGCCAAGCATTAGAGACATCATGACAGCAGGAACACGAAAAACCAGGTGGCCATACTGTAGCAACACCGGACAGAAAAAATGGCTAATAAAGAAAAACCGTGTACAAAAAAATGATAAACTGTAGAATGGAATTAGGACAGAAAAGAAATACTATTAGAGCGCCTATAGGAGGTTAAACGTTGAACAGTCAGAGGCAGAAATTGATGTCAAATCTGTAGTTTTACTATAGCAATTTGACAGACTTGGCAGATCTGTTAGCAGGCAACCATAACATCAACACCTACAGGCAAGCCAGAACTATAATCAAGCATCAGTACAAGAAGTTAATGGCTGACCAGCATAACCTATCACCTAAAGATCAGACACGGCAACTCTCAGGTCGGGACACTGCTGATCGCGAGTAGACCTGTATCGCTTCGGGCTATCCCACATCCATGAGTGCACCTGCGAAACAGGCATCCAGACTCCAGACCTTGCAGTTCTGCCCCTTTTACCACTAAGCCCGAATCTAGCATTGGCCACAAGGAACTACACTAGACGACAAACTCCAGGATGCAAAGCAAGGCTCTCAAAAGACTGCACAGTTTATCGGGACAATAAATATAGATAACTGCGGCTAGGACGGTGGAACACAGAAGAAGATGGAGAAGACAAAAGTGATGAAGACAGCCCTGTCATGTCATCACGAGGATATAGTGTTAGGATCTTTGTTTTCCTTGACCCGTCGACACACGATAATGTGGTTATCTGGCCGTCATTCCTTTTCATTTTCCAGATTCTAAGTATCCACTTTTACAGCCGAGTGAAAGATAGCATCGGCATAGAGTAAAGTCACTCAAGGATTTGATGTTTAGCTGCACGATATGCTCTCAGATCTGGATGCCTCTTTTGCTTGTGTACTAAGGGATGTGCGACAGCCCGAGACAGTTCAGGTGTGCACGCAATCGGCAGTGATCCCGTGCGTAGCCTGAAGATGGCGGTTCGTTCTTGACGTGGGCATATTTTCCACACTAGATTATCTCTGTTCTGATATGGTCTCATGACTGAGATCTGGTCTATGGTCTGGCCTGTGGTATGGTTTGATCTGGTCTCATGACTGAGATCTGGTTTATGGTCTGGCCTGTGGTATGGTTTGATCTGGTCTCATGACTGAGATCTGGTCTATGGTCTGATCTGTGATATGGTCTGATCTGGTCTCTTGACTGAGGTCTGGTCTATGGTCTCGGACCTGGTCTAGAGAGTGATGAAGTCAGTGCCACGCCTGGCTACCTTTCCCTTTCTATTTCCAGAAAGAGCCAAGCACTCATTTTCTACAGCTGGGACACTGGGACGAGTCTGGCTGGACTGGAACCACGGACCTCGACGTGAGAAACGAACGTTCTAACAACGAACAGTGAAGGAAAACATCACGTAAGTAAATTATACGCAAAACCTCAGAAATAAAAAAAAGTCAATTCGAAATGAATACGCATTTTTACACACAGTTACTTTTTGTATGACGACAGATGTTACTCTGTTACCTCTGATACAGATTTCTAAGTTCAATTCTTCGAAAAGACTTACATAAAGTTTATGCAATAACCAGTCTAAGTCTGTACTTACGTATCCTCAAGTGTGCAAACAAACATACACAAGCAACATGGATAGTTACATAGAAAATGATAAAAAATGAGTAACAAGGGAGAATGTAATATTTCGGCAAGAGGCCTTAACTAGCTACCAAGAGTAACAAAAGATAATAAGAAAAGAAAGAACAATAAAGGCAATGTTAAATTAAAAGACAGAACTGAAATGTAACAAATTAATAAACTGGACGTCGCCTCAAAACGAAATGTGTTGTAGAGTAGCAACATTTGCGATAAACGCACCAGCATTTTAATAAATAAAGTTAACTTTGCTGAAACTGCTTGTCTTACACAATTACAGTTACAATTCTTATAACCCAAGACAGTTTGAGAATTATGTTTTCCATGTTAGAAAAAAGACATAGTTATTAATAACGAGGAAAGCTGAAACAATGTACGTCCTATTGGGTTTTTTTTTTGTTTAATTATTTAAAGCTTCATCATGTAAATGGTTTAAGAAGAAAAATATGAAGAACCTTCGCTGATAGCCTGCATGCCCGGCTTCTCATAATGGCACGTAACTTAAGACGTCATATATTTCCAAGGCACTTCACGGTCCTGTTAAATGAAAATCCCAGTGACCTGGGACCTTCGTGTAAAATCTGTTTTATACTCCCAATTTCTGATGTGCTAACACACCACACATGTGAGATGTGAGAGGGTGTATAAACCGAATTTTAAAAAAAAGATGGCTTCCTTGCATCATCGAATACCGGAAGTTCCGGCGACCATTGAAGACACTCAGAGGAATGTTAGTGATGTCTGAGTTAAAGGACAACCACGTTTTTCTAGTTCACTGCTCAAGCGTTTTGCAGAATCTGTCCAAAGTGCCCTCTTGGGCTGCGTATGTCAGTTATCCTGGGGGGACAATATTTGCTAGGAAATTTTACAGATATCTTCTCTTCAGCTTCCTTGACCGGCGAATCTACTATGCCCGCAATTTAAGGTATGACTTTGATGAGTTCTCCGTTCCTAAACGAAGTCCTGGTACTTTCTGTCTTATTCACACAGCAAAATTAAGCTGCTCGTTTCTTTTTTTTCATGGTAATCTCCCTTAGTATCTCAAAATAGCTGTACCGAAAACATGAAGGAAGTCCGTGCTCTACTGAAGAATAACAACTGACCTTGCTGGAAGGAGAGCAGTCTAGTTATCGTCGAAGAGAAATAAAAGCTGGCTGAGATTCCATCCCACCTCATCGTGAGGCTGCCTGTAGCATTATAACCCTCATTGTGTTTTCAGGCTAACGCAATGGACTTAAAGGTAGCTCTTTACCACTGTGAAGTTGGCCCTAAAATCCTGCTAGTGGCTCAGCTATTCCACTTTAAATTACAAAGAAAACTATATCAAAGTAATTCTACTTCAAATAAAATGTTATAGGTAGTATATTGTAATATAAGCAATGGACGATGTAACAAGATTCTGAAATACAAAGAGAGGTAACCATTTTCCCTCGCTTAAAACACACCACATTAGAGTAGCCGAACTTAGAGATTCGCTAAAATTGTAAAAATATACTTCTAAATAACTGTAACATTCTCTTCTCATCCTCTCCTATCATTTAAATATCCTAAATTCCTATAAAATTAGGACACACATGAATCTTGTCCCATATACTCGTAATTTAATGAGTGGAAGGGATATCCCCGTGACATATCAATCGAGAAAAGTTGCTTTTGTGATAGCTAATCTGAACTGGCTTGTTTTATGGTTGCGATGCCTGCATCGGTGAGTATGGTGTTCAGTACTCCTGTGATATCCTAGACTCCACGCCGTAGCGTAGACTCTACCTGCGGTCTACTTCTTGGATTTCTAGGAACCGGGCTCTATCTCCTGCCCTGCTTATTTAAGTTGGCAATCATGCTTTCCTACAACTCCCTGCTCTGAGAGCAGATTATAAGCTGTACTGATGTTCTTTGTTCTTGCCATCTAATGAATCCATCCAGCGTTTTCTCTCTATGTCTACCTCGATCTCTTTTACCTTCTATCTTTCTTGTTGTCACAATGTATTCTATCTTTCCTCGCCATAGAACGTATCCTAAGAATCTGGATTGTCTTTTCCTGACTTTTGTTATCGTTCGTCTCGTCTCTGCAGCCTCTTTCAGAACCTCCTTGTTTGATTTCTTTGCTGTCGATGATATTCGTAACATTCTTCTAAGGAACCACATTTCAGTGGCTTCTATTTGGCGTTGTTCATTCATTCATTCATTTGCATGTCCCTTGCGGAACTTTGCCTCCCAAACAGCTCTCCTGTAGGCCTCTCGCTTGTGAGCAAGATGGACTGCTGCTGCAGCATCCATTTGCAGATCGTCAACGATGTCTTGCAGCCATCTTCGTTTTGATCTTCCTCTTTTTCTTTTTCCCATTATGTATCCTTCCAATACGGTCTTCTCTAAATTATCATGACGTTTAATGTGGCCAAAATATTTAAGTTTTCTCTCTTTAATCCTCTTTACTAGCCAGCCTTCCTCAATATTAAGTTCTTGTGATATAGATATATTTGTTCTTTTTTGTGTCCACGATATTTGGAGAACTCTTCTGTAGCATTTACATTCAAAGGCATTTATGTGTTTCTCAGCTGTTTTGTTAAGTGTCCACTTCTCACAGGCATATGTTGCAATGGGAAAGATGCATGTCCTTAAAAATCTTAGTTTTGTAGTTCTGTCTGCTCCTCTCCACAGATTCTTTATTTGTTTTACTTTCTGAAGAGCGATAGATGTCCTCCTTTTAATTTCCCTCATTGTATCTCCATTATTAGTTAGCAGTGATCCAAGATATTCAAAACTCTCCACTTCTTCCAATTTTTCCTCACTGATATATATTTCAGCTGTCTTGTTTGTTTTGTCAGTTGTCATTAGTTTAGTTTTCTTTGCATTAAGATAGAGGTTCTGCTCTTCGCTGTTCTTACAGACTGACATAATTAGTTTTTCCATTCCTCTTTGTGTTGTGGACAGTAACACTGTGTCATCAGCATATCTAATCTCTGGTATTTCATAACCTCCAATTGTTATGGCATCGTAATATTCTTTGTCTACATCTTCTCTAACATTTCTCATTATATTTTCAGTATACAAGTTAAATAAGTAGGGTGACAATATGCACACCTGACGGACCCCTTGTTTTATGGCAAACCAAGTTGTTGTTTCACCATTTATTCTTACTGCCGCTTGTTGGTCTAGATACAGCAGTGATGTTAATTGTGTCAAATGTGTTGGAAATCCCATTTTTTCCATTATTTCACAAAGTTTCTGGTTTTTGGCGTTGTACTGTATTGTAATGTAGGGTATAGTTCTCTGTAGCTTGGAAAGTAAAGCTCACGGTAGTTTGTGTTCTAGCTACGCTTATTTAATAAAAACCTCAGAGAAAATTGGAAGTATAGATACCCATGTTATGTTCCCATGTACATAACACAGTGCGACAATATTGTGACAGTATTAGCAACAGGATGACAGAAATAGTAACAGAAGAGCGCACAGGAAACTTTAACTCGTACCAACAATTTTGTTAATGCACAAACTATTTGGATAGTGAAAGAGAGTAGCGACAATGAGGAAAGAACGATTTTCCCTTGGCGATCTTGATGCAGGATGGAGACCGCACGGGGATAGACAGACAGACAAGGACCGAGGAGACAGACAGACAAGGACCGAGGAGACAGACAGACAAGGACCGAGGAGACAGACGGTTTAGATGGGGCTTCGCAACCCAAGCGAGGGCAGAAGTGAATTTATATTTTAATTCTGCCAGTTGTGATCACGCTGGAAGGAACGCATTTCTCCCGGTGGTTTCTGGTCTGTACGTTCCAGCTTGCAGTTTTGAGGAAAGTTTCGGGTTGTCGCAGAGTCTGGGTCACATCGCGGAGGACGCCCCACAGCGACAACACCATTAGATGCTGCCACATTTCCATGACGCGGCCGCCACAGCTTACTCACCGTACAACCTACCCCTTCCACAATTATGAAAGGAGAAAGGAAAGGCCACTTTTCAAGAATATGACACGCTAAGTCTGGACCTTAGACAAGTCTGTGAGCATGAAGTCATTACATGATCACTTAATCATTAAAGATAAACTAAATAGGCGCTTTTTGTTCTTTTAATTTTCTGGTAAAATCATGGTGGAAAACTTTATTATCGCTTTTTATATGGATTTTTGACATTTTTGCCTTACTAGTAAAATAACTGGCTCACCTGGGCTAGAGCGAAAGAAAAAAAAGGCAAAAGACAAGCATTTGTGGAAAACCCTTGCGGAAGCCCCATGTGCCTTGGACACTTAAAGTTCAGAGAGAGAGAGAGAGAGAGAGAGAGAGAGAGAGAGGATTCCCACGCCTAGAAGCAACCTGTAGGAGCGAGACACTTGCATCAGACACGATCATTTGTTTGTTGTTCTTGATTACTTCAGTGCACCAGAGTCTGACAAAACAAAACCTCCGCATCTCCTCCAACACATGCTCCTGATGTTTTCGCTCTGTCCATGCAAGCTAATTTCTTGAGACTTTGAAGTCGAGGGAATTGGAAGAAGTTCATTGACGATTTCGGGCAGCGATTGATTGATTGATCTTTATTTCAAAAGGGTTAAGAATTGGGCACGCAGGCCCGTCTGACATTCTGCCCTTTATCATACATCTTTCACTCTATTCCAGACATTCTACAAATATGCTGTTCATATAACAAACATAACTAACATTGAAGCTGAGAGACATAAAATAAAATATAACATTTACGTTTCACTCTTAAACATTCACTCAGTACAGAAGTAACTACATACATTATAAATGACTATCCACTAAACAAAAATTTCGGGACTATTCAGAAAACAATTAATTGTATTCGGTGTCTGTAAGAGCAGTTTAAGATAACTTTTAAGTTTTATAATTCATGGAGGCATGTAGTCGACATCAAATAGATACTGGGAAAGCTTGTAGTTGTAGGAAGGAGTATAATTTATATTTTTTATATAGGATGGGAGGGTATTCCAAAGATGAGCAGCAGAATAACTAAAGCTTTTCTTGTAAAGATCAAGTCTAGGTTTTGGAAGACATATGTTGTTCAAGCGTTGGCTGCACTTTGGGCTAAATTTAAACAGGTTCCATAGATAAGGCGGGGCATGCCGTGAAAGAATCTGATGTACTAACTTGGCTTTGTTGAAGAGGAACCTGTTCTTAAGGGGTAGTATTTTGATACGTTTGTGATGATTAGTTGTTTGTGCTTGATCTTTGTCACTAATGAGCTTTACTGCTCGCTTTTGGAGAGAGCAAAGCCTCTTCGATTGTAATACAAGCAAATATTTTTATGAGAAAGTAGTTGACAGATATCAAGGATGTCGATGTAAAGAATAAAAGTACACGTGGGCACTATTGTATCTTTATCTGCATTTTATCTAAGTTTTATGTATAATTTTATCTTTATCCAAATTTTATCCCGGCTTTATGTATAATTTTATCTTTACCCACATTTTATCCAAAGTTTATGCATAATTTTATATTTACCCACATTTTATCCAAACTTTATGTGTAATTTTATCTTTATCCACATGTTCTTAACTCTTTCACTCCTGAATTAATCTCCATGCTCTGTCACAATAAATTTTGATGAGAAATTTTGGCAGATAGAAACTGTAAGGAAGCTACCATATAACTGTATTTACACTTTGTCTGAATATCGCTTTAAACATTGACTCGCGTGGGAGTGGAATATCTACTAACCCTGCCAGAGTTGTTTGGGACTGAAAGAGTCAAGTCACTTCAGGTGTCTGTTGTGAGTCTTCTTTTTGCGCATGCGTATGAGTACATATATGGAGGCAAGTGACAGAAAATATTTACAACTCTACTACGGCCCGTTTAGCTGAGTGGGTAGGCGCTCGGTTTACCACCGGGTTCAGTCCGAGCAGTGGGATTTTTTTTTTTCTGCTACATATCGAAAAGGCTCCGGAGTTCACCCAGCCTCGGAAAATGGGCACCAGAGAAATCTGGGAAGGTAAAGCGGCCAGGCGTGATACTGACCACATCACACTTTCATGTGCCGAAGGTCGTGGAAATTACGGGCCTAACACCGTATTCCCTAATGTGCCTTAATGCCATGGAAACGGGAATTTTACCTCTTACTGTCTCTAACTGTCTAACGAAAGCAAATGTAAAATAAATCTATAAAAAAAACAGAGTCATCATTCATTGACTGTATCCGCTGCTGGCGAGATTCTTCAGCTGCTGTGCGTCTGGCGAAATTCCTCCCGGCCAATGAAGAAAAATGCGATTAGGGTTGCCGCGCAGCGTCGGCATGGAAAAGGTGAAAGAAAGGATTAAGTGAAGTAACCAATGCAGTCTATATAGACAACCATCTTTCACCCGGCGGGGATGTATGCATATTCTAATCACGCTGAGGTTTTCCAGTGAGAAAGTCCAACTCTGGACTGGAAGGGCAACCACCTCTCACCCGGCGAGGATATACGGATATCCCAAAACACGTCGAGGTTTTCCGGTAAGAAAGTCCAATTCTAGATTAAACTGGTGCAACTGAAACCACGGTGCCACGCAATCCGCTTCTGCGACCCACTGAGAATACAGGCCCAAGCCCCGCGATACTCTGAACATCTTGTGGTCCTCTCGGGGATCTCGTGTGGTCCTCTCGGGGACCACAGGAGGACCACGGGACCTAACAAAGGCCACAGGAGTAAATTCAGTAGGATCACGGGGCGGTCTTGGTGGTAGAAGCGAACGAAGAAGAAGAAGGGATTGACCATATAATACAGAAGAGGAGGGCTTGAAAACATCATAACAACAGGAAAGATAAATAGGCGGGGGGGGGGGGAGGGGGAGGGGAAGACCAAGAGGGGAAAATAAAAGAATAATGGACAGTCTAACTCGATGGCACAATAGAAAGTCAGCAACTGAGCTGACGGGAAATATCAAGGGTCAAGATTTGTATGACTGCCAACGACTACCGGCACGGCACCTGATGATGACTATGTATAACACTATTAGATTTCACTTTCACTAATTTTTCGAAGAACTGAAATAAGCGAGGACACATGTTTGAGTTCAACACAAGATTAAGATTCCACCGCTATCTGTCACGATAACAACGCTGATTCTTTTATGAGAAAAACAATAATCCAGGAATTTTTTTTAGGGGAAAAGTTCAGCATTTTATATCGACCGAAATCTCTACATGTTGTGCATTTCTGAACTATTCATTTTAAATTAAGAAACAGGGCAGTCACGAGAATCGTCACAGATTATGTAAAGTTCTCATAAAAGTGCTAGAATAATGAAGGAGAAACACTTAATTTTCAGGTAAAGTCCACAACGAAATTTCAGTCTTTTAAACGCGAAAGAAAACATTACACGCAGGAATACGTGGTAAGCTGTTTACATGACAAGGCAGAAAATAATGTCATGAAATCTGCGTGTGTGTCCGGGGGGGGGGGGGTATCGTCAATTGTTTGAAAAGGAATATAATTTAATGACAGGCGGTAAACTAGGCTGGGTATGACCACCTGTATTAATGTTGCAGTCGGGGATTTGTCAAGTAGCTCCAGCTAGAGGATTTATCATGTAGCTGTAGCTAGGGGATTATCATGTAGCTGCAGCTAGGGGATTATCATGTAGATGTAGCTAGGGGATTATCATGTAGCTATAGCCAGAGACTTATCATGTAGCTGCAGCCAGGGACTTATGTAGCTGCAGCCAGGGACTTATGTAGCTGCAGCCGGTGGCTTATCATATAGCTGTAGCCGGTGGCTTATCATGTAGCTGCAGCCAGGGACTTATCATGTAGCTGCAGCCAGGGACTTATCATGTAGCTGGAGCCAGGGACTTATCATGTAGCTGCAGCCAGGGACTTATCATGTAGCTGCAGCCAGGGACTTATCATGTAGCTGCAGCCAGGGACTTATCATGTAGCTGCAGCCAGGGACTTATCATGTAGCTGCAGCCAGGGACTTATCATGTAGCTGCAGCCAGGGACTTATCATGTAGCTGAAGCCAGGGACTTATCATGTAGCTGAAGCCAGGGACTTATCATGTAGCTGCATGCAGACACTTATCATAGTCTAACATTTATCACGTCAAATAAAGACATCAAATCACGCCGACGCGGCTTGTTAGATGACAGAAGCCAGTGGGTTATAGCCACGCCATCGTCGTTCAGTTCTTCATTTGCATGTCCTTTGCGACACTTTGCCTCCCTAGCAGTTCTCCTGTAGGCCTCTCGGTTGTAAGCAAGATGGCTTGCTGCTGGTGCATCCATTTGCAGATTATCAACGATGTCTTGCAGCCATCTTCGCCTTGGTCTTCCTCTCTTTCTTTTTTCCTACTATGTATCCTTTCAAGACTCTCTTCTCTAAATTCTCATGACGTTTAATGTGTCCAAAGTATTTAGTTTTCTCTGTTTCATCATTCTGTAGTTAATAATAATTCTCATTTGTGCTACATGCTGCAAATGTAATATTTCTGACACCTCACATCTTCTCTAAATGGAATGCTGTTTCTATAACGTAAAGTGATTTAACACGGTGTTTTGTGGTTAGCATTAGACAAATAGCAGACAAACCACTTCAGATGTGAGAGGTAAGAAACATGACAAGAGAATTACCTGGGACTCGAACCACGGTCCCTTGCCTAGTCAAGAGAAACATTCGACCACCTTACGCCACCATAACATAGGACTCTATTACTACAGAAACAGGACACTGTGTGATATTTCTAAAAGTACATCTCCGCGCCTGATTATCGTCAGAGCTCGCCCAGATAACTCTTACTTCTAAAGCTTGTCTGTCTGTTTAGCACAGAGCCAAACCAGATAAGCTAAACAGTGATTCAGGATGTTAGTAATAGTGCAGACTTTCCGCCCTTCATCATAAAGATAAAAATCCTCGTTTCCACGCCATTGAGGCATATTGGGGATACGGTGTTAGGCCCGTATTTTCCATGACCTTCGGCATATGAAAGGAACCCATTTTTAGAGGCTAAATGGGCAAAGATTTTTCATAGTAAGACAATCAAGTTTTAAGAATTTTTGTTTTTTTTAATCTCCGATAAGAATTTGTGATGTAAGCTTCTGTTTTTTAACCTTCATTGTCTTATTGTTGAGCTCTGAGTTACTTAAATTGGTCGACACTGGTTTATGTTTTACTTATTCAAAAGAACATGGATGTCTGAGTGGCGAAGTGGTTAGTGCACTGGTCTCTCATGGCGAAGGTCGGGGGTCGGAATCCGGCCGGAGGCACCCCAGTCACCCAGCTGTAGAAATGGGTACCCGACTTCTTCTGGAGTTGGGGAAGGAAAGGCGGCCAGGCGTGATACTGACCACATCACCCTCTAGTGTGCTGACAGGTCAATAAAAATATGGGCACTAACACCATATCCCTATGCGCCTCTAAGGCATAACAGGATTACTTTTACTTTACTTTTACTATCCAGAAGAAGATGCATTGTAATGAATCTCTGGTTGTCCTTTGGCTCGTGACATACAGCAGTGGAATTTTGTCTGGAGTCTGATGAGTTCAGTTGTGTTCCCCTCTTGTTTCACTTCTTTGACCACATAAGTGAGTATGAAAGCTAAAAGCGTTGCAGATAGTCATCATCATGTGCCGTGCCGGTTGGCGTTGGCAGTCATTCTTCTCTGAATGAATGTAATGAAATATACTCTTTTATTTTCTGAAGCTGCTCCAGGTTTTCCGACCCTCGGTCAACTATATAATCGCAAGCTTTTCTGGCTGTTTTATATGAGTCTTTTTGCTTTTAAATAAAAAAAAAAATGAAGAAAAGGAAGACGCGGCTTATCGGACTAATAGTCGTGGGGGTTTTGCCCCATGTCGCCGCCGCTTCTATTAGTCAGAAACGTTGCTGCTGCGAAGGTGAATGAGATCCCTTCTTCACACTAGAAGACCCGAGCAGCTATGGAAATGTCTTGAGAACAAATAGCCAATAACATGTTAACAGGTTTTTTTTTTTTTGACGAGAAAAAGACTTGGAATTCTTTTGATGACTATTTTGATGCGGACCTGTTTTCATTAGCCCGGGTCACCCAAGAGACGTTCCTCATGAAATATTTCAAACAAAAGTGTCGCGCCAGGTCTTCTCCAATCAATCAAGGCCCATGTGGCCAATATTTTCTCTAGCAGAAATTCTGTTTGTCTGCGGGGTCGGGGGAAGTAGTTGCTGGCTTGTGGCAGGTAGAGGACGTCAGTTCGTGTAACTTAGCGTCTCGGTTTATTTTGTTTAAAACTTCCATCCACTGGTTTAGGATACTTGGGGTCAGCGATCAGCCATGTTGGGTTTCATGGGGGGGGGGGGGGGGGCAGGCATTACTACAATTCCCGTGGTGGTGGAGCCTGCTAAAGAAGTATTGCACGCCCGCTCCTTCTTTAGCTCCAGTCAGGGACTGAAGTGAGGCTCGAACCCCTAACCCCTATATTAAGAAACTCATGTTCTACCGACTGAGCTAGCCGGACGGTTGAAAGCATCCTCTTCTTGTAGTATATAGTCTGTTATTCGTGGTAGTGCAAAGGTCAGTGGACATGCGCAGTGGCTTGAGATCGGTGTGCCAATAGACACACCGAAAAAATATAGACCGCCATAACTCGTTCCCTAGACGATACGATGTTGTTTCTCACCTCAACGGTATAGCCTCCAAAGAACACCAGCCAGCAGTTGCAGGGAGATGGAAGAACAAAACAAGACAACATATTTACACTGTCATATAATATAAGAGTGGACAACAGAGTCAGCATACGCTGTGTGACTAAGACTTCCTTCAGTGCAGTGCATGTACTAATACGTGAGAAAAGAATATGCAAGTTCCTATCTTACTGGTCCGTGCCTGTGTTCTGTGCTACATTTGTTCTGTGCTACATTTGTTCTGTGCTTTCTTAGAACTATGAAAAAATGTTATCACCACTCCCACCCCCCCCCCCCCGTACTGTAACAGCCAGACCTGGGCACCTGTGACGGTCTGTGTTTGCTCTTAAACCATGGTTAAGTTTATTAAGATGAGTACAAATCAGAACTTGTAGGCGGGGTTTTTCAGACATTTTAAATATAAACACAAACAAGACATAAACATGTTTACTGGAGAGTGTTTTTTTTTATTGTTGTTTTGGCGTGTATCTCGTGCAGTTCATTCACGACACTCGAAGCCATTACTATATTGTAAAGGAATTATGGGTGTGTGAATGAAATGTGTTTTCTTCCTCTATTACTGAGTTAAGTTTCATATGCTCAGCCATGTGGATTTTTTAAAAAAATAGGTGGATTGCTTCCGTGAATTACACGGTCAGCAGGAGTTATTCTTGCGCATCGCAGATTCCGTCTACGCTTTTTTTTTTTCTTTTCTAAAACCTGGTCTGAACTCTTAGTAATTACAAAAGGAATTCCTCAGCGGACCATGAAAGTAGTCTCCGTTAACCACAGGTTGAAAACCCCTGCCCTAAAGCAGTTTACGAACTCTTATAAACACAGGAGAAACAGTTTTATGTGTAGTTATTTGCCAGATACCAGCAACATTTAACTGTACCTAATTTAGTCACTGATTATTTCCTGTTTAAGCTTGGCTTGAAGGTCGGAAATGCCCTGGCATTATTTCTCTCTTTCAAGTCCACAGCAGAACGTACTTCTCCGGGCACTTTATACTTTCGTGAACCGATATACCATACGCGCCTTTCTTTGTGGGTGGTTCTCGGGTACTGGTAAGCGGAACCTGATTATGGAGTGGAACCTTCTTTATCTTGTAATATTTTAAGGTATTTGTGCCGGGAGTAACCCCATTTTTAAATTTATAAGCGTTGTCAATACTGGCTTTATTTTAAGAGATAAAATAAGCGTGGATTTAAGGGATTGGGGGGGGGGGTGACACTATTTAATAGTATATAAGACGTGTGTTTGGGTGGTTATATATATGTTTGTGTGTGTGTGTGTAATGTGTGTTCAGTAAATTATATAGAGTAAACCATGTGAAGTGTGTGCAGTAACATGTGACCAATGTTCCCTCAAAGCGGCGCAACAGCGCGCACACATAAAATTATGTCGCACATGAAATTTTATATGCAGCGCCCAAAACAGAAAATAATTAGATGAAATAATTTTATTGTTTTTATTTTCCAGCTTCATGACGGTACTTTGTAATATAGTAGGGCTGAAGATAAACATATGACTGTTAAATAGTGTCTTGTGATAGTAAGATAAACATATGGCTGTTAAATAGGGGTCTTGTGATAGTAAGATAAACATATCACTGTTACATATGGTCTTGTGGTAGTAAGATAAACATATGACTGTTACATATGGTCTTGTAGTAGTAAGATAAACATATGACTGTTAAATAGGGTCTTGTTGTAGTAAGATAAACATATGACTGTTAAATAGGGTCTTGTTGTAGTAAGATAAACATATGACTGTTAAATATGGTCTTGTGGTAGTAAGATAAACATATGACTGTTAAATAGGGTCTTGTGATACTAAGATAAACCTATGACTGTTAAATACGGTCTTGTGGTAATAAGATAAACATATGACTGTTATATATGGTCTTGTGATAGTAAGATAAACATATCATTGTTTAATAGGGTCTTGTGAAAGTAAGGTAAAGATATGACTGTTATATATGGTCTTGTGGTAGTAAGATAAACATATGACTGTTAAATAGGGTCTTGTGATAGTAAGATAAACACATGACTGTTTAATAGGGTCTTGCGAAAGTAAATAAACATATGAACTGTTATATATGGCCTTGTGGTAGTAAAATAAATTTATGACTGTTGAATATGGTCTTGAGATAGATAGGTAAACATGTGACTGTAAAATATGGTCTTGTGATAGTAAGATAAACCTATGACTGTTAAATATGGTCTTGTGGTAGTAAGATAAACATATGACTGTTAAAAAAGGTCTTGTGATTGTAAGATAAACATATGACTGTAATATATGGTCTTGAGATGGTAAAGTAAACATATAAATTAACATATGGTAACGCTTTTCTTTTCGGATTTCTTTAGTGGATTTTATTATTTTTTTCACGAGAAATTTAAATTATCCTCTGTTATATGATGTTTCGATGTACATCTACACATATTTTTTTAACAACATACTTTCGTGCAGGCTCTTTTTTTTTGCACAACAACTACAAAACTCTGAAAGTCTGTTTATTAACGTGTGAAACAACAAGGATGAAAGACTGCTTGCTAAAAGCAGCAAGAAAACCGTTAAAAGTATATTCTCGGTAGAGGCCCACAATATCAAGAGTCCAGACTTCCAGCAGTTCAGTGATCTTCATATCCTGCGTGACTTTCAACAAATCAGTGGTCTTCATATTCAGTGTGACTTTCAGCAAGTCAGTGGTTTTCATATTCTGCGTGACTTTCAGCAAGTCAGTGGTCTTCATATTTAGTGTGACTTTCAGCAAGTCAGTGGTTTTCATATTCTGCGTGAATTTTAGCAAGTCAGTGCTCTTCACATTCTGTGTGAGCTATAGCAAGTCAGGGGTCTTCATATTTTGCTTGACTTTTAACAAGTTAGCGGTCTTCATATTCTGCGTGACTTGTAGCAAGTCATTGGTCTTCATATTCTGGCTGAACGATTGAATACTGACTCAGATTTTCAGGACTTAAAAGCAAGGTTATGGCGTGGACTCATTCACCGCGGTGGATGATAATAAAGCAGATGATAATAAAACCGATTATAATAGAACAAATGAAAAAAAAACATATGATAATGAAACAGGTGATAATGAAATCTTGTCTTATATCTTATATCCTTCCCATGCCGTTAAACATCACATAGTGCTCGCAAGGTAGTTCGCCAATTTTTCCTGTCTTCGGCGAGTCTTTCAACATCATCAAGGGATTTTATGCCTGTTAATTTGGCCTCTCTTAACAATGTCCTTTTCAGAGTTTCACGCGGTCTGCCTCTTTTTCTTTGGCCTGTTGTGTTCCACTTGATAGCTTGTTTTGAAAACACACGGTGATAAAACAGATGTTAGTAAAATATGATAAGAAAACAAGAAAAATTAAAACAAATGACGATAAAGGGTATTATAAAAAACATAATAATGGTTCTAAAGACTGTTATAGCCATAGGTGGGGTGGGGGATACGCTCTCCATTCCTATGAAATGTCTCCAACGCGTGCGTCTCAAATAGCCTCTGACAATCAAGTCCAGCTCCTGGCATTCTCGTGGCAGAACTGTTCAAACTGACAGGAGAAGGAGCGAAGGCGCCTGAAAACCAGACGCTTCGGGTAGATGAGAGTCATGTTTAGTAGCTCATCTACCGCTGCTGGCGAGATTCTTCAGCTGCCGTGCGTGGAATGGGGCTCCTCCCGGTCAGTGAAGAAAGGTGCGAATGGGGTTGCCGCGCGGCGCTACAGTGGAAAAGGTGAAAGAAAGGATTAAGTGACGTAAACAGTAGTCTCGAGGTCAGGACTGCTCAAATCACGGCACCTCTGGTCTGGAGGTCGGCCACGTCCTATATGCACTCATATCGGGCGAATTGCCTGAACCGGCTTAACACAGGGGTTAAGACATTGCTAGCGAGATTCTTCGGATGCGGCGCCTGGAGTGAAACTCCTCCCGGCTAATGAAGAAAACGCGAAAAAGAATTTAGGGTTGCCATGCGGCGCCGATATGAAAAAGTGATGGAAAGGATAAAGTGAAGATTAGTCGGTATGTCCAGTGGTCTCGAGGCGAGAGCTACTCATACCACGGCACCTCTGCTCTAGAGGCCGGCTACGTCCGATATACACCCATATTGGTGAAATATGCCGAAACCGGCTTAAACCAGGACTGAAACTTGATGGCTATTCATGTCATGGTACCTCTGCCCTAGAGGTCGGTCACGTCCTGAACACGCCCATACTGGGATAATATGCCTAAACCAGCTCAACCCAGGGCTTGGATTCGTGGCGAGGATTCGTCCTCCTGGACAAAAGCTCCATCCTGGTCACACCTAGGAAGGGTAGTGGCCACGACCACAAAATGCTAAAGTCGGAGACACTGGATCAGTGCAGTCTAGATAGGCAACCACCTTTCACCCGGCGGGGATGTATGCGTATCCTAATCACGCTGAGGTTTTCCGGCGAGAAAGTCAAACTCTAGGCTGGATGAGCAACCACCTCTCACCCAGCGGGGATATACTGATATCCAAAACAATTCGAGGTTTTCCGGTGAGAAAGTCCAACTCTAGATCAACCTGGTGCAACGAAAACCACAGTGTCACGCAATCCCGCTTCTGAGACCCACCGAGAATACAGGCTCAAGACCTGCGATACTCTGAACCTCCTGTGGTCCTCTCGTGGATCTCGTGTGGTCCTTTCGGGGACCACAGGGGTAAATTCAGGAGTATCACGGGGCGGTCTTGGACCACGGGACCTATCGAGGACCACAGGAGTAAATTCAGGAGTATCACGGGGCGGTCTTGCTGATAGAAGCGAACGAAGAAGAAGAAGAAAAACATAATAATAAAACACGAAAATAAAGCACATCATGATAAAACAGACAACAATAAAACATAATAAAACAAATCTTTAATAAACCTTCGCACTAAAACATACGATAATAAAACTGCAGAATAACTAAAATAATAATAAAAGAGATAATAACACTTTTGAACAATTTATAAAGTCCTATTTTCAACTGGTTTAATTATATATATATATATATGGAAATATTCTGTTGGGACTGAGTTAGTTAACTCTTGACCTTCCCGAGTCACTCATAAATATTAGTGGTGAATTAGACAGTAGCAGATTGTATAGTTTTCTGTCATACAGAACATTAGCACACTTTGAGAATATACATTTGGCAGACATTCAAAACAGTATGCAGCCATTGAAAAGTTTATATATAATTTTTAATGATACAGGAATTTTTGGCCGTGCGGGCGGCCGCAAACATCAATTCTTTTTTCAGCGCATCCAAAGCTTGAACAGATGTTTCTATCACAGAAGTATCACCAGTATCAAAGATAAGATGACATAGAATATTATCATACAAATTTAAAAAAAAAAGAGTTTGTTATACCAAAAGTGTTTTCTCTCTCAAACAATGGCTGGTTTAAGACGTAGCACTCTTCTACGCTTTATCTTGTTATTATGTTCTAAGTTTCACTGTCTCAAATGTTATGGTGTCTATGTTTCGCTGTCTTAAATGTTATGGTGTCTATGTTTCACTGTCTCAAATGTTATGGTGTCTAAGTTTCACTGTTTCAAATGTTATGGTGTCTAAGTTTCACTGTCTCAGATGTTATGGTGTCTAAGTTTCACTGTCTCAGATGTTATGGTGTCTAAGTTTCACTGTCTCAGATGTTATGGTGTCTAAGTTTCACTGTCTCAGATGTTATGGTGTCTAAGTTTCACTGTCTCAGATGTTATGGTGTACTTTCTCAGTTTTTTTTTATTTTTCGCTCTTTCTTAATTTTTCTCTGTCTCACTCTTTCACTTTCTCTCTATTTTTTTCTTTCTCTCATCCTCTGTTTCATTATCCCTCTCTCTCTGTCTCTCTTATCCTCTGCTTCTCTCTCTCTCTCTCTCTCTCTCTCTCTCTCTCTCTCTCTCTCATTCTCCCTTTCTCCCTCTCATCCTATTTCTCTCTCTTTCTCGCTTTCACTTTCTGTCGCTTCTTCCTCTCTTTCTCTCTCTCTCATTCTTCCTCTTCCACTCTCCCTTTTTCTTTCTCTCTCCCTCTCTCATCTTCTGTCTTTCTCTCATCATTATTTTTCTCTTTCTCTCTCATACTCTCTTTTGGTCTTTCCCTCTCACAAACACACACACTGTTTATCACAGTTTCCTTGTTAGAACACACAAAAGAGAAATAATGAAAAACTCTGGGAAAGTTTTTATTAAGTTGATCAGAGTTTTCTTTTCCTCATCCAGTACCCACCCGCCATTTTCTTTTACACTAAAATGTCCTTGTACAACCTCTCTCTCCCTCTCTCTCTTCCTCTCTCTCCCTCTCTCTCTCCCTCTCTCTCTCTCTCTCTCTCTTCCGCTGCCCCTCTACCCCTCCGCCCCGAAATATAATTTAGAAAAACGATTGTGGTCGTGTCCGACCCAGAAGTTGGACAAAACCATGACTGTGGAACATTGCTTCTTAGCGGCATTCCACCTCTAAAGAAAAATGAGAACACACGCTTCCAAGATTCCTTCTTAACTCAGAGCTAAATGTTTTCTGACTTTCATCTTGAGGCTAATAAGTTCCTCATTAAAAAAAACTGCATGTTTCAACGGCGAGTTCTTATCTGAAGTTCTTAATCATCATCTTCTGGAGCTCTCCGTCAGGTCAATGAAATGTCTGGCGATATTCAAAGCTGTGTTTGGGACGAATAAGAATAAGCGAGAAGACCTTGAATATATTAAAGTCAGTAAATACCTGGTAAATAAATGGCTGGTGCAAGTATTTCTTGTGGTTGTGCTTAACGTTTCCTTTTTCTTTTGTTTTCTATGTTTTTGAAATTACGAGGGTCAAGGCTGCCAGCTTGTGGACAAACTATAAGCTCTATTTAGCGCAAGCTAGTTCACCCCTTATTTATCTACACATCTAACGTATAAATGAAGACAGCTTCATTTCAAGAAGTCAGCTTTTTGAAAAAAACAAAACGCTCATCTATAAAGATGACCTTTCTTCAAAATCAAGACTCCGGCACCAGGACAAAAAAAAGAAAAAAAAAAGGCACCACTGTATATGCTCATGGGATTCCACTCAAATACAACTATTGTGAAATAAGTAGACGCTATGAAAAGATGGCGGCTGGGACAGATCTGTAACGTTGATATTTCTGTACCATTCGTTACCGTAGTTGATATTAGAAACACCTCTGCCATCTTTCTTCGAGGTGCCCATGAAAACCTCGGATTCCGAATTCAAAATCTGATCCTTCCATCTGATCTTTAAACTGGGAGAAATTGTTTGCGGCGAAGATATAATTTCGCCGCTTGTTAGACATATTTTGCTTTTCTCTTTTTGGGACGTTTCGTTAGTTTTGAAAGATGTTGCTTCAGATTTTTCGTCTATTTTGTCCTCGTTGTTCTCTATACAGCTTGTTTCCCTGATTACAATTTGCTCTTGTTGGCTCCTACGGAAGATAGTCCTGCATGTTAGAATTTGAAAATAAGCGCTGCGGAACTGTTCGTTCATGAATCCGTATAGCAAGGGGTTGACTGCGCTGCCAAGGAATACCGATGTTTGGCAGAACATGTGAATGGTCTTGCTCAAGAGTTGGCTCCAGTCGATGACGCTAGAGATGGTGCAGGGGAAGTAACTGATAAGAAAAACCATAAATATGCCTATCATCATTCGCGTGAGCCTCATCTCTCTTCTGTGGCTGTGGTGCCTCATGCTGCTGCTGAAGGAGCGGGTTATGTGGTGTAGCCGCTCGTGAGATGCCCGAGTGGTGGCGTAGATGGCGTTGTAGAAGTAGACAATGAGCCCGCAGGGGACAGCTGCGCGGACGATGAGTAGGAACATTTTAAAACTTCTGCTGGAGTTATCCAGGTCGAGGTTACAGCTGGACAGCACTGGGATGTAGTCGAAGTGGCCCCATGTCTGAAAAGAACAAAAGGACAAAAAATGCATTCCTTCAGCCAAACTAATCAGCGTCATCAGACTACAAACGTTGGTAGACTACTCTGTGACATTTTGGAGTAGTTTCCCTTGTGGTGAACAATTGAACCCTAAAATGTGGGTTTTTTAAAAACTTTTTTTCTAGAAGCTCCAGAACAGAAGAGTTTTGCAAATGACCAACATTTAGTACTAGATGAATTGACAGTAAGTTCAATATCTTTAATGAATATGCTGTATTTTAATAGCAAGTTTTTAAAAAAATCGACTTCAAATCTACAATACGAACGTGAGTAAGAAATAAGTAACCACTGCGTTGTAGAATAATGTTTAGTCACAACCAAGGTTTGATGTTCCTTGACCTGTTAGCAGACTACAGCGTGATTGGAAAGGTACAAGGCAGGTCGTCTTTCCTACCCGGCCCCAGGAAGAGCCACTTGTACATCAGGTTAACTTGGACTCTTACGACAAGGATCGAACCACTTACCTTCACAAAGAGATGCGAATGTGCTGGTAACTTGTTAACTTGCTATTCAGGCACGATTTTACTGTGTTTATTAATCTGAAATACTTCATTTTTTTAACGTCAATGCCATAAGTATTTTATGTCAATATAAGTATTTTGCGTTAATATTCTAGGCACTGTACGCCAGTATGAGTATTTTTCGTCAATGTCATAAGTATTTTACATCAGTGTCATAAGTATTTTAATGTCAATATGAATGTTTTACTTCAGTGTCGTAAGTATTTTACGTCATTGTAAGTATTTTGCTTAATGTTCTAGGTACAGTATTTTACATTAGTGTCATAGATACACAAGTATGAAGTTGTTGTCCAAAGAAATCTTCCAGGAATACTAACATTGGCATCAGAAGTTGAATAGAGCACACGGTCAGTTAGCATGAGTTATATTCAATGTCTTTTGAATTTGTTGGGTTTTTTTTTTTTTGCATATAACGCCGAGCTGACATTTAGCACTTTCTGTACGTAAAGTTAGCGCATAGTCTGTGTCAGGCCAGAAGGTTGATCAATACTTCATGGCTTAACGTGTAGTACTAGACTCGGCGTGTACAGCAATAGTGAGACACGACCTCCATTTAGCCGTTTCTTGCACAAAACCAGAAGCCTAGCATCAAACAATAAACAACACCGAATGCACGGAAGCCTCATATATCGTCCATTTCACAACCATATTAAACACAACTTACCCCAAACACGGCAGGCTGAAGACACGCCCCTGGGATGATCCAAGACGCGGCCAGCATGAGGCCCATATTTCTAGGCCTGAAAAGCTGCTTATATCGACTGATGTCCACCACGAGCTTGTACCGGTTCCAAGCAATCAGAGTGATGGTGATGACCGTTGTGCCTGGGCAAGGAGAAAGACGAAATCACTGTTGTCAACGGAAACAAAACATTACTTGGGAAGTTAATATGTGTAATAACATTCATGAACTACTGCTTGAGGAGTGTTTTAAACATTAAATGGCAGGGCAAGATCAAGAATGGGGGTTAGGGAAAGGGCAGAACAAGAACCTATGAACCTACAAATCATGCCTAGGAAATGGAGGTGGATTGGCCACACTCTGAGGAAACCCGACACCAGCATAGTAAGACAGGCACTGACATGGAATCCTCAAGGAAATAGAAAACGCGGAAGACCTAGACTTAGTTGGAGAAGAGAAATTATGGCAGTGCTCAGAGACAAGGTATACACATGGAAGGAAGCAGAGAATATTTCCAAGAACAGGGATGACTGGAGAGCCTTTATCCGTGGCCTATGCTCTCAAGGGAGTGAAAGATGATGATGATGATGATGATGATGATGATGATGATGATGATGATGATGATGATGATGAAATATATGTGAGCCCCTCTTTTCAGGGCTCTGGTTTTGAGTGTTCCATTAATATGTTAAATCACAAACAATATTTCAGAAAATCATATTGTGCTATCTTATCTTATATATCTTATATCCTTCCCGTGCCGTTAAACGTCACATAGGGCTCGCACAGTAGTTCGCCAATTTTATATTGTGATATACGTTGAGATAACTTTAGACTCCCCATAGACAGCTGTAGAGAAATTCTCAAAGTTTTAAGCACATTTCACCGGGACTCGTATTTAAACCACATAAATACTCATTCTACAGCCTACTAAAATATTTTGTAAACTCACAGAAAACTATCGCAAACTAAAACTCGTTTATCACAGATTCAGATTTAACTGAAACAGACTCTTCAGAGATCAGGAACAAATGTTTCGCTTCATTTCTATGGTGAATACACAGTAGAGAAGTTTAGTTTCATAGAAGTTCTACCAGAGAATTCCTTTGTTATATGATAGCCTAGAGACATTGTAATTCTGTAATTGAATGAATACACATAGACTTTGGAAAACTGCCCTAAACGTGTCTCTCGTGGTGGCGGAGCCTGATGAGAAGATGCTAAGTCCTTCTAGTCCAGTTAACTCAACCATTCGATGTCTATGCCTCAACAGTGCCACCATGACGAAGTCCAACAACAAAAATCTCATGTTAGCTAGCAGACCATGAGTTAGCTAGGAGACCATGAGTTAGCTAGCAGACCATGAGTTAGCTAGGAGACCATGAGTTAGCTAGCAGACCATGAGTTAGCTAGCAGACCATGAATTAGCTAGGAGGCCATGAGCCAGCTAAGAGGCCACGAGACAGCTAGGAGACCATGAAATAGCTAGCAGACCATGAGCCAGCTAGCAGACCATGAGCCAGCTAGGATACCACGAGGCAGCTAAGAGACCACGAGACAGCTAACAGACCGCGAGCCAGCTAGCAGACCAAGAACCAGCTAGGATACCACGAGACAGCTAGGAGACCATGAGCCAGCTAGGAGACCATGATCCAGCTAGCAGACGATGAGCCAGCTAAAAGACGATGAGCCAGCTAGACACCACGAGACAGCTAGCACACAATGAACCAGCTAGTAGACCATGAGACAGCTAGGATACCATGAGACAGCTAGGATACCGTGAGCCAACTAGGATACTATGAGCCAGCTAGGAGACTATGTTATCAGACCATGAGCCAGCTAGCAGACCAAAGTTCTTCCAAGTTCAGTTATTTCAAAGATAGATTTCCTTTAAAAATACTTTAATGGCAGTATAATAAAATATACTCATATTAACTAGCAGACCATGAGCCAGCTAGGATACCATGAATCTGCTGGGATACCGTGCATCAGCTAGCAGATCATGAGCCAGATAAAATACCATGAGCCAGCTAGGATACCATGAGTCAGCTAGCAGACAATGAGCCAGCTAGGATACAGCGAGACAGCTAAGATACCACCAAACAGCTAGGATGAAATGAGTCAGCTAGCAGACCATGAGCCAGCTAGGATACAACGAGACAGCTAGGATACCACCAAACAGATAGGATACAACGAGACAGCTAGGATACCAACAAACAGCTAGGATACCATGAGCCTGTTAGGAAACCATGAGCCAGTTAGGATACATGGGACAACTTGGAGACAATGAGCCAGCTAGGAGACCATGAGCCTGCTAGCAGACCATGAGACAGCTAGTAGACCATGAGCCAGCTAGCAGAACATGAGACAGCTTGGAGACAATGAGCCAGATAGCAGACTATGAGACAACTAGGAGACCATGAGTCAGCTAGCAGACCATGAGCCAGATAGCAGACCATGAGCCAGCTAGCAGACCATGGGACAGCTAGGAGGCCACGGGTCAGCTAAGTAACGAGCGTATAGAGGTTCTCTAAAGACGTCAGGAAGGTCTGTAGTGAGAACAGAAATGGTCCTGTTACAGTCGTGGGTCGACTTACGACCGTAAGAGCTACAGCCGTTCGTACTTACTGTCATAAGAGTCACAGCCGTTCGTATTTACTGTCATAAGAGTCACAGCCGTTCGTACATACTGTCATAAGAGTCACAGCTGTTCATACTTACGGTCATAAGAGTCACAGCCGTTCGTATTTACTGTCATAAGAGTCACAGCTGTTCATACTTACGGTCATAAGAGTCACAGCCGTTCGTATTTACTGTCATAAGAGTCACAGCTTTTCATACTTACGGTCATAAGAGTCACAGCCGTTCGTATTTACTGTCATAAGAGTCACAGCCGTTCATACTTAGGGCCAAAGTGCCACTGATATATTTGATGAAAGAAAAGAATAAACCACGGTGTACATGAAGTATATAGTAAAATAGTTTAGTTCCGGCACCGCCTCCTTGATTGTGCGCTTTCTGTTTCTCGTGCTTTTGTTACTGTGCTGCTTTCAACTTGTGAAGTGATATTTCATTTTTTTAAAACTGAAATTTACAAGAACAAGGCCCCTGAAAGCGTCCATTTCATTTGGGGAGTACTCAAAGAATGAATGCATTAGGGTGTGCATACAGTATGTGTGTGTAGTTTGCCACTGCAGATCACAGCGCAACTGTGACACCAGAAAGGAAGTTAGAATTAGAATTGCAAAAGCAGCATCGACCTTCAAGAATCTCGAGAGCACATGGCATTCAAAAGTTATAAGCACAAAAACCACGCTAAGATTATTCAATTCAAATGTAATATCCACCCTCATTTGTGCATGCGAAAGCTGGAAAACAACCAGAGAAACAGACAAGAAATTAGACTCTTTTGAAAATAAATGCCTAAGGAAAATATTCGGTAAAAAGCTGAACGAATTCAAGAATAACGCAGAGATAAGGCAGATGACTGAACAACAACCTGTCTCATGGGTGATCAGAAAAAGAAGATGGACATATGTCGGTCATGTGGCGAGAAGAAAGGGAATCACAAAACAAGCTATCAAGTGGAACACAACAGGCCAAAGAAAAGGAGATCGAGCACGTGAAACTCTAAAGAGGACGTTGCTAAGAGAGGCCAGTTTAGTATGCATAAAATCCTTTGATAAGGTTGAAAAGCTAAGCCGAAAACAGGAAAACTTGGCAAAGAACTATGCGAGCCCTATGTGACGTTTGTGACGGGAAGGCTGTAAGATGTAAGATAAGAAGACTATTTATTTAATGCCCTGTGATTCTTATGTTGTGATTAATTTTTACTTAGTTACTCTGCCAGCCTACATTCTGTTAGCAATCTGAAGTGACGGCGAATATATCTCTTCATCCTGTAACATGTTATAGAAGTGAACTGTATTTAGTGAGTGACCTCACCCTATAACGGCCGACAGATCGACTTACAGCCAGATGGCCGGTCCAAAATGGGACCTTAAGTCGATACATAACTATTATTTTTACATTACGGAAAAAGATAAAAGATAAACAAAAAATAAAAATAAAACAGGGGCCCCTACCGGAGTGATCAAATAACAGATAATTTTTTGTGTGAAGTATTATTCGACTGATAAGGGGGGATGCTAAATGCTGCCGTAATGGAAAATGATAGTAAAAGCCACAGTTAGGACAAGTGGAAAGGTCGGAGTGAATTTCACTTAAAATAGATAAAATATAATCGATTATTCACGCTCAGAGCAAATTCTCCGAAATGGCTTCAGTTTTTCCCCCAAAAAGAGTGAGCATCATCTGTGCTTTTGTCACATTATATCAGTAAAACAAAGTACATCTCCTTAAAAAAAAAAAGCTTAGTGTTCCGGAAAAGATAGAGAAGCCTCGAAATTGGAAAATTGGTGTCAGCAACTGGAAAGAGAAGATTAGGAACAGAGAGGAATGGAGGCGAACTTCATCTGCAGCAGTGAGCCTTAATGGCTTGGAAAGAAGAAGAAAAAACAGAAGAAGATGAAAAAGGAGAATTTTGCTTAACATAAATTATTAAATTAGGATTAGCCATATGCTAGTTGGCGAACTACCTTGCGAGTCCTATGTGATGTTTAACGGCACGGGAAGGATATAAGATATAAGTATATGCTTAATATGTTAAATTATCATATGTAAATGAAAAAAAATGACACAAAAAGTTTAAAAGGCAGAAGGAAGTTGTAAATTAATTAGATTTCAAATATCTTTTAGTTTGTTTTGAAATTTGGATAGGAATACTTGTATATCTGCTATTCTGTCCCTGTTTGTATCTTTTCTCTGCCTCTTTGTGACTCTCTGTACATCTGTCTCGGTTTTTGTTTTCTCTGTGTGTGTGTGTGTCTTCTCTTGTTTCTTCTCTCACTCTGCCTCTCTGTTTCGTTTATCTTTCTGCTCTCTCTCTCTCTCTCTGTTTCTTATCTCTTTTTCTCTATTCCCTTCATTTCTCTATTTCATTTTCTCTCATTTTCTCTTCTCTTTGTATATCTCCTCTCTCTGTCTCTGTCTCTCTCTCTCTCTGCTTCTTCTGTCTGTCTGTCTGTCTGTCTGTCTCTCTCTCTCTCTTTCTTTTCTCTGCTTTCTGCTTCTTCTCTCTTTTGTGTCTCTTCTCTCTCTTTCTTCTCTCAGCCAGGAAATGAATATTCATTAATCTTGACAGATATGTGTATGTATATATAAACAGTACTTCGTTATTACAAACAGCTGCATCACTTTTCAGTACTTTTTTGAAAATTTTAAATATCTAATTTTTTGCACGACTCAGTCGCAAACATACCTGTCAGGGTATAGCACAGAAAGCCAACAAACTTGCAAACCACTGCTGGAAACCGCCAGCCTTGACCCAGATATGTGTACATGTTGACGGGCAGGACAACAGAGACAAACAAGAGATCACAGAAGCTCAGGTTGGCCACGAACATGTTGGAAACTGTGTGAAGCTTCTTTCGCTGGGCAACCGCCAGTATGACTAGAATGTTACCTGTAGATATTTGATTAGAGAGACTGATGAAGGCATTTGAGGGTGGGAAATATTGTTGTGTTGTTGTTGTCATCATAATGTTGCATTTCTTTTGTTGTTGCTGTTATTGTTAATGTATCTGATTTGCTGTTGTCATTTCTACCGGTACTTTCGCTGATGTGTTGTTGTTATTGCTACTGTTGCTGCTACTTACTTTTTATTGTTATTACTATTGTTGATAATATTACTGTTCCTGATTTGTTATTGCTATTACTGGTGGTGTTATTGATGCTTCTACTGCTGTTTTGTTGTTGTTATTGTTGTTGTTGTTGTTGCTGTTGGATTTCGTGCAGTTCTGCACTAGAAACTTCTCTTGGTATAATGAAGTACTTGTGGTAAATACATGACACCGAATCAGATCGAGTTCCAGGGTCTTGATCAGTTCTTTCAATGATTCATGGGGCTAAGCAAAGTAAGAATCTCCGCTACCACAGCGGCACATCTGGCCTACCTCAGCGGTTATGTGGCTATGTTATAACAGCTTGTTATCAGGACAGATTCCAGGAAAAATGGCATAAGGATTTCCTTCCCTACTGACTGCACCGTCTGGAAGACAGTAATATCAGGGTTACGCCATCCGGCGGCGCTTGGCTCTAAACAATATGGCAATCGTCGTCTAATACGCCCTAATGATGTCTTACAGGGCCGCAGCAAATTATATCCACTTCTCGTAGGCAGCAGCAGCCAGTCCCCGCTGTGATGTGGAATGGTCGTCTCGTCTTCAGCAGTTTCTTTACCTGGTCACGATTTCCGTGCTGATCGATATAGCAGACCATCCATAGCTGACATGCTAGCTTCAGGGGTGACGAACCATAGCTGACCAAGACCCTGTCCCACTTCTTCGTTGGTGCCCAAAGTAGCACGCCTAGCGTGGCTGACGGAACAGGGATACCTACTGTCCCCATGGTGGTGGAGTCTGCTAAAGAAGTACTACACCTCCCCTGCTTTTTTAGCTGCACTTAGGGAATGAATAAATAGCGGCCATAACCCACTCCCAATCCAGCACGTTGCTATTCCTCAACATCTTCACTGTGTCGGCTGAAAAAAAAACAAAAAAAAAACTCAGTTCGCAATTGCAAGGAAGAAGAAGAAGAAGAAGAAGAATGCCTGGTTCTCTTTATTAAACTTCTGTCTCCTTCCTCCAGGCGTATACCTCATGATGGTTCTAGCAATAGCGTTGGGCTGTTTTCAGAGTCCATGACTAATTCCTTTCCAGTGGCTTGTCCATAAACTTGCTTAGCTTTCAATTCTGCCTTCAAACATCGCGTAGAGACTCAGTGGCGGCCTGTGGCAGTCTATAATGTAAGCGTACTCAATCATCAAAGCTGCAATGTGTTATCTTCACTCGTCAAAATAACAGAATGAATATGCATCACGAAAGTTCAATGGACGACAAAGAGGCAATGCACAATCAGACAAAAATTAGACGTAGATGAGAAATCTGGGGACATTCACATAAAAAAACCCAAAAATTTCCCGCTGAGCAATCCTGGGCAGGGCCTATTTATACTTTTTTTTTTAATCATAAAAGTTGAAACGGAAATAGTCAGCAGTCTTCCCATAGTTCCGCCTAACTTCGCTCTCCGCCATGGGTTTATTGACTCGGCGATTAGAGGGTTAACGTGTCTGTATCGGTCTTTGTTGATTTTCTGTGACAGTAGTTTTGAGCGGGGCTGTTAATTCTGCAGGCAGGATGAATTTCTGTGGAATGTTATCTCATATATTGAATAATATGATGTGTTCGTTTGTGTGTGTTTGTCTCTGGGGCTTATAGATACTGCCTGAGATTTTTTTTTACATTCGATTTTTTTAAACGTTAGCTTTTTTCTACATATTTTATTTATAAATGTTCGCAAATTACGGGACGTATTCGAGTATTTTAGTATAAAAGAACTGACTGAATAAAGGCGGTTTAATGCTCACACACACACACGCAAACAATATAAAATGATACGAGGGATGATTGATAAGTTCTCGGCATAGGTACAAATACTTGAAACACACAGTTGATATTAGGTGCATTTGTAGATCAGGTTAATGTAAGATTAAACACCAAGTTTCAAGAAATTAACTTCAACCAATTTTTTTAACATGCTACTGAAGTGGTAATTCATTCATTCATTTGCATGTCCTTTGCGGAACTTTGCCTCCCAAACAGCACTCCTGTAGGCCTCTCGGTTGTGAGCAAGATGGCCTGCTGCTGTTGCATCCATTTCCAGATCGTCAACGATGTCTTGCAGCCATCTTCGTCTTGGTCTTCCTCTTTTTCTTTTTCCCATTATGTATCCTTCCAATACGGTCTTCTCCAAACTATCATGACGTTTAATGTGTCCAAAATATTTCAGTTTTCTCTCTTTAATCCTCTTCACTAGCCAGCCTTCTTCAATATTAAGCTCTTGTAGTATAGATATATTTGTTCTTTTTTGTGTCCACGATATTTGGAGAACTCTTCTGTAGCATTTACATTCAAAGGCATTTATGTGCTTCTCAGCTGTTTTGTTAAGTGTCCAGGTATCACAAGTGGTAATGGGTGGCAGAAATTGAGAAAATGGATACAATTTCTCATCAAGCAGTCATTCGCTACCTCTGCATCAGGGGCTTATCATCGAAGGAGATCCATGAGGATATGGTAGAGATTCTAGGGGAGAGTTCCTATTTTTACAGCACAGTGAAGAAATGGGCAGCTCAATTCAAACATGGAAGGGAGAGTCTGGAAGATGATCCCCGTCCAGGAAGACCAAGAACGGTAACCACCGATGAAACCACCGGCAGAATCCATGACATGATAATGGAGGATCGACGACTAACTGAGCGTTATATTGCTACTGATTTGGGCATCCCCCAGGAATTTGTTTATGCCATTATTCACAATGGCCTTCAAATGACAAAGGTCTCTGTTCGATGGGTCCCGAAACTTCTTGGAGCTGATCATAAACGACAGCGTCTCAACATATCAAGAGACAATCTTGGCCATTTTTTCTGCGATCCTGAAAAGTTTCTTCAGCAATTTGTGACTATAGATGAGACTTGGGTTCATCATTTTCAACCAGAAACCAAAGAACAGTCAAAGCAGTGAAAACATCGTGGATCCCCACCTCCAAAGAAAGCAAGGGTGGTTCTGTCTGCAGGCAAAGTGATGGCTTCCATCTTTTGAGATTCAGAAGGTGTGCTATTTGTAGACTATCTTCAAAAGGGCAGAACGGTCACTGGGGCCTATTACATTAATCTTGTGAAGCAACTGCGGGTAAAACAGAAGGAACAGCGTCGATGGAAATTGACGATAAGAGTCATCTTTCAGCAAGACAATGCTAAAGTTCACAAGTCGGCGGTGGCAATGGCTGCCATTCATGAATGCGGCTTCCAGCTTCTGGAACATCCTCCTTATTCCCCAGATTTGACCCCGTCGAACTATTACCTGTTTACCAAACTCAAAAAGGAGCTCAGTGGTCTCAAATTTGCTTCAAATGATGACGTCATTCATGCTGTAGACCACTTTCTATTGCCACAAGATGCTGACTTTTACAAAGAAGGGATCCATATGCTCCAGGATCGCTGGACTAAGTGCATAAGCTTGTTGAGAAATAACCCCAAAAGGTTGTCCACAAATAATTCGTTGTACCATATGCCGAGAACTTATCAATCACCCCCTGGTAGCTTTATGTGACTCTTTTTTCCCTTTTTTTCCCTCTGTCAGAGCATAAATTCTTGCAGAAAATGACCCTCTCGATCGACCTCCATGACTCTCTACGATAGGGCCGGTCGGTGAGGCATAGTTGGTTGGCACGCTAATATCAGATTTGCAAACCATATCTAAGTTCCTGCCCCACCTCTCCGTTGAAACCCCCAGTAACAGGCCTGTGTTTCCGTGGTGGTGGAGTCTGATAAAGAAGTATTGCACACCCTCTGATTTTAGCCCCACGCAAGGATTGAAGAAAAACAGTCGCCATAACCCGCTCCCCACCCTACACGGTGCTGCGCCTCAACATCTTCATTGTATCGGCTGCAAAAGAAAAAAACCATCTCGCAGTTACAGAGAAGAAGAAGAAGAGGAGGAGGAGGAATTCTATCACCATGGAACTGCGAGCTGATGCTCTTTGCAGTCGATGCGGTGAGGTTGTTGAGGCGCAACATCGTATCGGTTTGGGAGCAGGTTACGGTGGCTCCTTTTTCAGTTTCTGAGTACAGCTAAAAAAAAAAAAGCAGAGACTGTGCAACACTTCTTTAGCAGACTCCACCACCATTGTAACTATGGCGATCCCCGCCTCGTTAGATCTACTACCAGGGATACCAATGGAGAGGTGGAACAGGGTCTTGATCAGCTATGGGTCTCCAAATACTGAAGCTAGCATGTCATCCATGGGTCGTTAACCCTGACTATAGCATTCTGAAACTGGTAAACAGAAACATATAAATGGAGAGAGGAAATTAGTTTTCTCATATTTTGTAAGCAACTCCAATTATAATGATCTAGTTTTTTTCAACTTCTGTTATGATAATGAGCCCAAGAGTAATAATGTGAGGGTTTATCGGGCGGTTGAGTGTGGGTAAAATATCATATATTCTCTGCGTGCCTCAATGTTTGGAATCAGTAACTTTACTGAATTGAAAGTTTTAATTTTCTAGTTTTTCTCTGAGATTTAAAAAATAAATGTTTTGAAAAATTTGTCTCCAGACATTGACTTCCAATCATGTGACTGGAATTAATAGATTTCTTCTTCTTCTTCTTCTTTTTCTTCTTCTTCTTCTTCTTCTTCTTTTTCTTCTTCTTCTTCTTCTTTCAACACTCTCAGACGTCGCTGGTCATGTGAAGCTGATGTACATCTCCTTTTAGCTTCTCTTGACATAATACAGGGTTATTCATAATTCCGTGAAACATTTCAAAACTTCGTAACAAATAAACTACGCAACGGATCATGATTAATCTTACGCCAAGAGGTGAAGACTGTCTGAGCATAGCTCCTCGGCAGGGACGTCCAGGACCAAGCGAAGAAACTGTGATTCATATTAGAGAAGCTTACCAGCGAAGCCCCTGCCTTCATCTCGGAATTTCGCATACCACTTCTTGATACTGTTGAAAACAGGTGCTGCCTTCTGGAATTCCGCTCGAAATGGTCGCTGTACAGTCACAAGGGACGAGGTTCTTGCATATTGTAAAACATAAAATGACTGCTTACGTTTAATAAAAGCCATATCTGCTACTGATGCCTCCTAGCGCCGATCAACGGGAGCTCTGCGCGAGGGCTTTATTTTAAAAAACTGGAAGAATTTCTATCTCTCTTGGCGTAGGAATAATCATAATCCGTTACGTAGTTTCTTTGTTGCGAAGTTTTGAAATGTTTCCCTGCCATATGAATAACCATGTATAATCGTTTCTTCGTTAGTTGTTAACGGCGAGAGTTTCCCTAGTGTTCGTCTGACTGGAATTCAGTTGTTAACGGCGAGAGTTTCGTTAGTGTTCGTCTGACTGGAATTCAGTTGTTAACAGCGAGAGTTTCGTTAGTGTTCGTCTGACTGGAATTCAGTTGTTAAGGGCGAGGGTTTCGCTAGTGTTCGTCTGACTGGAATTCAGCATTATCGTCCAATGTTCGTAGAACTGATTACTGCTCATGTATATGTCTCATTAGCAATTATTAGCGCGTGACACATGAAGATAACCGATGGAAGTATTAGAAGAAACATTAACTCTTTGTGCTTCCTCGGTCGGTTCTGTATGCGTGAATATTGTCAGCACTCCTGTTACCTTGTTTCCATAATATACTGACAGATAATATTACGTAATGGGCACAGTTTGCACTAAATAAAACATAAAATAGTATATTTTGGAAATAGCATTTTATTTATTACTTATCGTATCAAAAATCAGAGAGCGTTTATATATTAGTTCTGTTTTTATTTCTCAGTTGTGTTTCATAAAAGTGCCCTGCAGAAAATCGTTGATCGAAAACACATTTTCTTACATATAAAGTCTTTTACTCGCGAGACATATTTTTAAAAAAAATATCCCACGAAAACTTTACCGTCTTCTTGTGCCCCGCAAGATGTTTTGATTTAACTGTCAGAAAAAAAGACAACGTATTACAAAAAAACTGACATCTGAGATGGCTGTGCTTGTTATTAACTCAAGTTTATTTTCAGGACAAAAGTAATTTTGAAAGCGTCAGAAATAGAACTGGATGACTTTTTTTCTGATGGAAAGGAGATGGCTGCACGGTCTTTCATACTCTGGGGAACATGTAGACATTTTTTTTATATACTCTTATCCTGGATCCAGTTAGCATCATCATTAATGTACTCCAAACCAGTGGCGTATACATGGGGGGAGGGGGGAATGACAGGGATGGGAGACTGGATATTCTTACTTCATTACTCGTGCTACTTTTAAGCCTGTTATAAATGTATGATCTGCTTAAGGAGACAGACCATGTTATTTTTAAATCCCCTGTGTGTGTGTTGTGTTGTGGTGTGTGTGTGTGTGGTATAGTGTGGTGTGTGTCTGTGTGTGTTTTCGGGGATGCTGTGAAATTTGTCTACCTCGTCGCAGGCGCGGAAAACCACAACCACTGATGCGCCATCCGCCACCGTCCCAGACAAGGCCGTGGATGTAGCAGTCTCCTTCTTTGTG
This sequence comes from Achatina immaculata, assembly GCA_009760885.1. Taxonomy (NCBI): domain Eukaryota; kingdom Metazoa; phylum Mollusca; class Gastropoda; order Stylommatophora; family Achatinidae; genus Lissachatina; species Lissachatina immaculata. Next base: position 37,852,242 of record CM019699.1, on the reverse strand, counting down.
TACGCCTCCGGCTTGTAAAGAATCTCTGTGTACGCCTCCAGCTTGTAGAGATTCTCTGTGTACGCCTTCAGCTTGTAGAGAATCTCTGTGTACGCCTCCAGCTTGTAGAGAATCTCTGTGTACGCCTCCAGCTTGTAGAGAATCTCTGTGTACGCCTCCAGCTTGTAGAGAATCTCTGTGTACGCCTCCAGCTTGTAGAGATTCTCTGTGTACGCCTCCAGCTTGTAGAGTCTCCTTGTTATTGTCTGACAGGAATATCTTTGTTATTGTCTGATAGGAATCTCTTTGTTATTGTCTGCTAGGAACCTCTTTGTTATTGTCTGATAGGAATCTCTTTGTTATAATTTGTCAATAATCTCTTTCTTATTGTTTACTGCTTAAATCTGATAACTTCCGCTGCTATTCTCATCATAAGGCCTTGTCTAAGGGAAGTCAAATTAATGACTGACTTCAGTGGCTTTCTCTAAATGACTATTGATGATGACTGCCAGAAACTTGAAGAAGGGCCTTGTCTAAGGGAAGTCAAATTAATGACTGACTTCAGTGGCTTTCTCTAAATGACTATTGATGATGACTGCCAGACACTTGAAGAAGAAAGTCTCAAATGCTCGATGGTTTCTATCCGTACGAGTTGTAACCCACCAAAATATGATGGGAAAAACTAACAGATTATTATTATTATTATGATTATTATTATTATTATGATTAAACTACTTTTCCCAATGAATGTCTTACAATCCACCAAGAACAACATCGTGAATGTTATTTAGTTATATTTCGCCGGTAGAGAAAGCTTGATTCAGAGCCAACCACTGGCATGGACTTCCTCTTGACATTGACAGACAAGGCATGACTGTGTCTCATTAGCAATTACTAGCGCGCGACACGTGAAGATAACCGAATGGAAGTTTTAGGTAGAGATGTTAACTCTTTGTGCTTACTCGGTCGGTTCTGCATGCGGGCATATTAACGTTGGCGTTCCTGTTATCTTATAGTAGATTTTGGCCCAATATTTCGTACAAACGGAAGTCTGTCAATTTGCAAGGCTGTTGAGTTTTGACATTTTTTTTTCTTTTTACCTTTGAATTTTTGTAGCTGGCTATAAAACTGATGTAGAATGCGTGTTCGTTTATTTTTCTGTTAACATTAATCACCATATCTCCTCTGGTTGTCTTTGTTTACAGAGCGATTCTCGTCTCCTTTTTTTATACCGCCATTAATTGTGAAGTACATAGTACAAGCTAAGATATAATAGATATAAAGAAATGCAAATTTAATTTTACTCCTACTAATTTCACAATCCTCTATACCTAATAAAGCAGGTAAAACCACAAAAAATCTCCATATTTATGACCAGCTAAAAGCTGGGCCTCGGTTTTGTTTGCCCACAGAGAATATAGAAGCCCACAGTTTAGAACATCGATGTGAAGATGATAAAAACACGCCATCTTAAACACAAACGCACGCGTGCAAGCTTTACCCAACTTTAGCGCAAGTGTACCCACGCCCCTTCCTCCAGTCTGGCTGAATTTTTAGCTTTTTCCTTATTATAAGCCACACTTTACCACTACATCAAGTGCTTCACGCAGCTTACAGTTCATAGACGAAAGCCGAGAAAGGAATTTGCAGAGCGGAAAAAAGGAATTATATAACCTGGTAGATAATCACGTCACCGAAAACAAGTGATTTGTGTATTTTAAAACTTGGACACGTCAACCATCACATACTGTCTGCATGTTTAATGAAACTTGTAGTTTTCTGAAGAGAAACGCTGGTTAGAAAGGGGGTTTTCAATCCTTTCTGCCGGAAAAGCAGAAAATGACACTAAAAATGCCTTAGCTACTTTTATGTTGTCAGGTGAAAGCGCCAGCTTGTATGACGTTATACAGGGTCCGGCATAAAGCATGGCTGGATTTTTTAAATGAAAAATAAATAAGCGCTATACATGTTTTTGGTTAAAAAAAAAGTGAAATGAAACTCAGAAAAGTGGGTATTTTCATTATTACTGACAATCATATTTAGATTTTGAAAATTACGCCAGTTAGATGACTACCATTACATTTGATACATTCAGCCAGGCGTCTGGAAAATTCCTACATAACACCATTTAGCATGTTCAAAGGGATATTTTGAATGCAGATCGGATTCGATCTTTTAGGTCTGCAATTGAATGTGGTCGACTAGCACACATCGTGTTCTTAAGCTACCCCCACAAAAAGAAGTCTGCGGCCGATAAATCCGGTGACCTTGCCGGCCAATGATATCCCCAAATCTGGAAATAAGATGATTGAGAAATGCTTGTCGCAGCATGGCCATGGTCTGACGGGCTGTGTGGGCAGCTGCTCCATCTTGTTGAAACCATATTAGTCTCTTATTTCTATTGGCCAAGTCTGGAATGAAGTATTCAGTTATCATCTGCACATAAAGATCACTGTTAACAGTAAGAGGATGCCAGGTGCTAAAACCTTCCTCACATCTGATCGCCGAGGGCTACTCAGCAATGCGATGCGGACTTCTTGAATTCGTTCAGGTGTCTGTTGAGTTCTTGGACGACCAGTAGACTTGTTATTAAGGCAATTAGCGGTTTCCTTAAAGTTTTTGACCCAGCTCAGAATTGTTTTGTCCTTCGATCGGGAACATTATCACAGGGATGCATCTCAAAACTTTCGTTGTACAGCGATAGACAATTCTCCACTTTTAAAATAAGTTTCAACGGTGAATGCGCGATGTTGTGTTTGCCAAGAAGCCATTGTTAAAAATGACTGTTTGTCTGCTTCATCTCTGACGTCATGTTTTTTTTTTCACACGTATTCAGTTTCTGCGCACTATGTCAGTTAAATCCAGCTATACCGTACCCTATATAAAACCAACCAATGAAACACTACGATACAGACGGAAGGAATTTAATTGAAAACTTGCAAACAAATATCCTTAGATTTACAGTCACGGAGATGTATGGATAAAATGTTATAGTGGCATAATTTTCACTCTTTAATCTAACTAACTGAAATAATTGTAATGTTTTTTTCCTATACCGTCTTGTCTCCTATCATGTCTTGTCTCCTATCCCGTCTTGTCTCCTATCCTGTCTTGTCTCCTATCCCGTCTTGTCTCCTATCCTGTGTTGTCTCCTATCCCGTCTTGTCTCCTATCCCGTCTTGTCTCCTATCCTGTCTTGTCTCTGATGTTTAAATTAAAAATAAAGAATAAAAACAACAAATAGAAACTCTGACTGCTGTTATGTATAAACTAAGTGCTCTGTTTGTCAGTTTAATATCCAAGTGCTAGTACTTGTACGAACTCCCTGTAGCTGCGAGATTTTGTTCTTTGCAGCCGATGCTGTAGAGATGTTGAGGCACAACATCGTATCGGCGTGGGAGATGGTTATGGCAGCTACTTTTTTCAGTCCCGAAGTACAGCTAAAAACAGGGGGTGTGCAATGCTTCTCCACCAAATGGGGACTATGGCAATCCCTACCCCGTTAGCCAGGCTAGGTCGTTATTGGGGGTACCACGGAGAGGTGGGACAGGGTCTTGGTCAGCTATGGTTCGCTGCTAACCCTGACGCTAGCATGTCAGCCATGGGTCACTGATTGCCTCATCGGACAGCGTCTCTACACCACCATAATATCTGGGTAAATGATTGTGAACTTATTTCAGTTTTCTTTTAGTTCATATTGACACTGCTTTCTAGAAGATTTCATTTCTTGCAGGCTGTTCAAGTTGTTATCTTCACCTTCTTCTATATTTCTATCAAGCATGAAGAAAACAAAACTGATAGGTTGAAAAGAATATCAAACAAGTGGAGTTTACATAGCACCATGTTTCATATGACAGGGCTGTAAAACGGTTTCCTAAGGCTATTTCAGAACTTACCTACTGTCCCCAGAGCAATAATGACAGCCATAAATGATATCACTGCAGCCAAGGCTGTTGTCCCCTCGTCCCTAATCAAAATGGCTTCCGTGCTTTCTGCTGGTCGTAAAGTCTGAGAATTCTGAATGGCCACGACTGTTGCATTTTCCATTGAGCCAGTCTGTGTTTGGTTTTTGCTTTAAAATAATAACATGTCGTTTGAAAGTAATGCAGATCCACATGAAAGTAATGTAAATCCACAACCTCACCGCATATGTCAGCTCACGCATACACCAGTATCACCCAAGTGGTGATATGAGAATGGGAAGAATTTGAGGAATATTGTGATGTACGCGTATATCCATAATAACATTACTCCAACAAAGTGCAGCTCAAGAAATCCATCAACAAATGTTCATTATCTTCAGTCAGAATGTGGCTGCAGCGATTAAGTCCATAATGACGTCCTGTACGGGCCCGTTAACTTATTCTCTAAATTAGATGTCACTGAAACTGAACAGGACATGGAGAAATGTCTGTATTTGTCCTCTTTTGCAAAAAAAGAATTCACGATGATAACTTCTTCCAGATCGGTGTAGCTGTGGTTGTAACTGGGCTTAATAATGTCTACCCACAGAAGAGAGTGAGTCTTGTAATGGCATCTGACATACTTTTTTTGAAACCTTTCTGTTATTAGTCTCAGAATTTTGTTTTTGCAGGCAAAGGAAACTTGTTTCCTAAACCATCGCAGGTTCAACGTTTTTTGTTTTTTTTTGCCGCCTGTAATCCCAAATAAATGTTTTACTTCTTGCAGTATCAGATGTTTTTGTTGCCTATTTGATGGACTATTCTTCCTCCTTGTGTGTTTATACTGTTGTTAATTACAGTCTGACTGTTCCTTCCTTTTTCTTCGCACATCCATGTATTTTATTGTTTTTTATGGCCGGTTCTCTTCTTGTTTTCTAGTGATTGCTTCTTTAATACCACGTGCTAAAAATTTGTACATAAAACTTAAGATTCGTCTCCGGGACGAAACAGTTTAGATAAGTTTGTCCTGAAAGGTTTGAAAACAAAGTAGCTTCCGACCCAAAATGAGGGAATAAAATGCGGAGGTATTTATCATATTATTATGTGCCGATAAACATATTTATCATATTATTATGTGCCGATAAACATATTTATCATATTATTATGTGCCGATAAACATATTTATCATATTATTATGTGCCGATAAACAATCTTCTCAGCATAAACAGCGGCGGTGAAAATGTCCATCCTCATATATGAGCGCAAGATAAACGCTATTATCTATAAACGTGTATGAGTTGCTTTAGCTGAAGAACAAATCCTTTCAAATTAACACTACATATCACAGATAGATCGCTGTACGTCCATGAAAACTGATGTGGCCATTTCGGCTTTCAACAGCGGCCAAAGCGTGCACGGCTCTGTGGGCCCTTAACTCGACCACCGGGACGGCTTGTGGAGGTTGGATGCCCACGCCGGGTTCCCAGCCTTCGCGTGTCAGAGAGCTGTAGCAGCGACGACCAGACTCTTCGCGTGAGCAGCAGAAACTTCGGGGCTCCCTTCGTTCGGCGAAATGTTAGCAAGATGGAACATTTATATTTTTTAAAATGGTGCTTTTAAAAAAAAAAAAAATGTCCGGCCTACATTTTGTGAAACTGTAACAAAAATTCTCAAAGTTTTCGTTCAGAAGTATATGCGTGCGTATTAGGATCCATTTTCGATTATTAATAACTTTCCACGCAATATTTTCTTTTAAATTAATAACCGTCCATGTAAAATTCTTTAAAAGAACAATACAACCATCATCATCTCATTCTTTTGTATAACTAATGTGTGTATGTGTGTGTGTGTGTGTGTGTGTGTGTGGAAAATGTGGTAAGGTCTGGGGATGAGAAGAAAGAGAAGAAGATGAATGTATGAAGGAATATGCCCTGACAAACGATTCACTTTACCCTGCACGTTTCTGATTGTTTCTTGTAATATTAAATGTTCATTAAGCAGTTGTTTCTTTGTTTGTTTGTTTGTTACAGAACTCCCAGTGTATTTCTTACAGAACTCCCTACTTATTTGTTACGGAACTCTCTGCGTGTTTGTTACAGAATTCCCTGGGTGTTTGCTCTAGGCATTAAGTTTTTATTTACAAACTGTGCTATTATAGCAAGACGGTTAGAGATTTCCCAGTCTCACCGGCTTTTAGTAAGGTAAAGATTAAGGTAGCCCTGTTATGGAGACATCTACTGGACATAGCGTTAGCGCCCATAGTTCCCTTGAACATGTCGGTACATCAGAAGATGATGTTGTCAGCATCAGGGTTGATCGTCTTTCCTTCCTAACCTCCTGAAGAAGCTATACTTCTACAACTGGGATACTTGTGGGCTTATTGTCGGATTCGAACCAAAGATATTCGCCAAGGCAGACTAGTGCACTACCTACTCAGACGCACTTCAGTTGTTAGACGCTTGGCTATATTCCTTTATTTAATATCCTGTATATAATTTCTCTATAAAATTATTATATATAATACATGAAACAAAATCTGGATTATCGTGTTCTGAAATTATGGCAAAATTCAGAACAGGACATTATTTGTAGGACATGTTTTGAGAAGAGGCAAAATGGAACGCCTGGTGAAAATGGGAAAAGTAGGGGGACAAAGGGACAGAGGAGGATAAAGAAAAAAGATACATGAGTAAAAGAGTGGCATATAGCACGGTCCAACACACATCTTATAGAAAGAGCAAAGGACAGGTGGTTGTGGAAATCAATGACGACCAACGCCTGATTGGCATGGGCCAGATATATATATATATATATATATATATATATATATATATATATATATACAGGAAAATATCACCCACGACTTAGAATTTATTCATATAACAAGATTATAATGTTATACTCTTATAGTCGAATTTTCCCTAATTCTACTTCTAAGTACCATGCTGCGTGGCGTAGGCGATCATTTCTCTCCACAATTCCCTGTCTTTTGCGTTGATTATGAGATCCGCCGGTGACTTTCTTCCTAGCCACACTGACAGCCCATCCAGTAACTTCTCCCTTTGTCTTCCTCTGTCTCTTCTTCCCTCAATTTTTCTAGTTGCAACAGCGTGTTCCAATTTTCCTCTTCTCAGGAAATGTCCTATAAATCTCGCTTGTCTGCCTCTGATCTTTGCTATAATTTGCTTGTTAACTCCAGCCTCTCTTAAGACTTCATTGGTTTTCTTAGCTGTCCATGGTACCTTCAACATCCTTCTTATGATATATGATTATAATGTTATGCTCTTATAGTCCAATTTTCCCCTAAAATTTCTCCCTTAATTTGCTCACACTTTCTCCGGACTCACTTAAGTACAGTGAAATGTACAGGGAACTGACGATAAGAATACTGTCATGTTTTTTTTTTTGGTCTTTAAGACTTATATAAGACTTTTTACGTCTTCCCAAAAATGATGGCATGGTCTTGCCCAGGCTGTTGTAGTTTTATTTGCTTTGGCTAGTATTTTGAATTTCGGACTTTTTTATTTGCACTGATAGCTTGCTGGTGTCCCATATACACACAGTTCAACCCCACATTGTCGTTTATACAGGCTGGAAACGGTGGTCGTGAGGCTACTGGCTAACGAGGCTTTCAATGGCTACCGTAGGTTACATCTGCCATTAAACCGCGACCGACCCAGCAAACCGACGGCAGATCTAGTTACCGCTCGTAGAAAACGAAGGAAGAATGGATGGAATGATACAAATGAATTTTTTTTACTGAAAAACAAATACATCACAAATGAAACAAAAAGAACACTGTGCAGCATAATTTTCTTTCCAACTCTATGCTATCAGTGTCAAACATGGACGCAAACAGCTAAACGCAAAAGGAAAACCATCACGGCAGAAAAGAGATTTTTAGGGAGAATACCAAATGTAGCTAGAACATGCCAAAATCAGGCATGCACAATCAGGGCAAGGGTTGTAGCAAAATCACGATTGCACTACATCCAGAAACAGCAAGTCAAATGGTATGTCCACGTTACACGTCTACCACCAGACAGTAAACCACGAAAGAGTTCAAGCTAGAAATTGTAGAAGACAGAGGGAGAGACCTCCCACGCAAGAGGAAAGTACAGGAAGGAACTGACAGAAACCTTGACTACCCCATGGAGCAAATCGCCGAGTCCTATCAAGAAGTCTATTTGTCTCCAGAGTTCTGAAAGGTATATGAAGAAGGTAAGACAAGACACAGAAAGTATTTGTAATTATATTATGGTCTTTTTGTATCTTCGTTTGTTCAATGTTATTACTAAAAATGTCAGATTATTCGCAGTCATTGTCTTTCTTATATTTTCATACTGACATTTTTCTCGCTAGCAGAAGTCAGAGGCAAGCTGGGAATAGTTTACTGTCACAAGGAAAAAAGTCTAAGACGAACTAACAAAAGCCAGCTCGCCACTTGCCCTTAATAAGCCTTGCGACTGATCAAGTGCTAAATGTTAGATTTGGACCTGCGTCCCTTAGAGACACGAATTGCTCTTCTCAGAGCCCTGGCTGTCAGAGCACCACAGAAGGACGTCCCGCTCACAAGAGCAATGAACTGCGAAGAAAGTCTCATTTTGATTGGTTTACTGTTGAGAATACAGTAACATTATTATTTAGTCTCATTTTATTGGTTTACTGTTGAGAATGCTGTAACATTATTATCCAGTCTCATTTTATTGGTTTACTGTTGAGAATGCTGTAACATTATTATCCAGTCTCATTTTATTGGTTTACTGTTGAGAATGCTGTAACATTATTATCCAGTCTCATTTTATTGGTTTACTGTTGAGAATGCTGTAACATTATTATCCAGTCTCATTTTATTGGTTTACTGTTGAGAATGCTGTAACATTATTATCCATTCTCATTTTATTGGTTTACTGTTGAGAATGCTGTAACATTATTATCCAGTCTCATTTTATTGGTTTACTGTTGCGAATACAGTAACATTATTATCTAGTCTCATTTTATTGGTTTACTGTTGAGAATGCTGTAACATTATTATCCAGTCTCATTTTATTGGTTTACTGTTGCGAATACAGTAACATTATTATCTAGTCTCATTTTATTGGTTTACTGTTGAGAATGCTGTAACATTATTATCCAGTCTCATTTTATTGGTTTACTGTTGAGAATGCTGTAACATTATTATCCAGTCTCATTTTATTGGTTTACTGTTGATAACGCTGTAACATTATTATCCAGTCTCATTTTATTGGTTTACTGTTGAGAATGCTGTAACATTATTATCCAGTCTCGTTTTATTGGTTTACTGTTGAGAATGCAGAAACATTATTAGCAAAAGGAAGAAAGTAGAGATGAACAGTCTCTTCTTCCTACTTTTACTTTTTTTTCTGGTGCTGTCTTCTCGAAAAAGCTGACACCACAAGTGGTCCAGAAACCAAAGTCTGCTTAGAGTCATGTAAGAATCAGGAGATCGAGTCTTGGTATGTATTATTACTAGATATGTATGTATGAAGATGGGTGGGGAGGGGGGGGCGTAATTATGCTAAAGAACAGCCTACGCCATGTGACAGTCATGGCTTTATTTCCTTGACCTGTCGGGAAACTAGAGGGTGACGTGGTCAGACTTAAGACTGTCCGAGAAAACTAGAGGGTGACGTGGTCAGATTTAAGCCTGTCCGAGAAAACTAGAGGGTGACGTGGTCAAACTTAAGCCTGGCCAAGAAAACTAGAGGGTGACGTGGTCAGACTTACGCCTGGCCAAGAAAACTAGAGGGTGACGTGGTCAGATTTAAGCCTGTCCGAGAAAACTAGAGGGTGACGTGGTCAAACTTAAGCCTGGCCGAGAAAACTAGAGGGTGACGTGGTCAAACTTACGCCTGGCCAAGAAAACTAGAGGGTGACGTGGTCAAACTTAAGCCTGGCCGAGAAAACTAGAGGGTGACGTGGTCAAACTTACGCCTGGCCAAGAAAACTAGAGGGTGATGTAGTCAAACTTAAGCCTGGCCAAGAAAACTAGAGGGTGATGTGGTCAAACTTACGCCTGGCCAAGAAAACTAGAGGGTGATGTGGTCAAACTTACGCCTGGCCAAGAAAACTAGAGGGTGATGTAGTCAAACTTAAGCCTGGCCAAGAAAACTAGAGGGTGATGTAGTCAAACTTAAGCCTGGCCAAGAAAACTAGAGGGTGATGTGGTCAAACTTAAGCCTGGCCAAGAAAACTAGAGGGTGATGTGGTCAAACTTAAGCCTGGCCAAGAAAACTAGAGGGTGATGTGGTCAAACTTAAGCCTGGCCAAGAAAACTAGAGGGTGATGTAGTCAAACTTAAGCCTGGCCAAGAAAACTAGAGGGTGATGTGGTCAAACTTACGCCTGGCCAAGAAAACTAGAGGGTGATGTGGTCAAACTTAAGCCTGGCCAAGAAAACTAGAGGGTGATGTGGTCAAACTTAAGCCTGGCCAAGAAAACTAGAGGGTGATGTGGTCAAACTTACGCTGGCCAAGAAAACTAGAGGGTGATGTGGTCAAACTTACGCCTGGCCAAGAAAACTAGAGGGTGATGTGGTCAAACTTAAGCCTGGCCAAGAAAACTAGAGGGTGATGTGGTCAAACTTAAGCCTGGCCAAGAAAACTAGAGGGTGATGTGGTCAAACTTAAGCCTGGCCAAGAAAACTAGAGGGTGATGTGGTCAAACTTAAGCCTGGCCAAGAAAACTAGAGGGTGATGTAGTCAAACTTAAGCCTGGCCAAGAAAACTAGAGGGTGATGTGGTCAAACTTACGCCTGGCCAAGAAAACTAGAGGGTGATGTGGTCAAACTTAAGCCTGGCCAAGAAAACTAGAGGGTGATGTGGTCAAACTTAAGCCTGGCCAAGAAAACTAGAGGGTGATGTGGTCAAACTTACGCCTGTCCGAGAAAACTAGAGGGTGACGTGGTGAGACTTAAGCCTGGCCGAGAAAACTAGAGGGTGACGTGGTCAGACTTACGCCTGTCCGAGAAAACTAGAGGGTGATGTGGTAAGACTTACGCCTGTCCGAGAAAACTAGAGGGTGATGTGGTCAGACTTACGCCTGTCCGAGAAAACTAGAGGGTGATGTGGTAAGACTTATGCCTGTCCGAGAAAACTAGAGGGTGATGTGGTAAGACTTACGCCTATCCGAGAAAACTAGAGGGTGATGTGGTAAGACTTACGCCTGTCCGAGAAAACCTCGACATTTTAAAAAAAATAACTGCAGGTTTCAAGCGACCCTTGAGCAGATCACAAAGTGCTTCGCTGTTGACTGTGGTTCCTCTGGCATTTAATGCTTCAGGATTTGGCCCAGAATAGGGGGACTATCCGTTTTCAGACCAAAGGATTTGCGCGTTTGATTTCAGCAAGGAAGATTGTCGTTATTCTATGCTAGCTCGCTTTGTCCGTGGCTAAAATTAGCACTCATCTCCAAATCATAGAGGCCATCTCCTTCAGCTTCAGAATGTCAGTCACTCAAGGAAGGAATAACTGCTCGCTGTTCTTCTCTCGTGTGCGTTTCCAAACGAGCGTACATCTTTTTATTTGCTATGCTGACGTTATATTTCCAAAATAGCAGACGTGTCTCCTCATACGTAAGTTTAGAGAGGGATGACATAACATATTAGAGAGGGATGACATAACAGAGAGGAATGACATAACAAACCTAGAGAAGGATAACATAACATACTATAGAGGGATGACATAACATGCTAGAGAAGAATAACATAACATACTAAAGAGGGATGACATAACATACTAGAGAGGGATGACATAAAATATCTATATTACAACCGCCTACTACTCGACACAGATTTTTTAAAAGCAAAACTAAGGTTACTCTTTGACTAGCTCTCTTATATTTACTAAGCACAGTTCTCGTTCGCGTGTCTTGTAATGATTGCCAGTGAAGCAATTTAGATACGTTTTGTTCGTTGCGTGTTGAATAGTTTCAAGCTCGCCTCGCTGACACTGTGTAGGAGAGCACATCCGCTGATTTCGTATATATGATGCTACTCAAACTGTTTGCATGTTGATAACCCTTTTTCCGACAGTAAAAACTAGTAGGCCAATATTGTCTCAGAAAATAGATACATTCTACTGCGTGGATAAAGGTATAAACAATTCAAGATTTATCCGTGTATGTGTGGGGACACGTCCCTGCCCATACGAAATAGATCTGAGCTTTAAATTCGGTGGTCCCTTACAGGATCCATGACAAATTTTGTAAAAAGACCCTACTTACATAGAAAAGAAAAACACAATCCTTACAATGTCAGTTTTAAAAGCAATAGTCTGTACATGAAAAGTTGAGAGGAATTTCACCTGAAATCCTGTGGTTCAAAAGTGATAAAACCACGAACCACACTCCCCCCCCCCCGCCCCCCCCCCAAAAAAAAAGTATACAAAAGCTTTACTGTTGAAATTTAGCACAGATTTGGTAACTTATACCCCATGATGGATGCTCTTATGTTATCATGTCACTTACTATACCCCATGATGGATTCTCTTATGTTATCATGTCACTTACTATACCCCATGATGGATACTCTTATGTTATCATGTCACTCACTATACCCCATGATGGATACTCTTATGTTATCATGTCACTTACTACACCCCATGATGGATACTCTTATGTTATCATGTCACTCACTATACCCCATGATGGATACTCTTATGTTATCATGTCACTCACTATACCCCATGATGGATGCTCTTATGTTATCATGTCACTCACTATACCCCATGATGGATACTCTTATGTTATCATGTCACTCACTGAAGCCAATATAAAACAGATAGACGCTCCTTTGACCTTTTTTTCATTTTTAAAAGAGGCAGTTATTTAGATAGATAAAAACACGTCCAAAAGCAAAGACTTTCCCTTTACAATTTCAGAATGATGTATTAGTCCACTGTGGATGTCTTCCTACCTCTTGTACGTTAGTGGTCCTAGAGTGCTACAATAGAGTACAAAATTCTCGATCGAGGGATGGCGAACTAGTTTCCTGTACGCAATACGTGTATCTCATGTAAACAAAGCGACTGCCCCATGCCAGGCGAGTAATAGTACAGTACGCTGTCAATACGAGTACACAACATTACGAGTTTGTTAAGTATGATAATATGATGCTTGCGCAACGCTCAGTTTCACGTAACGGTGGACCTTACCCGGCGCTTGAGTTTACTAGCACACTATATGTTCTAAACTCTCTTGATATCATATTTGTCCTCGAAGAAAATGGATAGATTCTTCTAGAACTTCTTTTTATAAAACTGTTTTTTTTTTTTTTTTCCTCTATGAGACGCATTCTTCCGATATGGGTCAAGTCAAATAATCTAGAAGACCATCCCTTTGGGTCTAATAATGGCTGTAACCGCAGAAAAGGTTCGCTTTCCCTTCGGAGTTTGGAACACATCTGAAGTCAAGTTTGATTTGTCTTCTGCATTGTCTTACCCTAGTGGTTTTGCATCTCTACAGACAAAAAAAAAGGGTCTGCTAATGTTTACCTAAGTCAGGGATGAATAAAGTTACCATTGTTAGAATTGGTTAGTTCACATGAAGATACACATTTTACTAACAATGACAGACACCAGAGGCAAAAACATAGTCATCTGAATAAAGGGCAGTTCACGGAAGTGTTTTGGTATATCTAAAGTCTGGCGAATAAACATCAAAACATCTGGGCTAAGCGACTGTTTTTTTAAAAATCTAAAATAGACTTTAGTCAAGATTTCTATGATTCAGAAGGAAAAAAAATCAAGTATTAAGTGACATATTCAAGATCTTCCTCTTCTTCTATCTCCCTGGAACTGCGAGCTATTTTTTTTTTACAGTCCCGAGGGGAGCTAGAAAGCGCGTGGCATGCGGTACTTCTTTAGTAGACTCCACTCCCTTGGGGACTTTGGAGACCACTGCCGCGTTAGCCAGGGAACACCTGTAACCTGGGATACCAGCGTCCAGGCATATTCGACTCAGCATATAGAAAACTATCCTATGATAAGCTGACAAACGATAACAACACAATAGCCTTACTGAAGACGGGCATTTCAGTTACACGAAACTCTGTAAGTCTTTTCAGTTACACGAATGTCTGTAAGTCTTTTCAGTTACACGATAGTCTGTAAGTCTTTTCAGTTACACGAGTGTCTGTAAGTCTTTTCAGTTACACGAATGTCTGTAAGTCTTTTCAGTTACACGAATGTCTGTAAGTCTTTTCAGTTACACGATAGTCTGTAAGTCTTTTCAGTTACACGATAGTCTGTAAGTCTTTTCAGTTACACGAATGTCTGTAAGTCTTTTCAGTTACAGGATAGTCTGTAAGTCTTTTCAGTTACACGATAGTCTGTAAGTCTTTTCAGTTACACGATAGTCTGTAAGTCTTTTCAGTTATAGGATAGTCTGTAAGTCTTTTCAGTTACAGGATAGTCTGTAAGTCTTTTCAGTTACAGGATAGTCTGTAAGTCTTTTCAGTTACACGAATGTCTGTAAGTCTTTTCAGTTACACGAATGTCTGTAAGTCTTTTCAGTTACACGAATGTCTGTAAGTCTTTTCAGTTACAGGAATGTCTGTAAGTCTTTTCAGTTACAGGAATGTCTGTAAGTCTTTTCAGTTACACGAATGTCTGTAAGTCTTTTCAGTTACACGAATGTCTGTAAGTCTTTTCAGTTACACGAGTGTCTGTAAGTCTTTTCAGTTACACGAATGTCTGTAAGTCTTTTCAGTTACACGAATGTCTGTAAGTCTTTTCAGTTACAGGAATGTCTGTAAGTCTTTTCAGTTACAGGAATGTCTGTAAGTCTTTTCAGTTACACGAATGTCTGTAAGTCTTTTCAGTTACACGAATGTCTGTAAGTCTTTTCAGTTACACGAATGTCTGTAAGTCTTTTCAGTTACAGGAATGTCTGTAAGTCTTTTCAGTTACACGAATGTCTGTAAGTCTTTTCAGTTACAGGAATGTCTGTAAGTCTTTTCAGTTACACGAATGTCTGTAAGTCTTTTCAGTTACACGAATGTCTGTAAGTCTTTTCAGTTACAGGAATGTCTGTAAGTCTTTTCAGTTACACGAATGTCTGTAAGTCTTTTCAGTTACACGAATGTCTGTAAGTCTTTTGCTTTCTCTTTTGGTTTTTTTTTTCGTGCAAACGTTCGTGAAAGGTCAAGAGTATTTTATAGAAAGAATTCAACACTTCTTGCTTATTTTTATAATTTGTTTTACTCTCTACAGCGAACCTAAACTACTTATTTTCATAGAACTATAATCCTGGCCAATTATTGTCAATAATGAGGACATTTTAAGTGATAATCCAGTGTTTCTTGTTTATATCATGTCGATGACCTTTTATTCCTCAGAATTTTACACACACACACACAGAGACATAGAGGGGGAGAGAGAGAATGAAAAATAGATAGATAGATAGATAGATAGATAGATAGATAGATAGATAGATAGATAGATAGATAGATAGATAGATAGATAGATAGATAGATAGATGGATGGATGGATGGATGGATGGATGGATGGATGGATGGATGGATGGATAGATAGATAGATAGATAGATAGATAGATAGATAGATAGATAGATAGATAGATAGATAGATAGATAGATAGATAGATAGATAGATAGATAGATAGATAGATAGATAGATAGATAGATAGATAGATGGATGGATGGATGGGGTAGATAGATAGATAGATAGATGGATGGATGGATGGATGGACGGACGGACGGATGGACGGACAGACAGACAGACAGACAGACAGACAGACATACAGATAGATAGATAGATAGATAGATAGATAGATAGATAGATAGATAGATAGATAGATAGATAGATAGATAGATAGATAGATAGATAGATAGATAGATAGATAGATAGATAGATAGAAAAAGGGAGAAGATTGATTGACAAGCAAAGTAAGACGCGTTTCATCTATCAAATAAACTAACTGAATGTGGCTGCAGGTTTGAGTCAACCTTGTTTTCTATGTATAAACTGACGAAGTCCTTTTCTGTTACAATTCTATATCTGTATATTCCTCTCTTCCCAGACGAGGACACGCTGAGTTGCCTAAATGCAGTCGCCCCCCCCCACCCCTTCATTTTTACTAAATACGGGTTGTAAACTCACGTTAATCAAATAATCAATAAAAGATATGCTCGTTAGTTTATAATATAAACTAAACTAATATTAAACAATTGTGAGTGGTTTATTTTTCAAATGACGGCTTCTTGTTCCTTGTGGTATCAGCTCCTCAGAACATATTTTTAAAAACAGATATTGCTTGATCTAGAAATTACAAAAGAATAAAATCAGATTATAATATGTCCATATCCCGTATTTACCTTACGATGGGATAAAATAATGGATGCAGCAACATTCTTCTTCCTCCTTCTGGATCTGCGAATTGATGATCTTTGCAGTCGATGCAGTGAAGATGTTTAAGCACAGCATCGTGTCGGGCTGAGAGCGGGTTACGGCAGCTCTTTTTGTTAGTCTTTGAATGGAGCTAAAAAGCAGGGGCTGTGCAATACTTCTTTAGTAGACTCCACTACCATGGGAACTATGGTGACCACTATCCTATTAACCAGGCTAGATCTATTACTGGGGGGGGGGAGTACCATCGGAGATGTGGGACAGGGTCTTGGCCGGCTACGGTTCAACCATCCATCCATCCATCCATCCATCCATCCATCCATCCATCCATCCATCCATCCATCAATCCATCCATCCATCCATTCATCCATCCATCCATCCATCCATCCATCTATCTATCTATCTATCTATCTATCTATCTGTCTATCTATCTATCTATCTATCTATCTATCTATCTATCTATCTATCTATCTATCTATCTATCTATCTATCTATGTAAACTCTGGGTCGCTGACTGCCAATGTTGACAAGTATCTTCACGTCCAATTGTACTCAAATACCTGGAAAGCTGCACTTTTTTGCTGAAGAAACTGTGCAACAGAGGAACAAAGAAATGAACGCCTCGACCAAAACGACCCACGGAATGGAGATCACTGAATCAGTCTGTACAGACAGTATAATTATGACTGTACTGTGGAGACTGAAATAACGTCATAAAAGATAACCGTGGACTATATCAAAATCTAGAGAATACCGTCTTGGAAGGGTACATAATGGGAAAAAGAAAGAGAGGAAGAAAAAGGCGAAGATGGCTGCAAGACATCGTTGATGATCTGCAAATGGATGCATCAGCAGCAGGTCATCTTGCTCACAACTGAGAGGCCTTCAGGAAAGCTGTTAGGGAGGCAAAGTTCCGCAAGGGACATGCAAATGAATGAATGAATGGACTATATCAAAGAGAAGTAAGAACACACTTAGAGATACAGACAAGTTTCACAGCTAAAATGATGCGCAATAAACTGAATCAAATAACGTGCGCACATTCATACGGCTCGCCAGGGAAATTATTTAACAAAATACCGTATCTGAAAGTTAAAGGTAGGCGAACATAGAAGCTCTCTGTTACATGAACAGACATTATGCATTTAGATTTTCTTCTGTACCGAAAATTCAGGCAGGAAACTTTCATTCCTGACAATGAGTTCCCCCACATTTTGCAGCGATATAGCGATTGCCAAGAAAGATGTCTGCGCCTACATGGATATCTAATGGTCACAAAAGACGCTTTACTTATGAAGGAGAAAACATTTATTTTTTTAGCAGTTTGTTACTGAGTTTGCATTAAAGCATTCATTCATTGATGATACTTCGGTAGACATATTAATAGTGTAGGCTGTTTGTATTGAATTTTTGATTTATGGAACATTTTTCATAAAAATTCAGAAAATATGTTCTCATAAGGAAGGGCAATAACAAGAAAAGAATATAATTCTCTCCCTTACTTCATTAACTGTTTGCCTACTAACATTAATTTCTGAATTCGCCCGTGTGAATGCAGGGCCTGGACGTTAAGTCTGGGACGTAAAGAATAAAGACACTGGTACTTTATGTCGTAAGAGGTGGCTAAGGGGGTTGTGCACAGGGCCAACAACCCTGACACTTAAAAAAAAATTTCGGCCTGTTACAGAAACTGGGAGTATGACTGTATGACTGGTAGCATGACTCACAGCATGACTGACAGAATGACTGAAAGTATGACTGATAGTATGACTGATAACATGACTGGTAGTATGACTGCTGGTATGACTGATGATATGATTGCTGGTATGACTGGTAGTATGACTGCTGGTATGAATAGTAGTAACTGCTAGTATGACTGGTAGTATGACTGATGGTATTACTAGTAGTATGATTGGTAGTATGACTGATAGTATGACTGCTGGTTTAAATGCTGGTATGAATGCTGGTATGACTGCTAGTATATCTGTTAGTATGACTACTGGTTTGACTGGTAGTATTAATGGTGGTATGATTGCAAGTATGACTGATAGTATGACTGGTAGTATGAATGCTGGTATGATTGCTAGTATGACTGATAGTGTGACTGCAGGTTTGACTGCTGGTATGAATGCTGGTATGAGTGCTGGTATGACTGGTAGTATGAATACTGGTTTGACTGGTAGTATGAATGCTGGTATGACTGCTGGTTTGACTGCTGGTTTCACTGCTGGTATGAATGCTAGTATGATTGCTAGTATGATTGGTAGTATGAATGCTGGTATGACTGACTGGTAGTATGACTGCTGGTTTAACTGGTAGTATGAATGCTGGTATGACTGATGATATGACTGGTAGTATGACACATAATATGACTACTGGTACAACTGTTAGTATGACTGGTAGTATGACTGGTAGTATGACTGATAATATGACTGCTGGTATGACTGGTAGTATTACTGCTGGTTTGACTGGTCGTACGAATGCTGGTATGACTGATAGTATGACTGGTAGTTTGATTGGCAGTTTGACTGATAGTATGACTGGTAGTTTTGACTGATAGTATGACTGGTAGTGTGACACAGAGTTTGACTGATAGTATGACTGATAGTATGACTGATAGTATGACTGGTAGTTTGACTACTAGTATGACTGGTAATATGACTGATAGTATGACTGATAGTATGGCTACTAGTATGACTGGTAATGTGACTGATAGTCTGACTAGTAGTATGACTATTAGTATGACTGGTAGTATGGCTGATAGTATGACTGGTAGTATGACTACTTGTATGACTGGTAGTATGACTGATAGTATGATTGGTAATATGACTACTAGTATGACTGGTAGTATGACTGATAGTATGATTGGTAATATGACTACTAGTATGACTGGTAGTATGACTGATAGTATGACTGGTAGTATGACTACTTGTATGACTACTAGTATGACTGATAGTATGATTGGTAATATGACTACTAGTATGACTGGTAGTATGACTGATAGTATGATTGGTAATATGACTACTAGTATGACTGGTAGTATGACTGATAGTATGATTGGTAATATGACTACTAGTATGACTGGTAGTATGACTACTAGTATGACTGGTATTATGACTACTAGCCTGACTGGTAATATGACTGGTAGTATGACTACCAGTCTGACTGGTAATATGATTGGTAGTATGACTACTAGCCTGACTGGTAATATGACTGGTAGTATGACTACTAGCCTGACTGGTAATATGACTGGTAGTATGACTACTAGCCTGACTGGTAATATGACTGGTAGTATGACTACTAGCCTGACTGGTAATATGACTGGTAGTATGACTACTAGCCTGACTGGTAATATGACTACTAGCCTGACTGGTAATATGACTGGTAGTATGACTACTAGCCTGACTGGTAATATGATTGGTAGTATGACTACTAGCCTGACTGGTAATATGACTGGTAGTATGACTACTAGCCTGACTGGTAATATGACTGGTAGTATGACTACTAGTATGACTGGTAATATGACTGGTAGTATGACTACTAGTATGACTGATAGTGTGACTACTAGTATGACTGCTATTATGAGTGCTATTATGACTGCTAGTATAACTGCAGGGACAATGGCTACGATCAATGACTAGTACAGTCACTGCCCGGAAGGAAAACAATGGTAAACTATCTTCTGGAAATTATACCAAGAAACCCAAACAGCAACATGGAAAGTCAAATAAGAAAAAGATCTGGTGGTGAGTCCCCCGGGCCAGATAGATCTAATTTTAACACTGGGGAAGAGTGTGAGGCAGAGGTCAGTACTAGTAATTGTGATGACGGACAAAATCCTGACAGTGTTACCAAGGAAAACTCCTGCATCAAACTAAAAAGAAAAATAAGAGTAGGAACATGGAATGTAAGAAGTATGTATGAGGGAAAATATCAAGTAATAAGTGACGAGATGAAAAGAACGGGGATACACATTTTAAGAATCTGCGAACATCGATGGAAAGGATCAGGACACTTTAAGAGCGAGAATGATAATATCTTTATATACTCTGGTGGAGAAGTAGGAGGAAAGAATGGAGTGGCTTTTTATTTGGACAAATCAACATCAAAAGCATTACTAGGCTACAATCCAGTAAGTGATAGAATCCTAACAATCAGACTTAAGGGCATTCCTAGAAATGTAACAATCGTCCAGATATATGCACCTACATCAGCAGCAGAAGAAGAGGAAGTAGAAAACTTTTATAACACACTGCAAACGACAATAGACCAGGTACGGAAAAATGATATTGTATTAATAATGGGTGATTTTAATGCAAAAATTGGTACAGAAACTGCAGAAGACGAAGTACACGTTGTAGGAAAATTTAGCATAGGACATAGAAATGAGGCAGGTGACAATCTAATGGTGTTTCGCATGGAAAATGAGCTAATGATCGCTAACACACTTTTTAAACAAAATCCAAGAAGACTTTACACATGGACATCACCTGATGGTAAAACCAGGAATCAAATAGATTACATTTTAGTGCAAAGAAGGTGGAGGTCAAGTATAACATCAGCAAAAACTTTACCAGGTGCTGATTGTGACATGGACCATGAGTTATTAATAGCAGACATGAAGATAAAGATACAAAAGACAGTTACGGGATCAAGACCACTCCGCTTTGATCTTACAAACATACCAGAACAATACGGTATAGAAGTGAAGAACCGTTTCGAAATCCTGATGGCTGTACAGGAGGAGATGACACCAGATGAATTGGCTACGCAGGCCAAAGATATCTTAATAACAACAGCTAAAGACATGGTTCTAGTAAAGAAAACACAAAAGAATGGATGGATTACAGCAGGCACACTAGAACTGATAAAACAACGTAGAGAAATGAATACGCAATGGAAAGTGACAAACAACAACAAAGAGAAATATAAACCTTTAACAAAAGAAGTATAAAGAAACATAAGAAAAGACAAAAAACAATACATACAAGATTGTTGTGAAAGAATAGAAGAACATCAGAAGTGTGGAAGAGATACTGAAATGTTTAAAGAAATTAAGACATTGACGAGAAATGTCACACCTAAGCTAAATGTAATTTGTGATGAGATGGGGAATACCTTGACAGAGACAGAGGAAATTATAGAAAGATGGAAGGAATATTGCAAATGAGTGTATGAAACAACCGAATGTGGAAACATAAATCAACAGTGTCAATTATTATTGGAGAAGAAAGAACCTGAACCGACAATAGAAGAAGTTTTATGGGCAATAAAGAATCTTAAAAATGGTAAATCACCAGGATGTGATGAGATAACAGCTGAATTTATTAAAGCAGGAGGAAAGGAGTGTGCAACAATCTATCATGCACTGTGCAAAAAGATATCTTATATCTTATATCCTTCCCGTGCCGTTAAACGTCACATGGGAGCAAGGGGATTCGTAGCAACATCAGCATATGACCTATGTAAGCAACTGGGCATAAAGGGACAAGCAAGAGCAAGGGCATTGAGAAGCCTTTCAGAAACAGCAGAAAAGGCCTCATGCTGGCTGTGGAATATGCGAAACAAGCATTGGGAGCATAAGTAATTTCATTTGCCACAACCAATACTAGTCCTCCGTAGCTAAATCGCTAAAGACGCGTGGCAACTGGAAGATCATGGGTTCGATCCCGGGACGGAAAAAAAAGCAACAACTCACAAGACCTCTGGGAGTCATGACCCACAGGGGCCCACCCCCCTTAGAGTGTCAGGAGTTTAAAGGGCCGAAACACTTGTCTGAGGGGGGGTACTTCCTCTGATGATCTGAAGGAGTTGTGTTGTTGTTCCGCTCTCTACGGTAGAGAGTTTCCTGCATATGCATATGGGCAATAAAGAATCTTAAAAATGGTAAATCACCATGATGTGATGAGATAACAGCTGAATTTATTAAAGCAGGAGGAAAGGAATGTGCAACAATCTATCATGCACTGTGCAAAAATATATCTTATATCCTTCCCGTGCCGTTAAACGTCACATAGGGCTCGCAAAGTAGTTCGCCAATTTTTCCTGTCTTCGGCGAGTCTTTCAACCTCATCAAAGGATTTTATGCCTGTTAACTTGGCCTCTCTTAATAATGTCCTCTTCAGAGTTTCCCGTGGTCTGCCCCTTTTTCTTCGGCCTGTTGTGTTCCACTTGATAGCTTGTTTTGGGATTCTCTGATCATTTCTTCTCATCAAGTGACCAACATATGTCCATCTCCTTTTCCTGATCACCCATGAGACTGGTTGTTGTTCAGTCATCTGTCTTATCTCTGCATTGTTCTTGAATTCATTCCACTTGATGCCGAGTATTTTCCTTAGGCAAAAAGATATGGCATTCGGGTATTTGGCCAAAAGAATGGAAAATAACTGTATTCATACCACTGCCAAAAAAGGGTAACCTGAAATTATGCACAAATTACAGAACCGTTACCCTGATTAGTCATGCCAGTAAAATTCTGTTAAAAATCATAATGGGTAGACTTCGTAAGAAAATAGAAGAAGAAGTCAATATGGTCCAAGCTGGTTTCAGGCAAGGAAGAGGATCAAGAGATCATATATTCAATCTAAGATTAATAATAGAGAAATGCAGAGAGTTTAATGTGAATCTACGTTTATCCTTTATACACTACTCAAAGGCATTCGATTGTGTACAACACCAGAAACTTTGGGAAATAATTGAAAAAACTGGATTTCCAACACATTTGATACAATTAACATCACTGCTGTATCTAGACCAACAAGCAGCAGTAAGAATAAATGGTGAAACAACAACTTGGTTTGACATAAAACAAGGGGTCCTTCAGGGGTGCATATTGTCACCTTACTTATTTAACTTGTACACTGAAAATATAATGAGGAATGTTAGAGAAGATGTAGGCAAAGAATATTACGATGCCATAACAGTTGGAGGTTGTTAAATACAAGAGATTAGATATGCTGATGACACAGTGTTACTGTCCACAACACAAAAAGGAATGGAAAAACTAATTATGTCAGTCCGTAAGAACAGCGAAGAGCAAAACCTCTATCTTAATGCAAAGAAAACTAAATTGATGACAACTGACAAAACAAACAAGGCAGCTGAAATATATATCAATGAGGAAAAATTGGAAGAAGTGGAGAGCTTTGAATATCTTGGATCACTACTAACTAATAATGGAGATACAATGATGGAAATTAAAAGTAGGACATCTATTGCTCTTCAGAAAGTAAAACAAATAAAGAATCTGTGGAGAGGAGCAGACAGAACCACAAAAATAAGATTTTTAAGGGCATGCATCTTTCCCATCGCAACATATGCCTGTGAGACCTGGACACTTAACAAAACAGCTGAGAAACACATAAATGCCTTTGAATGTAAATGCTACAGAAGAGTTCTCCAAATATCATGGACACAAAAAAGAACAAATATATCTATATTACAAGAGCTTAATATTGAAGAAGGCTGGCTAGTAAAGATGAATGAATGAATGAGTATAACTGCTAGTATGACTGCTAGTATGAGTGCTAGTATGAGTGCTAGTATGACTGCTAATATGACTGCTAATGATGAAAGCCGGAAGGAAGCCAATAGCATGACACTGGATGTTCTTACTCCGAAATCTGAAACGAAAATCAGTGTTTGGAATGTGAGAACAGTGTCTGAAACTGGAAAGTTACCACTGGCTACAAACTGCACATCCTGGGAATAAATGAGAGCATCCAATGATTCATTCATTCATTTGCATGTCCCTTGCGGAACTTTGCCTCCCAAACAGCTCTCCTGTAGGCCTCTCGGTTGTGAGCAAGATGGCCTGCAGCTGCTGCCTCCATTTTCAGATCGTCAACGATGTCTTGCTGCCATCTTCGTTTTGGTCTTCCTCTCTTTCTTTTTCCCATTATGTATCCTTCCAATACGGTCTTCTCTAAATTATCATGACGTTTAATGATAGAAAGATAAAAACAGTGCTATCCTCAGGAAGAGAAGACCATCAATGTCATGAAAGTGTAGACATTATCTTGAAGAAAGGTATAGAAAGAACATTATTGGAATGGACACCTATAAGTAACAGACAAGTAAAGTAAGACTGACAATGAGATTCATTAACATTACTTTAATACAGTGCTATGCTCCAACAAATGATAGCGATGAGGACAAAAAAAAAGAAGAATTATCTCCAGCTACAAAAAGAAGTAGAAGAAGCACCCAAACATGACCTTGTAATAGTAACGGGAGACGTCAATGCCCTCAAGGTTGAAGCAGACAATACATACAATGAAAGAATCACTTGGAAGCACGATAGGGGAACAGTAAATGATAACAGAGAAATACTAATAAATTTCTGTTTCCTAAATGATTTTGTGATTGGAGGGACACTTTTCCCACATAAGGAGGGACACTTTTCCCACATAAGGAGAGACACTTTTCCCACCAAAGGAGAGACACTTTTCCCACATAAGGAGAGACACTTTTCCCACATAAGGAAACACATAATTTAACGCGGAATTCACCGAATGGTCGTAACAGAAATCAGATAGATCATATATTAATTAATTGTAGGTGGGGAACTCTTTAGAGTTTCCCGTGGTCGACCTGTTTTTCTTCGGCCTGTTTTGTTTCACTTGATAGCTTGTTTTGGGATTCTCTGATCATTTCTTCTCATCAAGTGACCAATATATGTCCATCTCATTTTCCTGATTACCCATGAAACTGGTTGTTGTTCGATCATCTGCCGTATCTCTGCGTTGTGTCTTGAATTCGTTCCACGTTATACCGAGTATTTTCCTTAGGCATTTGTTTTCAAAAGAGTCTAATTTGTTGATGGAAAACTCATCACATTAGAAAAAAGGACAATAAGAAAGTTGGGCTGAACATTTTAAACAGCTACTAAATAGAAACCCATCAACAGCACAGACAGAAGCTGAACATCATTTAGATATAAACACACATACAGCGATAAAAATAGAAAGGCTCCAAGGCAGGACAGCTTGAGTGCAGAACTTTTCAAAACAGACGCAGAACTAGCAGCAGAACTGCTGCTGCCATTGTTTAAAGAAATCTGGGAAACTACAATTCCCACAAAATGAAATAAGGGAATTATAATTAAAATACCAAACAAAGGAGACTTTACAGACTATAATAACTGGATCACCCTCCTCTCTGTCCCAAGTAAAATATTAGGAAAAGTCAATCAGCAGAATCTCAGCAGCTTTAGATCAGAAACTGAGACATGAACAAGCAGGATTTAGACGTAGCTGGGGATGTATAGACCACACATTCACACTAAGAAATGTAATAAGACAGTGCTCATAATGGCAGGGATATTTATACATAAACTGTATTGATTTTGACAAAAAAGGCGTTTGATAGTGTACACAGAGAAAGTATGTGGAGAATTCTGAGAGCTTATGGAATACCTTGCCATCTTCTAGCAATAATCAAAAGTTTCTGCGCCAGTTTCATTTGTAGCATTGGCCAAAGTAATGTAAACTTCGAGGTGAAAACAGGGCTTAGACAAGGATGGACCCTATCAGCTGCTCTTTTGATCATTGTCATAGACCGGGTGATGAACAAAGCAACAGAAGTCGCCCAAAGAGGTACTAGATGGACAATCTTTTCCGTGCCTGAATATTTGGATTATGTAGATGACATAGAGCGAAGAGCAGAACCTTTATCTTAATGCAAAGAAAACTAAATTGATGACAACTGACAAAACAAACAAGGCAACTGAAATATGTATCAATGAGGAAAAACTGGAAGAAGTGGAGAGTTTTGAATATCTTGGATTGCTACTAACTAATAATGGAGATACAATGAGGGAAATTAAAAGGAGGACATCCATCGCTCTTCAGAAAGTAAAACAAATAAAGAATCTGTGGAGAGGAGCAGACAGAACCACAAAAATAAGATTTTTAAGGGCATGCATCTTTCCCATCGTAACATATGCCTGTGAGACCTGGACACTTAACAAAATAGCTGAGAAATACATAAATGCCTTTGAATGTAAATGCTACAGAAGAGTTCTCCAAATATCGTGGACACAAAAAAGAACAAATATATCTATACTACAAGAGCTTAATATTGAAGAAGGCTGGCTAGTGAAGAGGATTAAAGAGAGAAAACTGAAATATTTTGGACACATTAAACGTCATGATAATTTAGAGAAGACCGTATTGGAAGGATACATAACGGGAAAAAGAAAAAGAGGAAGACCAAAACGAAGATGGCTGCAAGACATCGTTGACGATCTGGAAATGGATGCAACAGCAGCAGACCATCTTGCTCACAACCGAGAGGCCTACAGGAGTGCTGTTTGGGAGGCAAAGTTCCGCAAGGGACATGCAAATGAATGAATGAATGAGATGACATAGCACTCTTGGCACATACCACCACATACAGGAGAAAGCAAGCACTCTAGGTACAAACAGCAGACAAGTGGGGCTGAGCATCAGTATAAAGAAGTCAGAAATAATGAAAGTAAATATATAAAACCAAGCAGCAATTAAAATTAACGACCAAAACCTAACAGAAACGGATACCTTCTTATACCTTGGCAGCATACTAACACCAGATAAAGGAACACATAAAGATATAAAGAGTAGAATAAATAACGCTAGAACAGCTTTCATTAATCTTAGAAACATCTGGAAGTCCTCTCAGTAGAGTACTAGAACTAAAATAAAACTTACTAGAGCTTTGTGTTATCCATACTCTTCTATGGAGCAGAATGCTGGACAGTAACAGAGAAGGAAACGGACAAATTATCTTCATTCCACAGAATCTGCCTCGGAAACATTTTAAATATTTACTGGCCTCAGACAATAAATAATAGAAACCTACGTGCCCAGTGTGATCTAGAAGATATGCAGGTCATAAGAGAAAGGAAAAAATGCTGGAAATAGACTGGTCACGTGCTCCGAAGAGACCCTAGAAAAATCACTAAAACAGCCAACAGAAGGACACCCGAGGCAAAAAGAGAGGACAACCCAGGAGAACTGTAGAAGAGGAAATGAGTGGCAGGCAGCCCACCTGGGGAACAGTACAAAGGCTGGCCTGGCCGACAGTGTGAGTTTGGGGGGGGGGAGTTTGATGCTGCCCTGCAAGACGCCATAGGGCGTACTGGGCGGTGATTGCTCTGACGATCGCCAACCATGGATGGATGGATGGATGGATGGATGGATGGATGGATTCAAGATTCCCTTGTAATACAGCTTGACAGAACTCAGACAACACATCTCACCAAGTACAGATGAAAACATTTGGCTACAGTTACACCACACTTAACAGAACGCCGGCACTCAAGTCAAAACTCAAGGTCGGTTTAATGATGGAACATGATGATGATGAAGTTCAGGATGATGGTTGATGTAGCAAGAGACACAGAAAACAAATCCTACTGGCAGGAAATACATCAGCCCAGCTGGGTTCACCAGACTTGTAGAAAGCGTCTATAGCTACTGTTATCTCTTTCTCTCTCAGGCAACACACAGACGACTCTAAGAATGCAGTGTTACATCCTCACAGCGCTAGATGAGGACCCAGACTGACTTTTGCATCTCCATAAATCACGATCAATCCTCCACACAAATCTGCACTATCTGCACGCACAGACCGAGCCAAACAAATCAGGGGAAATCACCTTGTTAGCTCCAGTATATAAACAAACTATCAGGGGCGTTAACTTTGCACGACTCTTACAGGGTTGCACACCCTGATAAACATATTCTGTTACAACTTGATGAATTGAACTCTTTTTTTTTCCTGCACTTGCTGAGATTCTGCGAAATCAAAGTCTTTACCATCTTTCTCAAACGCCACCCAACTTTAGTTGACAAAATCTATCTCAAAGTCGGTAAAGAAGTTAGAATGTATGCAGACAGCGAAAACGAAAATGGGTCATCTTTTCGTTATGATACCTGGCTCTGTATAATAGTAAAGCTTCATTTAAGACATAAGGTTTTCTCTGCTTCATCGTGTACCTGGGCGCTAGTGATTTACTCATTTTGTCCAAGTTATGATGAACTAATTTAGACTGTTTCTGGCAGAATACTACAGTGACACCGAGCTACAAAGTCAAGTTTTACGACAAGAGTGCCCCAAGCTTCACAACAAGAGTGTCCCAAGCACCATAACAAGAGTGTATCGAGCTTCATAACAAGAGTGGTCCAAGCTTCACAACAAGAGTGGTCCAAGCTTCACAACAAGAGTGCTCCAAGCTTCACAACAAGAGTGCTCCAAGCTTCACAACAATAGTGTCCTAACTTCACAACAAGAGTGTCCTAACTTCACAGCAAGTGTGCTCCAAGCTTCACAACAGGAGTGTCCTAACTTCACAACAAGAGTGTCCTAACTTCACAACAAGTGTGCTCCAAGCTTCACAACAAGTGTGCTCCAAGCTTCACAACAATAGTGCCCCGAGCTTCACGACAAGAGTGTTCCAAGCTTCACAACAAGAGTGCTCCAAGCTTCACAACAAGAGTACTCCAAGCTTCACAACAAGAGTACTCCAAGCTTCACAACAATAGTGCTCCAAGCTTCACAACAAGAGTACTCCAAGCTTCACAACAATAGTGCTCCAAGCTTCACAACAAGAGTACTCCAAGCTTCACAACAATAGTGCTCCAAGCTTCACAACAAGAGTACTCCAAGCTTCACAACAATAGTGCTCCAAGCTTCACAACAAGAGTACTCCAAGCTTCACAACAAGAGTGTTCCAAGCTTCACAACAATAGTGCCCCGAGCTTCACAACAAGAGTACTCCAAGCTTCACAACAAGAGTGCTCCAAGCTTCACAACAATAGTGCCCCGAGCTTCAGAACAAGAGTGCTCCAAGCTTCACAACAATAGTGCTCCAAGCTTCACAACAAGAGTACTCCAAGCTTCACAACAAGAGTGCTCCGAGCTTCACAACAAGAGTGCTCCAAGCTTCAGAACAAGAGTACTCCGAGCTTCACAACAAGAGTGCTCCAAGCTTCACAACAATAGTGCCCCGAGCTTCACAACAAGAGTACTCCAAGCTTCAGAACAAGAGTACTCCGAGCTTCACAACAAGAGTGCTCCAAGCTTCACAACAATAGTGCCCCGAGCTTCACAACAAGAGTACTCCAAGCTTCACAACAAGAGTGCTCCAAGCTTCACAACAATAGTGCCCCGAGCTTCACAACAAGAATGCTCCAAGCTTCACAACACGAGTGTCCTAACTTCACAACAAGAGTGCTCCAAGCTTCACAACAAGAGTGCTCCAAGCTTCACAACAAGAGTGTCCTAACTTCACAACAAGAGTGCTCCGAGTTTCACAACAATAGTGCCCCGAGCTTCACAACAAGAGTGTCCTAACTTCACAACAAGAGTGTCCTAACTTCACAACAAGTGTGCTCCAAGCTTCACAACAATAGTGCACCGAGCTTCACGACAAGAGTGTTCCAAGCTTCACATCAAGAGTGCTTTAAGCTTCACAAGAAGAGTGCTCCAAGCTTCACAACAATAATGTCCCAAGCTTCACAACAAGAGTGCTCCGAGCTTCACAACAAGAATGCTCCAAGCTTCACAACAAGGGTGCTCCAAGCTTCACAACAAGAGTGCTTTAAGCTTCACAAGAAGAGTGCTCCAAGCTTCACAACAATAGTGTCCCAAGCTTCACAACAGAAGTGCTCCAAGCTTCACAACAAGAGTGCTTCAAGCTTTACAACAATATTGTCCCAAGCTTCACAACAGAAGTGCTCCAAGCTTCTCAACAAGAGTGCTTCAAGCTTCACAACAAGAGTGCTCCGAACTTCACAATAAGAGTTCTCCAAGCTTCACAACAAGAGTGTCCCAAGCTTCACAACAAAAGTGCCCCAAGCTTCACAACAAAAGTGCCCCAAACTTCACAGCAGAAGTACTCTAGCTGGATCAAGTTTTTATATTGCTTACCGTTTGGACATCAACTGCCAAGAACTCAAATATTCAAGATCTTCTCCATTAACATAAACTGCTTAAACTCATTTTCTCAATGTTTCCAACGGGCGTAAACTGCTTATAACTCATATGTCCATTCCCATCGATGTAAACTGCTTATAACTCATATGTCCATTCCCATCGATGTAAACTGCTTATAACTCATATTTCCATTCCCATCGATGTAAACTGCTTATAATTCATATTCTCAAGAGCTTCTTCATGGATATAAACCGCTTATAACTCATATTCTTATCCCCATTGATGTAAACTGCTTATAACTCAATATTCTTACCCCCATTGATGTAAACTGCTTATAACTCAATATTCTTACCCCCATTGATGTAAACTGCTTATAACTCATATTCTTATCCTCATTGATGTAAACTGCTTATAACTCATATTCTTATCCTCATTGATGTAAACTGCTTATAACTCATATTCTTATCCTCATTGATGTAAACTGCTTATAACTCATATTCTTATCCTCATTGATGTAAACTGCTTATAACTCATATTCTTATCCCCATTGATGTAAACTGCTTATAACTCATATTATCAAGCGCTTCTTCATGGATGTAAAATGCTTATAACTCATATTCTTATCCCCATTGATGTAAACCTCTTATAACTCAATATTCTTATCCTCATTAATGTAAACCTCTTATAACTGAATATTCTTATCCTCATGGATGTAAACTGCTTCTAACTCATATTCCCAAGATCTTCCCCACGGATATAAACTGCTAAGAACTCAAGATTCTCGGTAGCATCCTCCTGGACATCAGTTGCCCGCGGTCGCGAGACTCTTGTATTGTCCACTGTATTGTCCACTCTTGTATTGTCCACTCTTGTATTGTCCACTCTTGTATTGTCCACTCTTGTATTGTCCACTCTTGTATTGTCCACTCTTGTATTGTCCACTCCTGGATTGTACAATCTTGTATTGTCTCACTGCTTCTACTATTAGCTTTCATCATCACTCCTCCAGCATTGATGATCACTTTCAGCTAAAAACTTCCTTGAAACAAAGCTGCCTTTCAAACAAACAAACAAACAAACAAACAAACAAGCATCAAATAAAAGCAGCAGTTCTGCACTGGCCGTGAAAGAGCTAATAGGAATGTCAATGTAAACATTTCTGTGGGAAGAAGAAGTGTGTATGTAAACTTCCCACAGAAATGTTTACATACACACTTCTTCTTTCAACTATTTCTAATTACAGGCGAGAAGTGTGACAGCTGGTGAGTGCGAAAATAGCAAAGATACGATTGATTCACGTAATTTTCATTGTGACGTACGCACGGGAGGTATAAGGTCAGCCCCTTCCCCTACTGTGAAGAACCAGAGTCAGTTAATATTGAACCCATCTTCCCGGAGTCATTTACTATTGAACCCATCTTCCCAGAGTCAGTTACTATCGAGCCCATCTTCCCAGAGTCAGTTACTATTGAACCCATCTTCCCAGAGTCAGTTACTATTGAACCCATCTTCCCAGAGTCAGTTACTATTGAACCCATCTTCCCGGAGTCAGTTACTATCGAGCCCATCTTTCCATAGTCAGTTACTATCGAGCCCATCTTCCCAGAGTCAGTTGCTATCGAGCCCATCTTCCCAGTTACAATCAAGCCCATCTTCCCATAGTCAGTTACTATCGAGCCCATCTTCCCCAGAGTCAGTTACTATCGAGCTCATCTTCCCAGAGTCAGTTAATATCGAGCCAACCTCTCCAGAGTCAGTTACTATTGAGCCCCCTTTCTAAACACTTGTCTAATAAGAAAAGAGGAGAACAAAAAAACACGGCCGGGCCCCCCTCCCTCAACAACCCAGCTGCAGGGGTACAGTCCCGGCTCCACCCGTCTAGATGGACCTACCCCTACTATATTGATTAACATTTCTGTTTTCATTCTCGACCCCCCCCCCTTTCCCCGCTTTTCCCCCTTTTTTTTAAACGCAGCACAAGAACAATCTACCGGCTGTTTCACCTCCCATTGAGTCTTGCCACACACACGCGCTAGATCTAAACGTAGGGTACACTATAAATGTGACGTATCGATTTATCTAATTTAGAGCTGAACCAGCGAATTTTGTTCTATCATCTCTCTAGAGTCCAAACAACAAGAACAACTGGGCAGGGGGAAATGCGTGTTATTTCTGCCAAAAAAGAGCTTCGGCATCGATAACTCTGGCAAAGGTGTCCTTTTTTTGGGTATTTAAGCTAAAAGAGAAAAGATCCGATAATTACAACAAACAGGGGCGTGTCCAGGGCTAAAGGAGTTGGAACCGTGTCGATAATTCGCGCTGTTTTTGAAACGAGACATGGTTTAACTGAGCCAACCACTGATTGATGTTGGCGCTGCCGGCTCGAGGACTGTACGCGAACTTGCTCGGGGAAACAGCAACAATCCGCGCACTTTTATTTTGTGTACTTTCCTCGCACTGTTCCTATGTAGCTGATTATAAATAACTTAAAGCACTTTTAAATCACACGTGTAGGTTATTTAAATGGATGCATCAGCTCACAACCGAGAGGACTACAGGTGTTATGTAGGCAAAGAATGAATGAATGAGGTTATTTTAAAATAATAATAATAATAAAATGAAAATGCGTCACAAAGTAAGAATTGACTGACTTGTAAATAGTCTATTAATAAGCCCAGGTGAGATCAAAGCGTGTTAGTATGTTTATTTTAGGAAGACTAAATTCTTTTCATAGTTTAATCAATGATTAAATCTGAAGAGAGTGTAGTAAGGCGATGGGGTGACGCAGTTCGAAGCAGGGACTTACAGAGGAATTTTGTACGGTGGCGTAAAACTGTTTCTCAGTTCCCTGACAACAGTAATCAGTCATTCTGTATCCATGCACCATCCACTAAATTCCCTCCCCCCCCCCCCCACATTTTTTTTTCAAGAAAAAGGGGAAGTCATTCAGTCATGCACTAGCTGGGCAGCCCTTTACCCCCACTCACCCCCAACTCCCCCCCCCCCCCCCCAAATTTGAGATTGGTTCGAATTCTTTTCCATTGTTCATTAATTCTATGACTGGTGAAGACCCATATTTTTGGGGGCGATATCTTGTTGGCGTAATATAACACAGTCCCTTGTAATTAAGGTATCGTTGTGGTTGTTATTATCACTATTATTATTGTTATTGTTATTAACTTTATTTGGAAATTATAACAAAAAAAGCGCTCTAAAGGTAGAATAAGAGACGCGCAGGATTTCAGATGTAGAGAAGGTGGAGACCCTCAGACAAAGGCACGGTAATGGTCCATAATAACATGACAGCAAAGTCAGGACAGCACTGGAAAAAAAAGGGCGTAGACAATCGGTGTCAGAAGAATAGAAGTACTGGAGTGAGCACGGACCAACAAAGTCGCGTCTAATCTATAAGCACAGGAAACAAATGAGCGCTTTTTACCGTCGTAACTTTGTAACCATGGTAACTTTTAACCATTGTAACTGTTAACCATTGTAACTTTTAACCATTATAACTTTTAACCATTGTAACTGCTATAAGTGATGTGCTTAGATCTGTGGCTGTGTCTAAGCATCTTTCTCTTATCTTATATCTTATATCCTTCCCATGCTGTTAAATGCCACATAGGGCTCGCAAGGTAGTTCGCCAATTTTTCCTGTCTTCAGCGAGTCTTTCAAACTCATCAAGGGATTTTATGCCTATTAATTTGGCATCTCTTAACAATGACCTCTTCAGAGTTTCACACGGTCTGCCTCTTTTTCTTTGGTCTGTTGTGTTCCACTTGATAACTTGTTTTGGGATTCTCTGATCATTTCTTCTCATCAAGTGACCAACATATGTCCATCTCCTTTTCCTGATTACCCGTGAGACTGGTTGTTGTTCAGTCATCTGTCTTATCTCTGCATTGTTCTTAAATTCGTTCCACTTGATGCCGAGTATTTTCCTTAGGCATTTGTTTTCAAAAGAGTCTAATTTCTTGTCTATTTCTTTACTTGTTTTCCAGCTTTCGCATACATAAATGAGAGTCGATATTACATTTGAATTGAATAGTCTTAATTTGGTTTTTGTGCTTATAACTTTTGAATTCCATATGTTTTCAAGGTTCTTGAAGATCGATGCTGCTTTTGCAATTCTGATTCTAACTTCCTTCCTAGTGTCACCATCCTGGTCTATGTAGCTGCCAAGGTATGCAAATTGATTGACTTCTTCAATATCTGTCCCTTCTATGTGTATTTTTCCATTTTGATTAAGGGGAATTTTCATTATTTTTCTGTTGTCCTTGTTAATTTCAAGTCCTATTTTGCTAGCCAGTGAAGACAGGATATCTGTTTTTTTCTTGCATGGAATTCACATTATTACTGATAAGAGTTATGTCATCAGCAAAATCAAGATCTTCTAGTTGGGTCCCATGTGCCCAGTCAATACCTGTGTTACCTGTGCAGCATTTTTTCATTATGAAGTCTATTGTAATCCCAAAAAGTAAAGGAGACAGTATACATCCTTGTTTCACACCTGTTTCAATCTGGAACCATTTACTCATTCCTTCTTCTGTCTTGACCGCACAAACATATCCATTGTATACGTCCTTAATGATGTTGACAATTTTAGATGGTATTCCACATAGACATAAAATTCTCCATAATGAATCTCTGTGTATGCTGTCAAATGCCCTTTTAAAATCTATGAAGTTCAGTATTAATGGTTTCTGCTTTTCAATATGTTCTTCAAGTATTATTCTGAGAGTAAGGATCTGGTCGAGACAGCTTCTCCCTTTTCGAAATCCTGCTTGTTCTTCTCTCATTGCAGTATCCACTATATCTTTAAGTCTATTCAAAATGACCTTGCAAAATACTTTTGACACAACTGATATTAAGGTTACTCCTCTCTAACTGTAAGCATCTTTAGCCAACGATCATTTTAGATGATAGTGGATAGTGTATTAGTCTCTACGGGTTTTAAATATTACAGAGAATCGATTTCTCGTTTTACTTGTAGACACAGAACTCTATGCTCGTAGAATCACGTGTGCGAGAAGTGTAACTATGTGGTGTATGTTAATCTTATAAGTGATAACTAAGAAACTATGTGGTGTATGTTAATCTTATAAGTGATAACTAAGAAACTATGTGGTGTATGTTAATCTTATCAGTGATAACTAAGAAACTATGTGGTGTATGTTAATCTTATCAGTGATAACTAAGAAACTATATGGTGTATGTTAATCTTATAAGTGATAACTAAGAAACTGTGTGGTGTATGTTAATCTTATAAGTGACAACTCTAAGAAAGATTACAAGGTAAGATCAAGTGGCATTCGAGGAGACTTCACTACTATTGCAGGATAAATCTACAAAGTTCCGAAATGAAAGTAGGTCAGATGGAAGCATCTATCAGACCACCCGCTAGGCCCACCAACGATGAAAGAAAGGACCACGGTGCGGAAATAGTGACAGTAATGTTCATGTCGTGGTGACTGGCGAGTGTTAACAAGAGTTTAACAAGAGTGTTAACAATAGTGTAAAAATAATGTTAACAAGAGTTTAACAAGAGTGTTAAAAGAGTGTTGACAAGGGTTTAACAAGAGTGTTAAAAGCGTGTTAACAAGAGTTTAACAGGAGTGTTAAAAGAGTGTCAAAAAACATTTGAAAAGACTGTTTAAAAAAGAGTGTTAACAACAGTGTTAAAAAGAATCTTAACAAGATTCAAACGGCTCGAACATATGAAAAAACTACGAGTGACAATGTTTAAAAAAATCAACATAATTGTTATGAAAGTAACAACGTTAAAATGATGCCAACAGTCAGCAATACTGAAATGTTCAATCGTTAAGAACCTCAACAATATTAAAGTAACCGGTGTAGATTCTGACAAATATATATATATATATATATATATATATATATATAACAAATAAGCCTAAGCCCATGTGTTATGTGCAGTAAAACTATAAATTCTCAAGAAATGACCGTGAGATAATCTTCCCATCTGACAAGAGGACACTGAAGACTGAGACACCATCTATACCAGAAGCTGCAAATTCGCCCAGCAGACCTATGTTCCCGCGGCACAAAGAGCCACAGACACCCCAACACATCATCCAGTCCAGAGATCATCATCATCATCATCATCATCAGGTGCCGTGCCGACTGGCGTTGGCTATTATGCTTCTCCAGAGTACCCGATCCTTCATGCAAGCCATCAGTTCAGTTGGTGATCTCCTCTCACACCATCCCGTCAGAATGTCCAGTATCATTTCTCTTGGTCTTCCTCTTGATCTTCTTCCTTCTATTTTTCCTGTTGTTATACTATTTTCAATGCCCCCTCTTCTCATTGCATGTCCTATGAAAGTACATTGTCTCTCTCTTATCTTTCTGACAAGGTTTTTTGTCTCTCCAGCTCTTCTCATACATTCTTCATTAGTTATTTTTGCTGCCCAGGGCATTCGCAACATTCTTCTAATAAACCACATTTCTGCTGCTTCCAATGATTTTTGTGCAGACTTGCCTATTGTCCATGATTCACTTCCATATAACAAGATAGGTTCAATATAGCATTTTAGGACTCGTTTTCTAACATTCATTGATAAAGATGTGTTAGCTAATATGTTTCTCATTCTCTGAAATGCAGTCTTTGCTTGGCCTATTCTGTTCCTAATTTCTGTTCTGCATTTCCCATCTGAAGTTATTACTGCTTTAGGTATTTGAATTTCTGCACCTGCTTTAGAATGGTTCCGCTTAATTTAATACTGCATGTTGGTGGATTCTGTTTCTTAGATATAACCATAGTCTCTGTCTTTTTGATGTTCAAAGTAAGGCCTTTCTGTTCACTTTCTTTGGCGACTTTATCCAAGAGATTTTGCAGGTCTTGTTGGTTCTCAGCTATCAGTACTGTGTCGTCAGCATACCGAAGGTTGTTAATATTGTATCCTCCAATTTTTATGCCTGGTTCTGTGATGATTGTTCTTAGAATATTCTCGCTGTACAGAGAAAAAAGATCTGGAGATAGTACACATCCTTGTCGCACCCCTTGTTTTATAGGTTGATATTTTCCAATTCTATTTTCAACTCGAACTGCTGCTTCTTGCTGCCAGTATAGATGTTTTACAATCCTCAAGTCTTTGCCGTCTATATTGATGTCTTCAAGCATTTTAATAATTTCACTAAGTCCAGAGATGCCAGATACAAAACCTGCTCAGACAAAGGACCAGGCCGGACCATAGCCCCCTCTTGAGTAAAAGCTCTACGACGATGCCGAAAGCTGGAGACGAGGTGGCGGGTTGTGAAAGAGATTGATGTCGATATCTTATCTTCTGATGCCAGAAGGAACGGTCATTATGGTTTCGTGACCTGAAAAATCAAAAATATGAGAAGCACTGATGTCAGCGAACCTCCTTCCCAAAGTTCTCCATGTTGAGAACTGCACCGAAAAAAGAACAGGTGATCCCTAGTTTGCGGTAAGCTCTCAAGAAACGTCTTCAAGAAAATCTAGGGGGAATAACCGAGTCCTCAAGAAAATCTAGGGGGAATAACCGATAAATGAACCATGGCTTTGTGCTAACAGCTTCTCACGTCTTTGACATAGCTCAGTGTTTGTAGCCTAGGTTTTTGCTGTCTAAGGTGTTTGAACATCTTCCGCTGTCTTGGATATCTGTGGCGTTTGAACATCTTGTATATAGAGCAGGTATCGACAAACTGACGTATGTAAGCAAGCACATGTTTTTAAGCTCTCTGGCATGTCGGATTGGTTCCCTCATTATTTTTCTGCTTTTTTTTCTTCTTCCATGCATGTAATCAGTGTATCGTCTTTCTTTCTTTCTTCAATCTATTTTCTTTCTTGTTTGCGTTTTTTCTTTCTTTCTCTCTTTCTTATTTGTTTCTTTCTTCTTCTTCTTCTTCTTCTACGTTCACCCTCAAAATTATATTAGTTACTTTGCGTTGTGCCGCAGTTACGCGCCTTTGGGCCCTACACATCCGACTTTATCTCGGCGTATTTTTTGGAACCGAGTTCCCAGAGTTCACCTTCCCACAGTGAGCCCTTCTCACTTGGCCAGACTTCTGTCTGTTTCTAGGGACACCACTGGGAGGCAGAGTAGGGTCTTGGCCAACCATGGTTCACCAGCCATGAAGCGAACAGTCAGCTTTGGGCCGCGGACCACAGACTCATTAAGCTTGAGTTCTGCGTGTTCCCTCCCTCATTTTCTCTAAGACTACCTAGCAAATATCCTGGAGATAATCTTCCCATTCAAAATAAACCATGTTTTTCCCCTGCTAATGTTAGAACACTTATTTTAGTCGTTCATGGCAGTTTAAAACTGCTCATTGCCAGCTCTGCCTTGTGTCTGCAGTTGTTTTCATTTATTTATTTTTAAAGCTGATTGAACGGTCTATAACTCGTTCAGAGTTAACTTATATTAAAATTTCAATAACGTAATTTTCTCTCTGTTTTAACTTTATCTTTCTCTCTCTCTCTCTCTTTTTCTCTCTCTCTTTCTCTCTTTCTTTCTCTCTATCTCTCCTTTCTCTTTCTCTCTATCTCTCTCTTTCTCTCCAGCACTCTCTTAACCAGCACTCTCTCAACACGTGACTCGCCAACCATCAAGTACTAAAATGACATAGTTAGAAAAGCAACTTGTTAGATATTGTTAGAAATTATTTTAATGTCTGTTAAAAAACACATGCTAGAAGATCTGTATTTACAATATATTTTTGTTTATGTATATGTCTGCGTGTGTATGTGTGCATGAGTGCTATTTTATTAGGTTAATGACTTTTTCTCTTTTACTTTGAATGTAGTAGCTAAATCTTACACTCTTTTGATATGTTTTTTTTGCTAATTTAATTTGTATATTTGTACTAAATCAAGTGTGTGGGAAGAATGAAAGATGGAGTGATGAAGGGCAGAATGTAAGACGGGCCTGTTTGCCCAATTCTTTACCCTTGAAAAATAAAGATTATTCATTCATTCATTCATTCATTCTCTCTCTCTCTCTCTCCCTCATCCCCTTTCTTTCCTCTCAACCGTTTTCCACAAATTTGGTTTATATAATAACATATTGCATTTCAGTGGGGTAGGAGTTTTTTTTTAAGAGGGATGTAGGCGGGGATTGAACCGAACGATGAGACAGGCTATTTTAAGCTTGAAAACCGAGCATAGAAGACAGAAGAGGAACGCTATGAGTGAGTACTGCCTGGAGTCACAAGACTACGCCCGGGTCTGCATACTATGAACATGATCTGGAAGTTCGAGCCAGGTTCTGTACGTAAGAAGGCAATGGCTTGAGTCAATGCAGAAATCAACGATTCGTAGAGTACTTTCATCTATCTCCCTGGGCACGTGGACATCCAGGGAAATGAGAGAGAGCTATTAGGCTGGCACGTGGACATTCAGGGAAATGAGAGAGAGCTATTAGGCTGGCACGTGGACATCCAGGGAAATGAGAGAGAGCTATTAGGCTGGCACGTGGACATTCAGGGAAGAGACAGAGCTATTAGGCTGGCAAGTGGACATCCAGGGAAGTGACAGAGCTATTACGCTGGCACCTGGATATCCAGGGAAGTGACAGAGCTATTACGCTGGCACCTGGACATCCAGGGAAGAGACAGAGCTATTAGGCTGGCACGTGGACATCCAGGGAAATGAGAGAGAGCTATTAGGCTGGCAGGTGGACATCCAGGGAAATGAGAGAGAGCTATTAGGCTGGCACGTGGACATCTAGGGAAATGAGAGAGCTATTAGGCTGGAACCGAGTTCCCAGAGTTCACCTTCCCACAGTGAGCCCTTCTCACTTGGCCAGACTTCTGTCTGTTTCTAGGGACACCACTGGGAGGCAGAGTAGGGTCTTGGCCAACCATGGTTCACCAGCCATGAAGCGAACAGTCAGCTTTGGGCCGCGGACCACAGACTCATTAAGCTTGAGTTCTGCGTGTTCCCTCCCTCATTTTCTCTAAGACTACCTAGCAAATATCCTGGAGATAATCTTCCCATTCAAAATAAACCATGTTTTTCCCCTGCTAATGTTAGAACACTTATTTTAGTCGTTCATGGCAGTTTAAAACTGCTCATTGCCAGCTCTGCCTTGTGTCTGCAGTTGTTTTCATTTATTTATTTTTAAAGCTGATTGAACGGTCTATAACTCGTTCAGAGTTAACTTATATTAAAATTTCAATAACGTAATTTTCTCTCTGTTTTAACTTTATCTTTCTCTCTCTCTCTCTCTTTTTCTCTCTCTCTTTCTCTCTTTCTTTCTCTCTATCTCTCCTTTCTCTTTCTCTCTATCTCTCTCTTTCTCTCCAGCACTCTCTTAACCAGCACTCTCTCAACACGTGACTCGCCAACCATCAAGTACTAAAATGACATAGTTAGAAAAGCAACTTGTTAGATATTGTTAGAAATTATTTTAATGTCTGTTAAAAAACACATGCTAGAAGATCTGTATTTACAATATATTTTTGTTTATGTATATGTCTGCGTGTGTATGTGTGCATGAGTGCTATTTTATTAGGTTAATGACTTTTTCTCTTTTACTTTGAATGTAGTAGCTAAATCTTACACTCTTTTGATATGTTTTTTTTGCTAATTTAATTTGTATATTTGTACTAAATCAAGTGTGTGGGAAGAATGAAAGATGGAGTGATGAAGGGCAGAATGTAAGACGGGCCTGTTTGCCCAATTCTTTACCCTTGAAAAATAAAGATTATTCATTCATTCATTCATTCATTCTCTCTCTCTCTCTCTCCCTCATCCCCTTTCTTTCCTCTCAACCGTTTTCCACAAATTTGGTTTATATAATAACATATTGCATTTCAGTGGGGTAGGAGTTTTTTTTTAAGAGGGATGTAGGCGGGGATTGAACCGAACGATGAGACAGGCTATTTTAAGCTTGAAAACCGAGCATAGAAGACAGAAGAGGAACGCTATGAGTGAGTACTGCCTGGAGTCACAAGACTACGCCCGGGTCTGCATACTATGAACATGATCTGGAAGTTCGAGCCAGGTTCTGTACGTAAGAAGGCAATGGCTTGAGTCAATGCAGAAATCAACGATTCGTAGAGTACTTTCATCTATCTCCCTGGGCACGTGGACATCCAGGGAAATGAGAGAGAGCTATTAGGCTGGCACGTGGACATTCAGGGAAATGAGAGAGAGCTATTAGGCTGGCACGTGGACATCCAGGGAAATGAGAGAGAGCTATTAGGCTGGCACGTGGACATTCAGGGAAGAGACAGAGCTATTAGGCTGGCAAGTGGACATCCAGGGAAGTGACAGAGCTATTACGCTGGCACCTGGATATCCAGGGAAGTGACAGAGCTATTACGCTGGCACCTGGACATCCAGGGAAGAGACAGAGCTATTAGGCTGGCACGTGGACATCCAGGGAAATGAGAGAGAGCTATTAGGCTGGCAGGTGGACATCCAGGGAAATGAGAGAGAGCTATTAGGCTGGCACGTGGACATCTAGGGAAATGAGAGAGCTATTAGGCTGGCACCTGGAGATCCAGGGAAATGAAAGAGAGCTATTAGGCTGGCACCTGGAGATCCAGGGAAATGAGAGAGAGCTATTAGGCTGGCACCTGGAGATCCAGGGAAATGAAAGAGAGCTATTAGGCTGGCACCTGGAGATCCAGGGAAATGAAAGAGAGCTATTAGGCTGGCACCTGGAGATCCAGGGAAATGAGAGAGAGCTATTAGGCTGGCACGTGGACATCCAGGGAAATGAGAGAGAGCTATTAGGCTGGCACGTGAACATCCAAGGAAATGAGAGAGAGCTATTAGGCTGGCAGGTGGACATCCAAGGAAATGAGAGAGAGCTATTAGGCTGGCACGTGGACATCCAGGGAAGTGACAGAGCTATTAGGCTGGCAGGTGGACATCCAGGGAAATGAGAGAGAGCTATTAGGCTGGCACGTGGACATCCAGGGAAGTGACAGAGCTATTAGGCTGGCAGGTGGACATCCAGGGAAATGAGAGAGGGCTATTAGGCTGGCACGTGGACATCCAGGGAAATGAGAGAGAGCTATTAGGCTGGCAGGTGGACATCCAGGGAAATGAGAGAGAGCTAT
Source organism: Achatina immaculata (assembly GCA_009760885.1). Lineage (NCBI taxonomy): Eukaryota > Metazoa > Mollusca > Gastropoda > Stylommatophora > Achatinidae > Lissachatina > Lissachatina immaculata. The sequence continues at coordinate 37,810,005 of CM019699.1, read as the reverse complement.
TAGGCTGGCAGGTGGACATCCAGGGAAATGAGAGAGAGCTATTAGGCTGGCACCTGGAGATCCAGGGAAATGAAAGAGAGCTATTAGGCTGGCAGGTGGACATCCAGGGAAATGAGAGAGAGCTATTAGGCTGGCAGGCGGACATCCAGGGAAATGAGAGAGAGCTATTAGGCTGGCACGTGGACATCCAGGGAAATGAGAGAGCTATTAGGCTGGCACGTGGAGATCCAGGGAAATGAGAGAGAGAGCTATTAGGCTGGCAGGTGGACATCCAGGGAAATGAGAGAGAGCTATTAGGCTGGCAGGTGGACATCCAGGGAAATGAGAGAGAGCTATTAGGCTGGCACGTGGACATCCAGGGAAATGAGAGAGAGCTATTAGGCTGGCACCTGGAGATCCAGGGAAATGACAGAGAGCTATTAGGCTGGCACCTGGAGATCCAGGGAAGAGAGAGAGCTATTAGGCTGGCACCTGGAGATCCAGGGAAATGAAAGAGAGCTATTAGGCTGGCACCTGGAGATCCAGGGAAATGAGAAGAGCTATTAGGCTGGCACCTGGAGATCCAGGGAAATGAGAGAGAGCTATTAGGCTGGCACGTGGACATCCAGGGAAATGAGAGAGAGCTATTAGGCTGGCACGTGAACATCCAAGGAAATGAGAGAGAGCTATTAGGCTGGCAGGTGGACATCCAGGGAAATGAGAGAGCTATTAGGCTGGCACGTGGACATCCAGGGAAGTGACAGAGCTATTAGGCTGGCAGGTGGACATCCAGGGAAATGAGAGAGAGCTATTAGGCTGGCACGTGGACATCCAGGGAAGTGACAGAGCTATTAGGCTGGCAGGTGGACATCCAGGGAAATGAGAGAGGGCTATTAGGCTGGCAGGTGGACATCCAGGGAAATGAGAGAGAGCTATTAGGCTGGCAGGTGGACATCCAGGGAAATGAGCTATTAGGCTGGCAGGTGGACATCCAGGGAAATGAGAGAGAGAGAGCTATTAGGCTGGCAGGTGGACATCCAGGGAAATGAGAGAGAGAGCTATTAGGCTGGCAGGTGGACATCCAGGGAAATGAGAGAGAGAGCTATTAGGCTGGCAGGTAGACATCCAGGGAAATGAGAGAGAGAGAGAGCTATTAGGCTGGCAGGTGGACATCCAGGGAAATGAGAGAGAGAGAGCTATTAGGCTGGCAGGTGGACATCCAGGGAAATGAGAGAGAGCTATTAGGCTGGCAGGTTGACATCCAGGGAAATGAGAGAGAGCTATTAGGCTGGCAGGTTGACATCCAGGGAAATGAGAGAGAGCTATTAGGCTGGCAGGTTGACATCCAGGGAAATGAGAGAGCTATTAGGCTGGCTGGCTCTGTCATTAATCGCAGATGGACAATCACTAGATCGAGCCGATATTTTAAACGCGCTCAGAGAGATAGGCAGACTGGCGGACTTGGAGGGCAGCGAATCCACATGGCTGCTCAGACTGAGAGACCTGGGGATACAGACTGGCACGGCCAGCAACGAGAGGCATGCTGGACATGTAAGAGGACTTGTCAACCAACACAGGACAGGCGCTGTAAGCCGCAGGACACTGATGGATATATTGAGAGGAAGAGGTTGTGGGGGGGGGGGGGCGATCTGAGCCCCTATGGGCATGGCTAGAGTGCAATGATGATGACCCAGACCATAAACCATAAGCCACAAATAAGCATGTTGTCGGAATAGATAACATGGCTGAAGGATATATGTATAGCAGCATTTCAACAAACTCTCTCCAGGTCCTTGCCGGCACGCCTAGGATATTACACTCCTTCCACAACCTTCGACCCTCTAGTGCATCTTGTCACTGAGCATTTTCCCCGTGCCAAGATGCCAGACCATCAAAGATCTTTTCTCTCTGTCTACCTCTGTCTCTTCAACTTTCGATCTTTTCTGTTGCCATTCGGTGCTCTAGCCCACCTCGCCTTCAAACATACCCCCACAAATCATGAATTTAATAATAATAAAATGTATCACCAACATCACAAAATATCAATCAAACAAGTGCCGTGCCGCGTGGCGTAGGCGATCGTTTCTCTCCACAATTCCTGTCTTTAGACTTGATTATGAGATCCGCCGGTGACTTTCTTCCTAGCGACACTGACATCAAGTAACTTCTCTCTCTGTCTTCTTCTGTCTCTTCTTCCCTCAGTTTTTCCAGTTGCCACAATGTGGTCCAATTTTCTTCTTCTCAGAAAATGTCCTACAAATCTCGCTTGTCTGCCTCTGATCTTTGCTGTAATTTGCCTTTTAACCCCAGCCTCTCTTAAGACTTCTTCATTGGTTTTCTTAGCTGTCCATAGTACCTTCAACATCCTTCTTATGAACCACATTTCCATGGCCTCCATTTCTCGCTGTACTCTCTTATTCATGGACCATGCTTCACACCCGTAAAACAAAATTGGCTCGATGTAACATTTAAGTACTCAGAATCTTGTTTCCATTGATATAGATCTGTTGCACAAGATGCTATCACAAAATATAATAATAATAATAATAATAATAATGTCTGTGCAACATCAGTTGTTAATTCTTAACCAACCAAATAACGTCGATGACCTACGAACATGCTTTTTGTAAAATAAAAAAACTCGACCACCATATTGTACTGAGAAATGACGCCATGTCCATCCATTTTTAGCATATATGACAGTTAAAAACTATGAAAAATTACGAATCCCTGATAATGGAATAAAACCATATGACTAAAGTTATTTTTTGTTGGGGGGAAGGGGTGTTAAAAGCCGTTAAAAGGTTCATGATTGTTTAAGAGTTAATGTAATGAACGGTCAGCGATTCTTGTATGCTGTGCTGATGGTGGATTTTCGATGTTGTATCTTGTTAATTCATGTTTGTTTTCTATTATTTTTTTAATATCTTGTTATTTTCATTGTTTCTTTTTCTTTTCAAGTAGTGCATCGTATACTCTATTAGGTTGTTTGATCTCAGATTGTGGCCAAAGATGCAAGTTTTTGTTTCCCCAATTTATCGACAACTCTGTCCACAGCTTGAATGTCGCACAACTTGAATGTCACACGGTTTGAATGTCAGTTTAAATGTCACACAGTTTGAATATTGCACAATTTGAATGTCACGCGGTTTGAGTGTCACACAACTTGAATGTCACACGGCTTGAATGTCAGTTTAGATGTCACACAGTTTGAATATCGCACAACTTGAATGTCACACGGTTTGAGTGTCACACAACTTGAATGTCACACGGCTTGAATGTCAGCTTAAATGTCATACAGTTTGAATGTCACACAACTTCAGTCTAGTCGACGGAGTATTTTACGTCCATGATTCTACTGCATAGTCTTGTCTGTTGTTTGGTTTCGTGGCTGTAATTTGTAATTTTACGACAGAGTGAGAGAGAGAGAGAGAGAGAGAGAGAGAGAGAGAGCCAGAGAGAGAGAGAGAGAGAGAGAGAAAAGATGGGGCTGGGAGGAGATTTCGTGATTCTTTGTATAATCACAGGAAGTACGTATTAATCGATAAATAAATTTTTAAAAGCAAGAAAACCATTGTAGATAAACAGATTTTAGTCGAGTGGCAGGACCAAAATACTCATAGCTAGCTATAAACTAATTTGCTTGAAATGAACACCAAGCCATAACAGCCTTCATTGGTATCTCTCACGCTATGCCCGTATAACGTCTATCTCGACTAACGGCTGGTGTTTTAGCAATCGTTATCATTTCAGCTATAGGTCACCAGTAAGAGAATCCCAATTTATTACCCGGATGTTGATATTCATTCCCCAGTTCTCGGATAACTAAAAACTGATAAGAGGTAATTTTTTTTTAAATCGGGCACATCTATCAGTCGATGATGTAGGCAGGCGTTGCACACGTAGCCCAGTCAACTCCTTCCTCGAGGTCGCTCGGGATTTGATAACATGAAAAACTGAAGTTCAAGGAAAATGGTATGAGGAGACTGGGATAATTGTAGAAGTAAATACAGGTACACCTCGATATACGAGGGTTCTTCGTGCAACGGATGAACCGTGTATATCCAAAATACGTATATCGAAGTTGATAACTAACGGGGGACAACTCCAGTTAATCCATGATGTTTTGGAATATTTCTATTAGAGTTAATTTAAGTCTTTAACTCTTAACCAGCTAAATAGTGTCTATGATAGGCCATATTTACTAACAAATGATGCCACGCCAGTTTTTAACACTTACAGGAGTAAATAACAATACGAACTTTCAATTACTGTACCAACCATATCTGACTGTTATTTTATTGTTCTTTTAAAATCATAGAAACGGCACATGATAGGTAGCGATTTAAAGTGCCGTATAACTGAGCACACTATAGAAATATAAAGAATAATGGAAAGCAAAAGAGGTAAATTAAACATTTATTAAAGAAATGAGCCACAAGGCAAGCTGAAACAAAAATTGCTAAAGTATTTACTATAAAATAATTAACAAGCGTCGTTTGAACAAATGTGGCCTTCTTTTTTTCTGTATATAACATTTACAGGAGCAGCTAACTACATTTTTGTTAGATTTCGGCCAACTAGCTAGTTTCTTTAAACTTTGGTATCTAAATTCATAACTTGTTGTTCGACATTTTCCAAATTTCGAAACTTGTGCTCAAATTTCCTCACCAAAATTTCATTTGAGGCTCGGTTCTCTCTTTCTCCAGCTATCCACAACTTTGCCTCAGTTCTATGAGACACACTGGCAGTGAGTGGTGGTTGTCTCTGAGACACATTGGCAGTGAGTGGTGGTTGTCTTTGAGACACACTGGCAGTGAGTGGTGGTTGTCTCTGAGACACATTGGCAGTGAGTGGTGGTTGTGTGTGCAAATCCAGGCACTGGTAGGAATCAACAACTCCAAAGCCAAGATTTTTTTTCCCATGAGTTAGTCGTACTATAGACTTGCTTATATAGTCTATGTAGTGTAGACTTGCTTATATAGTCTATGTAGTGTAGACTTGCGTATATAGTCTATATACTGCAGACTTGCTGAGATCTAGCTGACTAGTCGATGCTGACTTGTTGTCGATCATTTTCAAACCATTTAATAATGCAAAGTTTAGTACAGAAAGGAAATAACTAACATTTCTTCTTATCGAATTATAACGAGTTATAACAAGTGCAGTATGCCTGCAACGTTTGCCCACGAGTTTTCAGATGTCCTTCTTTTCCACGTCTTCAAATAATTTTGTTTTTGTTTCACAATCAGTCCCTCTATTCACAAGTTTATGATTGCGTGTAGATGGAACGCGTTAACCGCTCTATGATTGATGGAAAACGCGTATATCGAGGTATACTTGGGTAAAGGTAGCCCCTATCATGCCATGAAAGTACCTAAAGGATACTCTGTTAGTGTCCCAATTTTCCTTCACTTGTCCCTATTTTCATTCACCAGATGGCACACTTGTCCAGATTTTCCTTCACCAGACGTACATCATTCACTGAGGCCGGACTTATATCACTGACTGAGGCCAGACTTATATCACTCACTGATGCCGGACTTATATCACTGAGGCCGGACTTATATCACTGACGTAGCCGTGAGACAAATAATCTGATGAAAGACTTACTACTTGCTTCTGTGTCAGTGATGAGAAGACACGGATAACAGAGAAAAGGATCGTACCTGGTAGTGCGTGCAGGAACAGAAAACACCTTCAACCACGAATGAGTTATCTCTCTCTGACAGCAAGTTATCTAGGACAGTGGCTCTCAACAAAACTCCGCGGACCCCAAGCTGCATCAAAATCCAGGCCACAGACCCCCCATACTTTAGAAAAGTTTCACATCCGTATGGTGGCTATGTGCTTTAAATGCAAAATTATTTCTTAAAAGAAAATGTCTATATTTTTTAATGAGTAAACGTGACATTACACTAAAAACAAAAGTGCAAACTTGGTGAACTTTCAAAATGACAACAAAGTAGTTAAGAAAAAAAAATACCACAGCAGCTAACATTCCTACATGTTCTTACAACAACAGAATATGAAATGTGTGGCAGCTAACCAACCTAAAGATGGAGAGATAAATTATGCCCCTTTATTTCCAGCAATTACTTTCACATCTTGGAAAACAGAAAGTTCTTTCCTCCACTGAGGAAACATCGGTCGTCAAACATTTCACAGCGAAGTTAAAACCTGCCCCCCCCCCCCCCGCGGCAGGTATAAAATCCCCATTTCCGTGTCATTAAAATTAAGCCATGTTGGGGATACGGTGTCAGGCCAGTATTTTCATGACCGTCGACACATGAAAGCGTGGTGCACCTTCCCAGATTTCTTTGGTACCAATTTTTAGAGGCTGGGTGGGCCCTGGGGCCTCTTTTGGTGTGTACCAGAAGGAAAAAAAGATCCCACTCCCGGAACTTGAGCCCGGTAGCGATCGGATTAGGAGACCCAAGACCTAACCAGTAACCACTCTGCTAACTAGGCCTCCTTGTGGTTCTGATAACTTTTCTGTACTCACCGCCCACTTCACACATCATTTGGTTCTGGTGCCCTCTGTCTGCTCCATTTTCCCCTCACCCCCAAATCTTTCTACCGTCTCTCACAGGAGGAGGTGGTACTGCCCGCTTTGGGGAACACTGATATACAGCTTATGCCGTGGCATGGTCCTACACACCATTAGGCAGGGCATTTGAAGAACAAACTAGCAGGTCTAGTTACACATATACTGTTAAAAAAAACGCATAACTACTGCTGACCCAATTTTAGCCATAACTAAAATTTTCAAACTATTACCTAAGGGTAAGTTTCTTGCATCTGTGTGACGAGAAGTTGTTAGTCCTAGAGTTCTCAAGTTAGTATGGTGTGTGGCCTCCGCTTGCATCGATCAGCGACTGGCATCTGCTGGCCATAGATGCGATCAGATGTCTGATGTGGCTGCCCACTCTTCCTGGAGTGCCTGCCATAGATCACGACGATTGGCTGGAGAAACATTTCGGCGACAAACACGTCTTTGCAGCTCATCCCATAGGTGCTCGATCGGACTCATGTCTGTAGACAGGAATGACCAGGGATAGGTGAGAATGTTGTTGGCAGTCAGGAACTGTGTGGTGAACCGTGCAGAATGGGGTCTGGCGTTGTCCTGTTGAAACACAGACCTTTGCGCAGCCAAAAATGGAAGGACATGGGGTCGAAGACTTTCACTGGCGTATCATTCGCATTCAAGCATTCTTCAGTCTGAACCAATGGACTCCTTCCGTTGAAACTGATCATTTCCCATACAACTACACCCCCACCGTGCGGCGGAGCTTCATCAATGCAATTTTGGGCAAAACGTTCAGCTGGCCTACGGTAGACCCTTCTCCGCATATCATAGAGGTGCAACAAAAGGGAAGATTCTTCACAAAACCAGACACGTCTCCACTGATAGTCAATTGTCCAGGGCCGATGCTGGTTGGCCCAAACAAGTCGATTTTGGCGATGGCGTCTCATTAAGACAGGACCTCGATGAGGTCGTCGTGCCACCAATCCAGCTTCATGCAGTCTATTCCGGACAGTTTGATGGGGCACACGACGTTCTGCAAGCAATGACTGGGCACTTGAGGAAGCTGTTGTGAACCTTTTTCTGGGGTGATGAACCAGAATAAAGCGATCATCAGCTGCTGTTGTCACCCTGGATCGTCCACTGCGGTGCCAGTCTTCAGCTGAGCCAGTGCCTTGGAAACGATGCCAAAATCGACTGATGGTACTCTGCTGCACATTTACATGCCTGGCAACCTGGCTTTGACTTTCGCCTGCTTGCAGACGATCAACAGCAGTGTTTTGTAAATTTTGCGATAGACGCGCCATAATTGTCTGCTTGAAAATTAACTGAATTTGTTTGTGTAAACTCATCCTTTTATAGGGTTTCGTTTGCGTGGGAAGTGAGCTGTGCTCACCACAAAAGTCACGACGTTTCCATGAACGCAACGCGAGTTATGGTAAAAAAAACATGTGTGATTAGCAAGGCTAGCTACTGCGTTCCGACTACACACGAGAATAGCAAAATTCACGCTAAATCATGGACATGATATCTTGATGACAATTTTTAGTTTGGTCTGAGACACCCGGGAAACATTTTTTGTCATAACATATACAAAAATAAAGCTTATATAAGCTATGCGTTTTTTTTTTTTTTGTTGGACAATATACATCTACGTGCTAATGGCCTTCTTCAGTGATTCATAACTACTCGAGAAATGCGTCCTTGAAACAAGATCGGTAGCCTCTGAAGGTTGCAAGCTTGGAAAGGATCGTGCGGTTGTCTTGTATTCTATTCTTTGTTCAGGGGCTGTACAGTCGTTACATATACTACTCTAAAACACGACACAATTTTGAAGCCGAATCAAACTTTATTCAACGTGTATTTACATGACCAAAAAAAAAAAAAAAAGATCAAAAAAAAAATTGTACAAAAAAGAAAAGATGTACATGTGAACTGTTCAAGTTTACAACTCAGGACGCTGCGCATGTGCGCTCACCCACGTGACGTTCAGGTCAAAACTGACACAAAAGTCCGCCTTCTAAAAAATCTTTTTAAAAGTTTTTTTTTTCTAATATTGGAAACCACCAGAACATACAACAAAGCATTCATCTTCTGTCCAGCAAAACATAACAGTCATCAATGCTCAAGTTATCAGAATGTGTGTAAGGCTGTTGTAGAATGGGACACAACTAGTCTGCTCTTTCTGAAAGATCAGAAAGACGCAACAAAACCAACGAATTATGCCAGAAAAAAAAAACATTAAGAAACCTGTGTCTTCTTTACTTCTGTTCGGTACAAAACGCCAACCACTGCTTTGTGATGTAGAAGTATGTTAAAGGAGAGAGAGAGAGAGAGAGAAGGAAGAAAAGAATTAAATGAAAAAATGGAACATTATTTCTACAGACATGCTGCTAAATCTGTATACATTTTAATCTCCTGCACCCACAATCTCAATCTCTAGGGCGTGTGTGGTCTCAGGGTTAGATGCTCGCCATGGGTGTTAGATACCACGGGTTCAAATCCTACCAGAAGTGGCATGGACAAATTCTCCTGGTCTCTAGGTAATGGGAGAAACCTCTTGACAATTTGAAATTGCTAAAAAAAAAAAAAAAAGGTAGGGCAGTCCCCAAGCAAAACTGTAGAAGATGTAGCAGGAACTTGGAGTGTGTTAGGCTGACTGTGACACCCGTTCTGAAGTGCTAACAAACCATAATCCTGGGGGGGGGGAGTACATATGGAAATGCCCAGACAGAGATGAAGCCATTTTCGGAACAAAGATCCCTCAGGTTACCCATCAACAAGAGACCACTTTACAGAAGAACTTTAGTACATCAATGCCCAGGACAATGCTTAAACAGAACATAAATAATTCCTAAAGCATTTTATTAACCAAAAGAATGGAGACAACCAAACAAAAAACTCATAACCATTTAAGTTCCTTACAAAACTAAACAACAGCACAGCTCTCCATGATGATCACTTGACAGCCCCCATCACTTGTAAGTTATAAATTAAATCTGGATGGGACAAATACAAGCCACTAAGCCACAAAACATGCACCATATACAAACTTTGTTGAAAATTTTGAATCTCTCACCCCACTCTGCTGACGGCGCTGCAACATGATGATAGTGCGCATGAAGAGAATGCCGACATCCAGCAAATACGAAGTGAACACGAGGGCAGACATTACTACAGCGTGCTGACAGACTATAGCACGATCTTACAGTCAACTTCTCACAGGAACAATTAGCACATATACTACTCATCAATGGCTGCTGGTAAGGCAAGTGGAGCAGTTACGTGTGTTTACTGGAAGCTGTGTTACTAGTTCCTTCTGTTAAGTAACTATTGGGATCATCTCATGTACTCCCACTGTTAAATTACTGGGATTATCTCATGTATTCATACTGTTAAATAACTACTCTGATTATCTCATGTATTCCCATTGTTAAATAACTACTGGGATTATCTCAATGAGTACCTACTGCTAAATAACTACTAGGATTATCTCATGTATTCCTAGTGTTAAATAACTACTGGGATTATCTCAATGAGTATTCCTATTGTTAAATGACTACTGGAATTATCTCATGTATTCCTATTGTTAAATAGCTACTGTGATTATCTCACATATTCAACCTCAAAGGATTCCCCATGCACACTGTCAATGAGACTATGGCAGGCCATAATGACCAGTTTCATTAAACTAACTTTCCATCTCACAGAGTTACAACTCTACAGGGGCGTAGCACAGGTGGATAACAAACTGAATGGATATCACAAACATTTAACAACACCACAAGAGAGAAACAATGATACAGAATGCAGAGAAAACCAGATATGCAACATCAAGGAGTACAACACTATCATTACTTAATGAATCTATTCAAAGTTAGCTCCTTAGCAAATGAAAATGAATCTAGTCCAAGCTACCTTCCTGATCACTAAGAATGAATGAAATAAAAGATGAAATGATTGACATAAACTGCTGACATCACATCACAAAGTGGACAATTTTCTACACTATCAACTGCCAGGAACAAGTAAGCCTGTGTTGCCACTTCTGGCATTCTGAGTTGATTTCCACATAATTAACCTTCAGAAAAGGGAACATTTAAATCTTCAAAAGCATCACCTGGAGAACAACCACAGAATTTAGAACACACAAATGAGTTCCATGAAAGAGACAAGATCTGAAGATCTGGTAGCAAGATATTTATGAAAAATTTTTTTTTTTTAAGTAACACTGCAAAAGTTAAGTATTGCTAGAAAAAAATGAGAAATATAACAGTGCCTGCTTTAGGGGGTGGATATATTCAAGATGTTTATCCTTGCCAATTACAAAATCACTTCCACCATCAGGTGCCTAAATAGCCAGTGATATAATATTGCCAACATCGGTGAGTTCAAGGGTCACAACTGCATGCAGGAAACCACAAGTGGTGGGCCACATCTAAATCAACCAGTTCCTGTCAGCTAACATAAAAATGAGGGGAAAAAAATGGCAGCTATGAAATAAAGGTGCATTGATAGTTTTTACCTCACTATTCAGATCTTTTCAAAATGTCTGTACACGTGTTTTTCATATGTTTTTGTTAATTTTAATCAAATGAATTACATTTCCATAACAGCCTCATGGGCCATCATTTGACATCATTGGGCTAGAACAAAATAATAATATCCCGCCTGTTTGGCTAGCACAGAAAATTATATACTGCCTGTTTGACTGATAAAATCAACACATATTTGCCTGTTTGACTGATAAAATCAACACATATTTGCCTGTTTGGCTACTAAAGTCAACAAGTATTTGCCTGTTTGGCTTGCACAGGCATTTATTATCACTACAGTTCTCAATCTAGGTTGCTTTTGACTGGTTTATTTCCACAAATTTAATTGTGTCAGCCTTCATTTTCATCTTACACATTCATCCTTTCCTAATCCACATATAAAATAAATGTTAAATGTCTTTTTTCTGCATGCCATTTTCAATTATTCCTCATATTCTGAACACTGAGGAGATTCTTTAACATTTTTCTAACAAAATGATGTTTAAAGATCCTTCTGTAATCTTTTTATTTACTTTCACATAACAAGACAGTCATTGTATAGCATCAGTGAACCTGTTGTGTTGTAAAGTTTTCATTAATAAACCAAGTCCTGCCCACACACTTTACTTGACCTGAAAAATGACAGCTGGCTGACAACCTTGTAGCTACTGAAATGGATCCTACTGTAGCACCCAAACACACCCCTCCTCCCTCCAAGCAACAGGAGACTGGTCCTTACAACACATATGTGCCTGTTTCATTTTTTTAAAAAAACATATTCTACAAGACATGTTGTTGTTTTCCTCAATATCCACTAATATACACTTCACTGACTTTCTTAACCACCCTAAATAAATATTTAAAGATTGTAAGGAACAAACAACAGATCCTGACTATAAATATATAAGAAGAATAAGATAGAAATAAAGTGTATTCTAAAACTCATCCAATATTTGGCAATACGAAGTTGTGTGACCATAATGATACTTTTTTTTCTCTGAAAGTTGCAAATGCATATCTTGTATGACACAATGCAGCCATTCTTCACCCAAAACTGTTACATTATAAATATTTCAGTACTGGCAAATTTTTTTTTCTTTTTGTTTAAGCAAAAAAAAAAAAAAAACAAACAATCAATAGATAGAATAATTTATGAAGTATGCCATTCTCCTTAATAAACAGTGGTAAGTATATATACATTTTTTTTAATCTATGGACTGAAATACAAATTCTTATCTGTGTTGTAATGCAGATTACAGATTAAAATACAGAGTAATCTTTATTTTAATCTAATCTATGAACTGAAGCAACCTTATATGTGTAGTATAAGATTCTCCTTCATACGACCCTCAGACGAACACACGCAATTATTTCTTTTGGTGAAATATAATTAATGCACGGACTAAAATATCCAGATACTAATATACAACATGCTCCCTAATTCAGCACATGCAATAATTTACTTCTCTTAAACATAAACTGTGACTTGATAACCAATGCAACAGCATACTTTAGTCAAGAAGTTAGTTACAATGGCTGATCATTTTTTTTTCCAAAATTTACAGCAACTGTTCTATATGTTATAACCACACTTCAAACAAAAGAAGATGAATATACAACAAACAATATATCAGAACAAACATATCTACGCTCAAATGTGCACCAAAATTACACAGCTTGAGATAAGAAAAGAAAATGATCGGTAACTTAAAAAAAAAAAAAATTTATTGGAATTGCTTTAAAAAAATGCACGAATGGTAAAAGATCATGAAAGACGACAAAAACTCTCCACTGGGCAACTCTGAACTGTCCAGCTATCGTGAAAACAAGGCAATAAAACTTGAAAGAAAAGCAGCCTGAAATCATTCAACGATGATAATCAACAGTCAGTCAGAACACAGTCAGAAGGGAGAAGGTACTTAGAAACGAAAGCTGAGACTGGGAGCTCTGTCAGTCTCCAAAAATTAATGAGGTCTTTGTCATTATCTCTTAACCTTATCAAACAACTTCTGTCACAAACAAAACATTTTTAATAATAAAAAAAAAAATAAATAAATAAAATCATCCCTGTAATGATGTTACTAAAATATGTTCTGCCTATTTTTACCATTTGCCATAGTTTAAAATGATGAAATCCTGATTACAGAACAAAATCATGTAAGTATTAATTATTTAATGTTAAAATTTTTGAAAAACCGTTTATGTGACTCACGGTCGATTGGTTAAGGGAACCAGCAATGAACATACAGGGAGACAATCCTAAACGTAAATAATAGCTAACTTGGACTACATGAAACAAGCAAGGCATACATGTTCTCTTCAACCCCCTAGTACTTTATTTTGCCTAGAATAATTTATTTACTCTTATTATTAATAATAAATAGAAAATACTGACTTTGCAGAAGACATAACTCTTATCAGTGACAATGTGAATTCAATGCAAGAAAAAAAAAGATACCTTGTCTTCACTGGCTAGCAAAATAAGGCTTGAAATTAACAAGGAAAAAAACAAAAATAACGAAACCTCCCATTAATCAAGAAGGAAAAATATATGTAGAAGGAACATCTGTTGAAGAAGTACACCAATTTGCATACCTCGGCAGATACATAGACCAGGATGGTGACACCAGAAAGGAAGTTAGAACTGAACTACAAAAGTAGCACTGACCTTCAAGAATCTTGAGAACATATGGTACTCAAAAGTTATAAGCACAAAAACCAAGTTAAGACTATTCAATTAAAATGTAATATCCACCCTCATTTATGCATGCTACTGCAGGAAAACAAATAAATAGACAAGAAATTAGACTCTTTTGAAAACAAATGCCTAAGAAAAATACTCGGTATAAAGTGGAACGAATTCAAGAACAATGCAAAGATAAGGCAGATGAGCGAACCTGTTTCATGGGTGATCAGAAAAAAAAGAGACAAACATATGTCAGTCACGTGATGAGAAGAAACAGTCAGAGAATCCCAAAACAAGCTATCAAGTGGAACACAACAGGCCGAAGAAAAAGAGACCGACCACGTGAAACACTAAAGAGGACACTGTTAAGAGAGGCCAAATCAGTAGGCATAAAATGCCTTGATGAGGTTGAAAAGCTCACCAAAAACAGGAAAACTTGACAAACTACCATGTCACAAATATCATCCAACTCATATGGTAGAAACAACTACAGGTTTTGTTAGAAACCAGGTTCTAAGGACTGTTATTGCCGGAGGTGGGGTGGAGGATACGCTCTCCACTCCAATGGCGTGCGTCTCAAATAGCCTCTGGCAGTCAAGTCCAGCTCCTGGCCTTCTCATGGCAGAACTGTTTAAACTGACAAGAGAAGGGGCGAAGGCGAATATCTGGCGCCTGAAAACCAGACATTTCAGGTAGATGAGAGTCATGTTTGGTAGCTCATCTATGCTGCTGGCGAGATTCTTCGGATGCCGTGCGTGGAGTGAAACTCCTCCCGGCCAATGAAGAAAATGAGGAAAATCAAGCAGAGTTGCCTTGCGGCGCCGACATGAAAAGGTGATGGAAAAGATAAAGTGAAGCTTAATTGGTATGCCCAGTAGTCTCATGGCAAGAACTACTCATACCACGGCACCTCTGCTCTAGAGGCCAGCCACGTCCGTTCTACACCCATACTGGTGAAATATGCCTAAACTGGCTTAAACCAGGGCTGAAACTTGATGAATACTCAAGTCACAGTACCTCTGCTCTAGAGGTCGCTCACGTCCTAAACACACCCATACCGGGATAATATGACTAAACCGGCTCAACCCAGGGGTGGAAGTCACTAGTGGCGAGGATTTGTCCTCCTGGACAAAAGCTCCATCCTGGACACAACTAATAAGGTCATGACCACAAAATGCTGAAGCTGAAGATACTGGACCAGGGCAATCTAGACAGGCAACCACCTCTCATATCGCGGTGGTGTATGCATATCCTAATAATGCTGAGGTTTTCTGGTGAGAAAATCCAACGCTGGACTGGTTGGACAACCACCTGTTACCTGGCGGGGATACACGAGCATACCAAAACACGTCGAGGTTTTCCAGTGAGAAAGTCCAACGCTAGACTAGATGAGCAACCACCTCTCACCTAGCAGGGATATCCAAAACATGTTGAGGTTTTCCAGTGAGAAAGTCCAACTCTAGATTAAACTGGTGCAACGAAAACCATGGTGTCACGCAATCCCGCTTCTGAGACCCACCAAGAATACAGGTTCATGCCCTGCGATACTCTAAACCTCTTGTGATCCTCTCAGGGATATCGTGTGGTCCTTTCAGGGACCACACAGGGACCACGGGACCTACTGAGGACCACGGGAGTAAATTCAGTAGGATCACGGGGCAGTCTTGGTGGTAGAAGCGAACAAAGAAGAAGAAGAAGAGTTAGAAACCAAAGATAACATTTTCATGCACGATGATGAAATTAGAATGAACCAAACGGAAAGAATATTAACTTTTTTTTTTTTTTTAATGAACCAGTATGAAAGAATTATACTGTTTTTTTTGGGTTTTTTTTAAATGAACTAAAGCGGTAGAAAAACAAAATGATCATTTTGTTTCTTTAATTTGCTTCTTTTGTGCAAACATGAAAGATGTGTAAAATGTGGTCTTACTGTTAGTTGCACATTCATAGGTCGCAACCTTCTACAAAACAGAGGAGCTAAGTTTTGTTGCACAAGATGCTCACAGCAGTCCAGAAACTGCTTCACAGAGACCAAAACAAACCAGGAGTAACAGAAACTTAACTGTTGCATCATACAGAAACTTAACTGTTGCATCATACAGAAACTTAACTGTTGCATCATACAGAAACTTAAAAGCATTTCTCTTTATTAAAAAAAAAAACAAAACAGAAAACAATACAGGAAACCATTCCTTACTTCTTAGTGATTTAGGAAAAAAAATTAATCAAGGGGCTACGGACTTTACTGCTCATAATATTTAAGGCATCATGATATACGAGTATACATATTTTCACAGAAGCCATACATTGTGTGTACATTAATCTTCACTCTATGGTAAGGTAAGTGAAGGAAATGAAAAAAAAAAACATATCTGATCCTCCAAAATTAATCTTTATAATAAATTATTTTAAAGTTTTGACACAATAAAAAATGTTTATATAACACTGTATCTTCACACAAAATATTATGTTTATACAGCATTGTCTTGTGGCCAAAAACAATAAGCTCACACAATACTTTAACTCATCCCAAGGGTAAATCTCGCTTGTCTGAGCTCATCCTCAAAACACTCCCACCCCCCCCCCCCCAATGAGTGTTGGAAACGAATACCTATCAAGTTTCTTTCTGACCTGTTACAGGGGAAATCTATGATAACATACAACTGAAAGAATCTTAAGTTTCTGGAAACTGCTTGTTCTAAAAATCAGCATTACCTTGACCCCAACTAGCAATTTAAGAATGGAGTGGTTCTCAAATTAGAAACTTAAATCTGCTGTGGTCTGTGTCTGTACAGGTCTTTCTAGTTCAATTAAGAAAAAAAAAAAAACTACAACTCAACTTCTAAAAACAAGATCAGCATCAATATTATACTTCTTTCTTTCCTAGTGTTTTATACAGTGTGCTCAAGTCCCAAATGCCATCTCCTTGGGGGTTTTCACACAAAAAGAGTTGAGAACCATCATCTTTCTACATTTTCGAGCACCTGTGCACAAAATATTTTTAAAATGTACTTGTCTTCCCTTCTTTCTTCTGACCTCGTGATAAATATAACAAATATAAAAACTGTTATTCACATATTACATTACATAATGCCAATGTAACACTATTATTGTTGTATTACAAACAATCAGTTATATATAACAAGCATTAATTGTGCCTGGTAAATGGCAGTAAATCTTAAGACTATGGCATTTACATAATCTCTTAAAATAATTTCACCTCTATGAACAAACAAACAAAAAAAAAAAGTGGACATTTTTGCCTGAAACTAAAAAGAAAAAACTGTGCTGGAAATAAAACCAACACCCACAATAGATCAAGGCCAGGCTAACACTGAAGTTCATCACTAAAAACAAGGAACTAAAATCTACACCAGCAAACACACATGGCAGTGATCCATAAAGTGTTCCCATATCGTAAATCATGAACAACCCCCTGACATGTTGGCAAAAATAACTCAACCATAACCCACAAAATTAACCTGACATGGTGGGCAAATTACCTCGGATCTTACATCACAAAACTAATCCTACGAATACTTCTAGCAACATAACTTCAGAATTTATTTTTTTTTGTTAACTGAACATAAAAACATTTGAAATTCAACGTCTCTGTGGTGATATGGTTCATGGACTAAAAAGAGCACCAAAACTTTATGAAACATCTCTCAAAGTAAGGGCACAGAGAAGAAAGAATTGAGATCTTCCTTTGAAATAGTAAACATGACACTTATTGAGAAATCCAACTGTGATGTCTGTCAAACACACACTTTGTGAACGCCATCCAGAATCTGCCTGGATCGGACACTCCTATCCATTGTTGAAAAAAAAAAAAAGTGAAAACATGATGAAGAATTTATCTAAAACTTCAATTATTTTCTTTCATTTCTTCATTACTTTCACTTTCTGTTCTTCAGGAAAACAAAACAAAAAAAAAGGATGAACCAGCAATCAGTTCAAAGAGTTATTCTGTCCTGTAATATTTTAATAACAATTTCTGCAAAATTTCACCTGTCTGTCCCAGTCATCTCTGAAACAGGATTAAAGGCAGCCTCATCATGTCACGGGGGAGGGGGGGGGAAGGACTAGAGATATATGGAGTTAGTTAGTGCTCATATCTTCTTACACTTGTCCGCAAACTAGTGGGCGAAGGTATCATCTTCACACATGGCCGCCTTTCCTACTCCAACTCCACAAAGAGCCAGGTACCCGTTTCTACAACAGGGCTATGGGGACAATGAGACTAACCACTACACTCCTGAAATATCCTCAAACACGATTTAACCCCCCCCCACCAAAAAAAAAAGAAGAAAATCATATATTATTATTAAAATCATATCATATAATATTTCACTAAGTAAGGAATATGGAGGTTAGTGCAACACATCGGAGAAATCACTTCACAATCATTGGCTCTCAAATATTCACAAATTAAAATTACAACCATACTGAACACTTGCACCATCACAAAAAAGTACAAAGTTTGCTCCATTCTACAGAAACAAAGAAAAGAAGCATATTTTCAGACAAGCCAAAGTAAATTAACAAATTCAACATTACATGGCATCAGACATAACATTAAACTTGAAATAATAACAAAATAACAAAAGATGAAAAACAAAAATCAAAATCATTGGTACAGAAACCAGAAAAATTCCATATTAAAAGTTAAAAAACAAACAACTACATTGCCAATAACTGTCACAGTGCAACCAATCAACTTGTCACAAACAGGCAACAACGAAAATGAACAATTCATAAATACTAGCTGAAATCAAGTTCTCAATACATAAATCTATCAAATAAGTTCTTAGTACACAAATTTATAAAACTAATTCTTAATCTACAAACCCAAACTAGCTCTCAATATACAAACCTATCAAACACGCTTTCAATACACAAATCTTTCAAACGAGTTCATAATACATAAATCTAAGAAACAAAATAGACAAATCTAAGAAACAAATCAAAAACACATAAATCTAAGAAACATTCTAATTACACAAACCTATCAAAGAAGTTCTCCATACACAAATCTAAGAAAAAAGTTAAATACACAAATCTATGATGAAGTTAGATTTTTTAAAAATCTATGAAACAAATTATCATTATAAAAACCTACCAAACAAGCTCTCAATACACAGACCTAACAAACAAGCTCTCAATACACAGACCTAACAAAAAAGCTCTCAATACACAGACCTAACAAACAAGCTCTCAATACACAGACCTAACAAACAAGCTCTCAATACACAGACCTAACAAACAAGCTCTCAATACACAGACCTAACAAACAAGCTCTCAATACACAGACCTAACAAACAAGCTCTCAATACACAGACCTAACAAACAACCTCTCAATACACAGACCTAACAAACAAGCTCTCAATACACAAACCTATCAAAGTCTCAATATACAAACCTATCAAAAAAGTTCTGAATACACAAATCCATGAAACAGAACACTACAAGTACTCCTTTGTAAGTGCACACAGAAAGGTTAAATGCATTACGAATAATTAATATTTAAATATAACGGAATTATTATCTTATTTTTATCTTCGGGTACACCTTTGTAAAGGAGGTAACTCAAAATTTATTTTTGTTCATATCGTATGTCAATTTGTTACTACAGTTACTGTGTCGTGCACAAAAACACGACCTTTTCTTGAAAGTTTTACCATCACACAGCATGACCCACATGTCATTTACTATTTACACAAGTGCTCGGCATCACTCCTAAAACTGGACCACGCAATGTACTTCTCTAAAACATCAGGTTTTCCATCACAGGTGACTGAGTTAAAGAAAAATGTCTCTCCACTCCTAATTAAAATTCCATACTATCACGCTAATCTCATTTCATCCACTTTACTGCTGCAGATCTCTCAGAATGTTAATGTTGCTCTGAGTTGGTCAAGTAAAAGAGATCTTATAAAAGAAATGCTAAAATGAGATCCCATAAATGAGAGGATAAGAATGAAAATTTGTTAAAATGGGAAACAAGTGTCGTCGTTATTCCCCCCCCCCATAAAAGAAATTAACGTAAATGATGTTATAAGAGACAAACCTATAAAACAATTCCAAAGACAGGACCATAAAAGGTTGCATGCTGCCAGGCCAACTTCCATTTTCTGACACTATGCTAAAGAGAACAAGCATGTGAAGACAGCATAACAACAAGCACAACTTAGCACTGATCATGCCTGCAATACGATGAGTGAATGAGCAGTTTTAACATACACATAAATATATACTTGGTCTGCTGCTCTATGCAAACATTAAAGCCACTTTAGAGGCCGGTTTATGAAGAAAAAGACCCTGCTGCACTCATTAAACGCATTTTAGATGACAAAAAAACTATTTATGAGAAAATTGCTGAAAACAAGATGCTATTTCTAAAACCTAAATTGCAATTCATGACATGACACTAACAAAGGTGCATAATGGTCTGATACATGCATATAGATGATGCAGAAAATCCCCCACACCATATATTCCCCAAGTTAAAATGCATATCTTCTGCTCAATGTTGAATGCAACATTTTGCTACAAGCACGTGCCAAGTACTGCTGGGGCGACAGCACATTCATCAGGCTCGGCAAATCACAGCTGGCCAGGATCATACTCTGCCTCTCCGTTGGTGCACCAAGTGACAGACTTAGTTTAGCCAACAGCGAGGCAGGTCTCTTCACCCTAGTGGAATCTGCTTGTTTTTGCTTCTTTTTTTTTTCTTTGAGTCTATAATGGGTCTTCAGGTAAGTTCTTGTAATTCAACCCATGCCCATCTTCCAGCATTTCCATGGCGAGGAACATCCGGCTCATTATTTCTGGGAACAACAATAATGACAACAGCAGATATATGCCAAGTGCTGACAAGCTTTTAATAACAAACCACCCAATAGGACCACTTGAAGTGTAATAATGTTTACCTACTTGTTTTCTTTTGTAAAGACTCTGTCTGACTGTCTGGGCATGACAAAAACAATCATTATATAAAATTGCATTATAACCATAAATATGCAAGGAAACAGTTGTTCAAATATATATATATACATAAGCAAATTATTTGTACAATGTGCAGGGTTGAGAACACTAAAACAAAATTTAAAAACTCAAAAACAAAGCAATCACTATTTTGTTTTAAAAACATTTAAATGATGCATAAATTGCATATAAATCATCAACTACAGGAATATCAGTCCGTTTAGAGACCTCCTACCAGAACCAGGCAAAGCACATTTACTTCTCATTTGCTACCATTTGCATTTGCTGAATGCTGCCCTTTGTTCTTTTATTGGCTATCCCTCCTTCTCCGAAGTCGAACTTACAGCCTGACTTATCAGTTTAGAAACTTTAGCTGGGATTTCAGAAATCATGTCATCATCATCATCATCATCATCATTATCATCATCATCATCCAATGATTGCCTCTTTCGTGCTGCAGCCCTGTCTGATGTTTGTTCTTCTATCTGTCGCTTGTATGTGGCCATCATCTGATGATCACTGATGCTGACCTCCACATCTGCTGCTGCAATAAGTTTATCCTCTACAGGACTGTCTCTCTGTGTCACTTCTTCTTCTTCTGGCTGAACACAGACTGCGTCACTGAAGCTTGCGCTCAGTACGGGTGCATGATCTAAGCTGTCAGACTCTTCCTCTGAAGCAACCTTGGCAACTTCCATCTGCTCAAGAATTTCACCGTGTCCATCGAACACCTCAGAAACCTCCTCTTTTTTAATGTCTGTCTCATATCGTACATTTATCTTGGTTGTTACATCACTGGCAACTTCAGGTTTTACGTCATTTTCTATGCTAGTTTGAATATTGTCTTTGGCATGGCCACAGTTGACTGAGGACTTGCAAGAACTGCTTCCTGTCTGCTTTGCATTAAATAACAAGGTTTTGGGTTTCTCGCCAACTGAACCATTGTGGGAGACTGCATTGTCAGGCACTAGGCTTTGAAATTTATTTTCAGTAGATTTATCTGAAGGCTTGTGGGACTGTGATGTTGTCTTGTCTCTACTCTTGTCTTTATCCTTGTGTGAGCCACTCCCATGCTTGATGAGTGATAAGGATTTGCTTTCCTTTTTGTGTTTCTCAAGACCTTCCTTTGCTTTAGCTGGCGATGAAGATGCTGATGTTTTATGCTTCTCATTCTTATCTGTCACTCTCTTATCTGCTGATGAGGAACTTATTTTGTCATCACTCTGTTTGACAGATCCAACATCACCAGCAGATTTATCTTCTCTAAGGTGGCCGGCGTCTTTGTGCGTGAGATGCTTGTGGCTACCATCACTTGCGGGCTTCTCACCATGCAAAGCATCCCCATTCTTCACCAGCTTATCACTCCTGCTGTCCCGTGATACCCCTGTCTTATCATGACTTTTAGTTACAGTCTTACTACCTTCACTTTTACTAACCACTTTATCACATTTACTGTTGCTGCTGCTGAAGATGCTGATCTTAGAGGATTTGTGGCTTCCATGCTTTGGATCAGACTTGGAAAATTTACTCAAATCAGTTTTGCCATTTTGCTTATCATCTTTAGATTTAACACCGTCACTCTCCTGAGACACCAACTTATCTGATTTAATCCTCTCCTTCATTCTGTCTATCATATGCTTATGCTTGTCGCTGCTTGAAGGAGAGGACGATGATTTGGACTGCTCAGGCTTGCCTGATTTTTCAGAGTGCTTAGGCTGTGCGCCAGGTTTTTGTGAAATGTCATGCCTTTTCTCACTCTCCTTCTTGTTGTCAGATTTAACCTCTGCCGACTTTTCAGTCTTAACTGGAGACGATTTCTCCTTCCCGTGGCTTGAGAGAGCTTTCTCTGCAGTTTTGCCGCCTTTCTCATGAATACTTCTTTCACCCACTTTGTGCTTGTCACTAAAATTCTTGTCCTTACTAGGTGTTGATGGATGTTTATCAGACTTTTCCCCTGAAGTTGTTTTTCTCTCATGTTTCTCTGATGGCCGTTTATCACTGAGTGTTTTATTACTGTTTATTGCTGCAGAAGAAACTAAATCCAACTCCATGCTTGCTTTCTTCACGCACTCATTTTCTACATCCACAGGCAAGGCTGCTGATCCCTCTGCTGCATCACTGATACTGGGATCTTTTTCTTCCAGCTTTACAATGCCCTCTGTCACCTCGGATGCCTGCTCCAACAGATGTTTGTAGTAGATCTTCAACCTTTGAGAGATATAAAAATACAACAACTTAAAGACCAAAAATTGCATAAAAACACTTTTTAACGAATATAAGAACTTTAAGACCAAAAACTGCATAAAAACATTTTTTAACAATCATATTTTTACACTGTATACAGAATCTTGTTGCCAACTGTAGGAAGTCATGGAAGAAGGTAGCGTCATGCCATTTTCGAATAACTTCTGGAGATTACTGACTAGAGATGAATACTGCTGGCAAAAGGTGGTGGGGAAGATAAATGGAAGCCTTGGTGCGGCATCATCTTGTAAAACACTGTCCCTGTTACAGAGACAGGAATGCAGTAAATGGCACTGCACTCAGTGGGTAAAGTAAACACTGGCCCTTTGACGTTATCTGACCTCAGACCAAACATAACTTAACCAAACAATATAAGATTATGCTGGGTTAGATGGCATGACCTACAGATGGAATCTGGCTAGTTAGTCAGGGTTTTGTTCAGCCACAGAGTAGATCATGTGGTCAGTTTTCAGATGGAGCCAGTAAAGAGGAAAGTGTTGCAACCAACAAGTTAGAAATTGTAAAGAGTATTAATTATGAAACAATGAAACCTCTCAAAATGATAAGAGAGAGACAATGTACTTTCATAGGACATGCAATGAGAAGAGGGGGCATTGAAAATATTATAACAACAGTAAAAACAGAAGGAAGAAGAGCCAGGGGAAGACCAAGAGAAATGATACTGGACAGTCTGACGGGATGGTGTGAGAGGAGATCACCAACTGAGCTGATGGCCTGCATGAAGGATCATGTACTCTGGAGAAGCATAATAGCCAATGCCAGTCGGCACGGCACCTGATGATGATGATACCTCTCTCAGTCTGATCACTGGGAGATTACCTTGTCTCTGAGTTTAGCTGAAGGATTATAACTATAAAAGTAACTGACTGCCTTCTGCATTGTATACTGAATATTATCCCCAGGCATCTATTGGACCGACTGATAAAAAAAACATGATTTACAAGCCAACTGTGAGAGTGTACAAACTGTGTTTATGCTGTCACAAAGTGACTTAACTGAATGAGATAAAAGTGACATAAACACAGATATCATAATAAATAAACATAAAAGCAATAAGCAATAAATCCTTCACAACTACATTATATTCCATCCGTTTTCCTTTTACTGTCAACATGTCCTTTATAAACTGTGCTTTTCAGACTCCAGCTAATTTTAATGTGATTCTCATATCATTAAAATGAATTCCTTTAACATTCACTTCTAGTTAACAATCAAGTTTTTTATTTGGTTTCCAGACAAAGAAAACATTCTTTATCTTATTTACACTTTGTAGGCAAAGGCAATTCAACATAGACAGCTATCTCCACAGAATATTATTTGGTTGTTTCTTGTAAAACAAAGTGTGCTAACAGGATACTGCTTAACTACATTTACAACTGGATAACAGAAAGTTATGTGAACACTAACTTTCTAAAATGACCAGAAATCAAGACCAAGTAAATAATAACTTTATAAAATGACCAGAAATCAAGACCATGCGAATGCTACCTTTCTAAAATGATCAGAAATCAAAACCATGTGAAACCTACCTTTCCAAAATGACCAGAATTCAAAACCATGTGAAACCTACCTTCCCAAAATAACCAGAAATCAAAACCATGTGAATGCAACCTTTCTAAAATGACCGGAAATGAAAGTCACATGAATGCTACTTTTCTAAAATGATTAGAAATCAAAACCATGTGAATGCTACTTTTCTAAAATGACCAGAAATCAAAACCATGCAAATGCTACCTTTCTAAATTGATCAGAAATCAGTCTTTCCAATGCTTCTTATACAAACAGGCACATCAAGTAACCTTCAGAAGCTTCCAGTGCAAACTGACACACTGAAAACAAAACTTACCTAACATGCCAGGCAATGCTTGTGACTGCTGACACAGATCTGAACTGATGGATGACATTTCTAGGGATGAAATAGATGTCATTATCACGCAGTGTAATGCGTGCATAGCGAATGCCATCGCGGCGGAGCTGATTCAACTTGGCATCCTCAATCCAAGTGACACACTGGTGAAAGACAGGAAGTGTAAAATATATTGTCAAGAATATATTTGTTAGGAAGTGAATTCACGTGTTCTATCAGGAAGTGAATTTGTCAGGAAATGAATACATATATTCTGAAGGATTATATTTGTTAGGAAGTGAATACATATATTCTGTAATTTGATTCTTACGACTGAAAAAAGGATTAATTTTTCAATTCAATAAAGATACCAAACAAACTACATAAGTTCACTCGTACAAGATAACTACAGGAACAAAAGTAATGTAATTATAAAAAAAAAACAAACAAACAAACAAACAAATGAAATAAGCAAGATAAACATCTGGTATAATTACACAGTAGACAATCACATTTAGGAGGAAACTATTTGCTGAATTACAATGTAATAGTGATGTGATTTCCTGGCTGATCTTGAACTCAAAGCAGCAAGATCAACTTCTGACACCGCACCTTACAGCTGACCCAACAGCCCACAATCACGTTTAGGAGGATGCTATTGACTGGAACAGACAGTAATGTAATTCCTTGGCCAGTCTTGAACTCAGGGATCAACTTCCGATATCAAGAGTGACTAAGGTGTATGAAGTACATTTGATATATTGTGTTTAGAGCAAACTACCTTCAAGAAAGTAACTAATCTCTGCCAGCATGGCAAGACGCTTTGGATTATCTACACACTCAGCTATCAGCGAATGAAGGACAGAATATGGCATCAGGTACAAACAGGACTCACAGGCTTCCAGACTTTGCAGAATCCCGAGAGTGAAAATAAATAAATAATGAAACATTAACAACAACAACAAAATATACATATATATGTTCTGTGGTTGTCCAACCTGAGAGACTGGTGGCTCATGAAGGTCCAGCTGGAGCAGGCATGTCAGCACTTGAAAGTCTCCAGGGTGAAAACAAATGACATCCTTCACTATTCTGCCTTCTGGAGGGTTTGAGTCATTACTGAAACAAACGGTAGTGAAACATACACATAAAACATCTCTCATAAAAGAATCTCATCTTTTCTGCAAGATATAATGAGGTAAATCACAGAAGCAAATGCAGGGTTTCCACAAAAAAAAAAAGGGGCGTTACATAAAGTGCTCATAATGAAGTGTAATATAAGTTAAAGACAAAAAAACTTTAAAATGTATGGATTACGTTGTTGTTCTATGTCCCTGGAACTGCAAGAAGGATGTTCTTTGCATTGATGTGGTGTAGGTGTTGAGGCTGGTGCATCATGTTAAATGGGGAGTGGGTTACAGCGACTATTTTTGCATATCTGAAATGTAGCTAATAAAGCAGGGAGTTGAAATGCTTCCTTAGCAAACTCCACTGTAATTGGATGTAACAATTTTCTTTGTTGCCAATTTGTTTGTTTGTTTTCAAATAAGACTTTTAAAATACCAGATCTATATTTTGGGAAATCCTGAATAAACAACACATAATAGTGGACTTCCAAAGCGGATTCTGAACCTGGATTATCAGTGAACATTAATCTCTTTCTTAATCATATTTAGCTCTGATGGGGGCTGCATGGTGTAGTTGTTAAAATACAAACTCTTCAAGATGAAAGTATGAGACCCTTGAACATGATTTTGATGTTTGTGATTTTCAAAGATAAAAACTGTATTTAATCACATTAATTTGATGTATCTGTATGGTATCTATCCATATCAATGGAAACAAGATTCTGTGTACTTAAACGTTACACTGAGCCAATTTTGTTTTATGGGTGTCAAGCATGGTCCATGAATAAGAGAGTACAGCGAGAAATGGAGGCCATGGAAATGTGGTTCATAAGAAGGATGTTGAAGGTACCATGGACAGCTAAGAAAACCAATGAAGAAGTCTTACAAGAGGCTGGAGTTAAAAGGCAAATTACAGCAAAGATCAGAGGCAGACAAGCGAGATTTGTAGGACATTTTCTAAGAGGAAAATTGGAACACACTGTGGCAACTGGAAAAATTGAGGGAAGAAGAGACAGAGGAAGACAGAGAGAGAAGTTACTAGATGGGTTGTCAGTGTGGCTAGGAAGAAAGTCACCGGCGGATCTCATAATCAAGTCTAAAGACAAGGAATTGTGGAGAGAAATGCTCGCCTATGACACGTGGCACGGCACTTTATTGACTGATTGATATGTGTATCTATAAAAGGTCAAAATAACATTGTTTTTAACTTGATGTGTAAGCCAGACTACAGATGGTCCTTGACTGTCTAACTTTTTTTTTTTTTTTCAAGTTTATGACAGCAAGATTATAAAATACAAGAACACTGTACTGTCATTGTATGAGCTGTTCAATACTGCCATGATTTGGAAAATCTGATTCCTACAAACTCTCTCTTCACTGCTCCCACACTCAGTCTGTAATGCTGTTGCAACTGTACGTGTATTGTCTAAAACTTTGTATGATAAAACAGTGAAAGACATTTACTGCCCAGAAATGCACATGAAGAAAAAGGTTTATTGTATATCTAACAAACATTCATTGTTATTTCCCCTGCCCCCTGTAATTACAATTTTATTGACTGCACCGAGCTCATCAGAAGAAAAACTAGAATATTTGAGAGAAGGTAACCTGTACATACCCAGATTATACAGCATATGTGTATGTTGAAATTTATGTAGCTCAATATGTTTTTAATATATGATGGGCTTGTCAGCAGGTGTGCCACAGTGGTGTAGTGGTTACTGTACCTGCCTGCCAATCTGAAGGTCCCTCGTTTGATTTCACACTATGGTGAATTTTTTTTTCAGACCAACTGGCCCTGGGGTTTACCCAGCCTCAAAAAGTGGGTACCTGGGGGTTTCCCCTGGGAAAACAAATGCAGTGAGGACAGGTGCTGGCAGTCCCTACCTGGGGGTTTCCCCTGGGAAAACAAATGCAGTGAGGACAGGTGCTGGCAGTCCCTACCTCAAATACTGTAGCGGTCTAGAAATGTGAAGACAGTAACACTTCACAACCCTACGGCATGCAAATGCTACAGGACACAGATGGCTATTTTTTTTTTGTCAGAACATAACCTCATAAGGAGGACAAGCTCAGCAAAATCCTCTAAGGTAACTCTCTTAATAAGTAACAATTCTTATCTGATCCCATTAACTCCTCCCCATTTTGAACTGTAATGCTTAGTTTGGTTACTCTCTTGTTTACTTACTTGTCAGAATTTCTCTTATGCACTGCCTTCAACATGCCCACAGCCGCAGTCGTCCTCCTATCAGGTCCATGGTCTACATGGTCAGCATGGCATCGAGTGCGGTCCTCAAAAAGGAACTCTCTTGGCTCTGAAGATCGGGGCAAGTAGTGCAGGTTTTTCAGCTCATTAGCCCCTCTGTAATAAAATTAAAATGTAAAGGTGTTAACACTTTTAAAGTACTCATATATATAAAGGAAGGTTTAAGTATTGGATACTTCATTACAAACATTGTGACCATATCAAAGTTTTTCAATACAAAAGATGCGATAATATTAGTTTTTCAGTGCAAATGATGTGACAATTTTAGACCATTTCAGTACAAATGGCGTGATATTTTTAGAGTATATTACTACAAATGGTGTTATAACTATAAACGATTTTAATGCAAACAGTGTTATAACTTTAGAAGATTTTAATGTAAATGGTGGTGACAGTTTTAAAGTGCATCAATCAAATGGTGGTAAGAGTTTCACATGGTGATAGTAGTTTTATGGCACTTAAACCATATGGTGATAGTAGTTTTATGGCACTTAAACCATATGGTGATAGCAGTTTTATGGCACTTCAACCATATGGTGATAGCAGTTTTATGGCACTTCAACCATATGGTGATAGCAGTTTTATGGCACTTCAACCATATGGTGGTAGCAGTTTTATGGCACTTCAACCATATGGTGATAGCAGTTTTATGGCACTTCAACCATATGGTGACAGGAGTTTAATAGCCATTCAATATAAGTGCTGTTGTGATTGTTCAAAAGTATCTGAAACTTTACTCCCAAAAAAAATATGAAAGAAAGCGAAAAGCCAAAACTAACCAGCACAAACAAAACTAACCAGCACAAACAAAACCAAACCTTACCGTTTTCTTTTAGTGGGTGATTTAGGCATTTCTGCTGGAGGAATCATCTGCTCGCCTGGCCTGGTCCACAAGATAGGCCCATCATCACTCTCCTTACGAGACTGCATCTTCTCCTTAGACAAGCGACCCCAAGGTGTGACAGCGCGGATGAATGGATCCGACTCCAGCTTGTCCAGAAAATCAGGGAAATAGTCCCCTACCTCTTCATTCACGGTTCCAACCAGGCTGATCTGGTCAAGACCCCCACCACGGTACACACCACCCTTGAAAGTCTGATCAATCTAATACACAGGATAGGATATAAAAAAAAAAAAAAGGTTCCTTGTCAGAAAATAAAGCTGATATCTTCCTTTGATTTCTGATACCATAGTTTTGGTTCAGTAACCTCCTGTATATGTTTGTATACTTAATCAGAAAAATTTAGAACATATCTATGAGGGGAAAATAAAAAAAGTAAAGGCACATACCCTTTAATATTAGTAAATGTGAGCAAATGAACATAATGGTTATATAACTTCACCAAATGGTTCCCCCCCCTTTGCAAGTTGATGCACTTGTTTCATTAGCTTCTTCATTCCCTGGGAAAAAGATGCTCTTTAACTGCTCCTGAATCCAGGGCCTGCACTACTTTCTTATCCTCATCATCTGCGGTGAACCTGCGATCACACAGAGCCTCTTTGAAAGAGACAAACACAAGGTAATCATATAGCCACATGGCACCAGATCAGGGCTGTAAGGGACATAACCAAAACATTCAAACTGTAGCTGTCGCACTGCCTCCACCTTTATGGTAACTGCATGGGGATGTGCACTGCCATGGTGCAGTAAAGCTGTTTTTTGACAGAAATTTCTCTTCCTTTGGCACAAACTGTAGGTTTGCTTCTCTCTAAGCATAGCACAGAACATACGCTGGTCACTGTTTATCCAGATTCCAATGTGCCAGAACAGGATCCTTTATGTCCCAAAAGGTCAGCAAGACTTTCTTGGTGGAGGACTGCTGTTTGAATTTTTTATTTACTGAAGAAGATGGGTGTTTCTGCTACATGCTTTATCTCTTGCTTTCTGATTTGGTGATGGACCCATGTCTCATCGGTGGTAAAAATCTCCAAAACACTCAGAAGTTCTTCATGTTTTAGGAACTGGGCTGCAACATCCACACACTGTAGCTAATGTAGATCAGTAAGATGTTTGGGTTCCTATCTTGCACAACCTTATGGTACTACAAGTCATCATGTGCATCACTGACGCAGATGCAAAATGTATAAACTAGGAAAAAAAAATAGTAAAAGCTTTATTACTTAATGAGTACACATTTGTGACGTTATGGCGTGTGCCTTAATCAAACAAAAACACACAGGATTTTGTATGATTAAGGCTCACACCGAAACGTCACAACTGTGTACTCATTAAGTAATAAAGCCGTTCCTACTTTATTTCCCAGTTTATAGACTCTGGTATCACAGTTTTACTGCAGTGGCTTCGTATACAATTATATACACTAATTACTGTGTGATGCAGATCCACTGTTATCAAAATGCGCTGCAACAGCAAACAATGAGATCTGGTAGTCTTCTCTGATTAAGACTTGTGGACCTGTCTCTGTGGGCTTGTGTGCATGATGCTGATGGCTGACCACACCAAGCTTTATCACTTACATTTGTTCCCGCTTTAAACTTTTCTACCCGTTCATAAAGTTTTCTCTCTGCCATGCTGCTTTCACTTCCATAATGAGCCAACATACTGTGGTGAGTTTCAGCAAGTTTCATTCCCTCTGTCCCAAGAAATCTCACTATGGTTCACTGTTCAACAATGGTGCACATCCCCCCCCCCCCCGAGCATCTATGTTTACATGACCTTGGTTTCAACTTGACTAAGGACAGAATGCTGCACTGCATGTGTTCGAATTACCCACAAGCCACTGCAAATGTGCACCAGCTTCTACCCAGTGTCATTAACTGTGTAATTTTCAACTTGCCTTTACTTTTGTTACTCTTCTTCATAATTTTATGTTAAGGAAGTTACAGCTTATGCTTCAATGATGAACACTGGCAGAACATAGTTAAAACTGCCTAAAATCTTGGTAGTTCACACAACCCACCAAATTCAGGTAGTTATTTAGGTAACAGAAAGTAGTTATTTAGCTCAAATGAAAAAAAAAAAAAAATTAGTTACTTTCTTCACAGAAATAGGTTTTTTTTTGTTCACAGAAAGTAGCTTTGATGAGTATTCAAAGTTTGTTGTGCTTTCTGAAGTGTTTTATGACACTGACGCTCTAGTTTTTAACTTCAACATGATCTTAGTATTCTTTAAATGTGAACATGGACATAAACATAATTTAAATTGTCTTGCATTTTCTCTGTCCTCTGGTAACTTGCTGTGTCAAGGGAGCAAACACACTTCTTGACAGTGCTTGGCAGTTTCCTCCAAATAATGGGATATTTATGGTCTCCATTTTTCTTTCCATCCATCTGCACAGCCTCCTCATGTTTTCTTATATTCTCAATGTGAGTGTTTTCTGTGCTATTTCTCTTGCTGGTGGTAGCTTAACACTGTCAAAGCATTTAACTTTTTTTATTTTTTGGGATGTAGTTTAATGCTGGCTGTTACTCCAACCCTTGTCCTGATGGTATCATTTCTGATTTTGTCTCTTCTTACCACACTTAGCATTCTTCTCGAACACTTCATTTCTGCCATGATATTTTAAAATCTCAAATAAATTAACAGCGTTATTCATTTTTTTTTTCCTACTTATAAATCTACTTATTTTGTTACAAGCATGCCACTGAAACATACTCAAATTTCCATATTATACAAATATAAGGGCAAAGAACACAATATGAAAATTAGCCTAGGCAAAACAGAAATCATGACCATTGCATGAGTAGACACACAAATAAGCATTACACTAGAAAACCATACAATGAAGCAAGTAACGCATTTCATATACCTTGGAAGCATTTTCTAAAAAAAAAAATTAAAATAAACATAGAGATAAAAAACAGATGTAACAAAGTGAACCAACTTATCGGGCAAATGGCTCCCATACTAAACAACAAGCATGTCTCACTGGAAACCAAAAGAACTATTTATAAGACAATCTTCATACCAACTTTGTGCTACCAATGCCAGGCATGGACGCTGACAGCAAAAGACGAAAATTACAACAATTGAAATGAGATTCTTGAGAAGAATTCTTGGAATATCAAGAATGGATAGAATCAGAAATTATGTCATTAGAAATAAAGTAGGAGTCGAACCTGTTCTGAACTATATTCAAAAACAGCAAATAAAATGGTTCGGCCATGTGTCACGACTACCAACAGAATGTGTACCACAGAGAGCAATGTTTTACAGACCACACAAAGGCAGAGGAAGGGGCCGCCCATGCAAACGATGGACCGATGGTATAGCAGGGTCCCTGAACATCTCAATGTACCAAGCCAACAGGCGAGCCATTGGAAGATAATAGCACTTCACCTCTACACCTAACAGTAAATGAGGAAGGGCAAGACAAATATGAGGAGACTTTTTTTTTTTTAAAGTTTCTGAATCTTTTACCAAATCAAATTACAAACTTAGTGAAATGTGATAGGGTGACCCAGACACAAACAGATGGTAAATGTCTGCATAACCTTCACATCAGTGAAAATGATACATTTCAAAAGAATGCTTGTAAATGACATGTTCCAGTGTGTTAGAATGTAATGGTGGACAAACAAAATAAGGCTGGGCTATACATAAGTTTGCTATATGTATAAATAAAACATTTTCAGACACACCTTCATGTAAGTCACAAGAAAACCTGTCTCCCTTTTCTTAACCACTGTTATATGTTATATGAGGCTTCCATGCCAGACAGGGAAAAGACACCAAATCTTCATTTTGGTGTATTCACCTGTTTGGTGTGGAAGACTTCATGCATGTTTTCACACATCATGCATGTTTTAACTTAGATTTGTCCTTCTCTTCCTATTTCTCTGTCATGTTTGTTTTTAATATGAATATGGTGTAATTCAAAACATTACACTACTTGCTTTGTTAACTCTTTCAGTGGTGTAAGTCAAAACATTACACTACTTGCTTTGTTAACTCTTTCAATGGTGTAAGTCAAAACATTACATTACTTCCTTTGTTAACTCTTCCAATGGTGTAAGTCAAAACATTACACTACTTGCTTTGTTAACTCTTTCAGTGGTGTAAGTCAAAACATTACACTACTTGCTTTGTTAACTCTTTCAATGGTGTAAGTCAAAACATTACACTACTTGCTTCATTAACTCTTTCGCTTCAAAACAACATTGGCAGGGTTAGTAGATCTTGCACACCTATGCTAGTCAATGTTCAGAGCCACATTTAGGCAAAGTCTAAATAAAGTGAAAAGCAGCACATTTCTAACCAAGTCCACATTTTCAAACTAAATGTCCTTCCAATTTCCATGTATTAAACTTTATCATCAGAAATTCTGGCAAAGCATGGAAATTACTTCAGGAGTGAAAAAGTTAATGAATAAAGCTGTATTCTTTTTACTTTAAAAAAAAAAAAAGTTTATTTATATGTAGACATATTTCTTTGGGATAGGTCATGACAAGTCAGAGAACTTCACAACTGTTATGTATGAGGATTAATAACTGAGATAGTAAAGCTAGACTCTAAGTAAAAAGTCCAGGAGAATGATAAATGCAGCAGAAATATGGATACGCAGGAAAGTAGCCCATACATTAAGGAAAACGAATAGAACAAATGTACAAGTATTAGAACAACTATAAGTGTGTTGTGAACTTCTCAAAGAAAGAAGGATCAAGAAAACAAAATTCTCTGACATAATAATATGTCGAAACCATACTTGAAGGAAAGATGAAAGGAAAAGGAAAAGGAAAACGAAGTGAACATAGATGTAGATGGGAAGATAACATATGTTAGTGGACAGGATACAGCGAGGCATGGGAGCAAGCAAGCTGGAGATTTATTACTGCCAACCCTCACACTGAAGATGGCACATGATGATAAAAGATGCCATCTGAGATACATTCACGAATGGATGATTTTAAAGATGCTATTGGAAAGGAGGAGATGACAAAATAAAAAGATGACAGAACAGCTGCTTACACTGCACAGAAGGTAATGTTTTAGATATCAGTAAAGAAAAGAATGAAAATGATATCTGAGAGTATGCACATTTCTGAAGAGAAATATCACATCTTACAAAACAGCTAACACACAAGATAATACAACATCTTACAGAACAATTCACAAACAAGATAATACAACATCTTACAGAACAATTAGCACACAAAATAATACATCTTACAGAAAAATTAGCACACAAGATAATACAACATCTTACAGAACAATTAGCACACAAGATAATACAACATCTTACAGAACAATTAGCACACATGATAATACAGCATCTTACAGAACAACTAGTACAAAAGATAAATATAACATTTTACAGAACTTCTAGTACAGAATACAAATACTGTACAAAATCTTACAGAATAACTAGCACACAAGATAATACATCTTACAGAACAATTAGCACACAAGATTATACATTTTACAGAACAACTAACACAGAAGATAAATATAACATCTTACAGAACAACTAACACAGAAGATAAATATAACATCTTACAGAACAACTAACACAGAAGATAATACATCTTACAGAAAGCACACAAGATAATACAACATCTTACAGAGCAACTAGAACACAAGAAATACAACATATTACAGAACAACCAACACACAAGAAAATACAACACTTTATAGAAGAACTAACACAGAATACAAATACAACATCTTACAGAATGACTTGTACAGAAACACATCTTACAGAATGAGCATCACAGAAGATAAATACATCTTACAGAATGACCAGGACAGAAGATAAATACAACTAAATGTAGAAAGATGCACAGAACAGTGTGATGTTTCTGGTAAAAAAAAAAAAAAAATTAAAACAATATAAAGATTTATTTTTCAGAAAGACAAGAATAAAACAATATGAAGATTCCATATGACAAAATGGCTAACACAGAAAAACATGAAGACTGTTTTTGGTAGAAAGACTCGTGGACTGTTTTTGGTAGAAAGACTCGTGGACTGTTTTCGGTAGAAAGACTCGTGGAACATGAAGATTGCATTTTGCAAAAAAAAAAAGGGCTAGCACAGAACAAAAACACTGTATTTGTTGTGAAAGACTAATACAGAACAGAGCGAAGATGTGCATAGAACAGCATGAAGACTATGTCATTCTATGTCTTTCAAGTGGAAACCATGGGTATCATGTGGAAAACATGGGTTTCATGTGGAAAACATGGGTTTCAAATTATAGCAAAGTCTGGAGGCTTATTCTGTTTGGAGATAAAACTAAAACCTAACCTGGAAACTACTTCATGGTGACTGCTCTAATTAAGCTGGATTAATCATTAATCATTCAACCTCAAAGTGTGTTGCCCCGAACACACACACACAGACGCATTTGGAGAAATACTAGCACAAAATGATGATTAAAGAAAAAAGATATTACAAAAAAATAAAAAAGAGAGAAGATCAACAACAATAAAAATATTAACTGCATCTTACCTGCTCTCTGAACCTCTCGATGGTCGTGGTCTCTATATCAGACTTTCCTTTATTGCCAGTTTTAACAGAGAGATTTGGATAGTGCTCAACCAGGTAATCCAGAAAATCTGGCATTGGCTCTGCTGCACCATGCACAATACCCATAACACAGTGGCTTTCCCCCTCCACAACTTCCCCGAAAACTAAATCAAAATAGTGATCAACAAACTCCTCCATGGTCTCCTTGCTCAGTTCAGACAGCTCCTTGTGATAGGCATGGATGACAAGGGCTCCACCATTGGAGTACCTTTCCACGTGAATGTATCTGCTAAATCTTGGCTGTATTATATCCTGAAGCAAACTTCTATCAGCATTTATGCGGAACAGTGACTGTGTGTGAGACATCTGGTGTGCTGTTTTGGTCATATTCAGTGAATCAGGATGAGGAGTGTCACCTAATAAATTTACTTGAACACCTTGGTTCACTTTTGACCTCGATGACCTTGAAGAAGATGATGATGATGATGATGATGATGTGTGCTTATGACTGCTGTGGCTGAGGCCTGACTGATGACTCTGAGACTTGGAGGGTGAAGATTTAGAATAACAACTCCGGTCTCTAGATGACTCTGATCTGTGTTTGTCTTTATGGTGGCTACTGGTGGAATGATGGTACTGCTTTGACGGATTGCTGCTTGATTGCTTTGATGAGGAGGAACTGCCTGGAGAAGGTGTGGAGGATGAAGAACCCAGCTTTGAGGCAGAGTGATGCAGACTGTCAGCTGATGAAGAGATGTGTTTATCTTTCACTTGCAATTTTGCGGAATCATCTTTTGATGACGGGGGCAACATAGCTCTTGACACATGCACTGGCCTGTGTCCATCTACTTTCCTGCTTTTTTCTGGACTATGTATAGATGAGGTATTGCTTGCTGTTGATGTATTCTGTGAGGCTGGATGAGTGTGCTGCCCAGTGACTTCCAGACTTCTATTCTTGTGGTCTTTTGTACTCTCTGAAGTTACCCCTGGCAGTTCTGCCCTTGTCACATAATGATCCACCTTCCCTTCACTGCCTGGATGATGCCCTGAGTCAGACACAATTCTAAAATCATCGACGACGGCCAAATCATTCTTGATCGTCTCTTGACTAATCTCTGAAACAGCAACACCTAGTTCACTATTGGTTTCTTTCTTCACCAGCGTGAGCTGGCTATGATTATGCACTTCTTTATTCAGGTCACTACATGCAATGACAGTATCATTCTGGCTCACACTACTCTCAACAGCAATGTAGTTTTGACACCCATTACACTCAACATTTTCTTGACTCGGACAATCTACAAATGCTAGGTCCATCAAACTATCATCATCATCATGCTGCCTGGCTTGCTGAGTTTCCAACTCACTCCCTGATATATTTACCTGGTTATTTGTACCATAAGATGACTGTGATATATGGGAAAGTGAACTGCCTGAACAATATACCCTACCACTTGCTATATTCTCCTGTGTGACTACCTTTTTATCACTGGTTAATGTCAAATCAATACCCCTGCTTGTCTGTGCGCTGGATAAAATTATAGTTGAATTATCAGTTCCAGTTTCATTACAAGGTGAAAATAAAACAGTGTGAGGACTTTTTCCGACTTCGGGTTTTGCATCTTTTACAAGCTGCAGCTCAGCTCCAACATCATGAACACTGTTATCTGCAGCAGGTTCGAGTTCATGAGATTCTTTAGCTGATGAATCAGGCTTTAAAGGTGTACGTGCTTTAAATGGGTCTCTTATGACAAATTTCAACGGTGATATCTGCAACAGCTCCCTTTCTCCGTCCACTTTTTCTGAGTCATATTTTTTATTTGAATGCTTCCTGTGCTGGGAATCGTGATGGTGGTGATGATGATGATGGTGGTGGTGGTGATTGTGATGGTGATACTTGTGATTAATGTCAGCAGAAGTCTCTGTGAGCTGGAGGTCACCGTTGCTGTTCGCAGATTTGTGTCTGTGGTGGTGAGAATGTCTGCTGTCACTCTCCTTGCTCTTCTCCACTGTAAGAACAGCTGAAATATAAATAAATAAATATAACTAAATTTGTCCCCAAAAAAAGTCTCAAAATATCAGTGCCTAAAATCTACAATGTCCTTTTTCTTCTTCTTCCTCTTCTTCTTCTCCAGCATTCAAGTTGTAGGTCAGGGGTTCTTAATTATTTTACAATTACAAACATTTCCCCCCCCCCCCCAGACTGCCCAATGTCCCCACACTCCCATCACCAGACTGTCGATATCATCACTATTATCATCACCAGTTCTGTTAGGTATCAGTATGACTTCAAATTCCACAAAAAAATGTCAACAGCTTTGTTTTCCCCTATATATGGACAGCTACACACATAATAGCTGAAGGAAAATTCTAATTTAACCATTTTTTTTTCACACTACTCTGAGATATGACTCAAGATCCCCTTTTTTTCACATTGCTCTGGGATTTGACTGCATATCCCCATTTTTTTCACATGATTTGACCGCATATCCCATTTTGTTTTCACATGATTTGACTGCATATCCACTTTTTTTTCACATGATTTAACTGCATATCCCCTTTTTTCACATTGGTCTGAGATTTGACTGTATATCCCCTTTTTTTTCACACTGCTCTGAGATATGACTGCATATCCTTTTTTTCACATTGCTCTAAGATTTGATTGTATATCTCCTTTTCTCACACTGCTCTGAGATTTGACTGCATATCTCCTTTTTTCACATTGCTCTGAGTTTTGACTGCACATCCCCCCCCTTTTTTTTCACACTGCTCTGAGATATGACTGCATATCCCTCTTCATTTGGTTCTCATACCTCCCAAGGGGTACTGACCCACTTAATTCCCCCCCCCCCCAAACATTCTATTCTGCATCATGCTAAAATCAAAACCCAATTTTAAGATAAACTCCTTGACCCGGACAGGGATTCAGATTTGAGACATAAGCTGTGGAACAGTTATAAGAATTTACAGAAAACTATAGGCTTTTTTTTTTTTTTAAAGATGATGTGAATATGTCACTTATTTCAGAAGGTGATGACACAAGAGTACTGTCACAGCTATAATATTAGTCACCTTTCTCTCTCTATATATATATATATATATATATATATATATATAAAACACCATAAGAAATATTGAGGAAAGACGCTGGCGAAGGTTGAGACATGTGCTCCGAATGACTGACAACTCACTACCAAAATAGCACTAAGATGGACACCACAGGGGAACAGAAGTAAGGGTGGACCGAAAGAGACATGGAGAAGAACAACAGAGAGGATGTTGAGCAACAGAGGGCTCACCTGGGCAAGAGCAGGAAAAAAAAGGCAAAGGACATGCATTTGAGGCATTTGTGGAAAACCAACGCAGAAGCCCCATGTGCTCTGGGCATTTAAGGTTCAATATATATATATATATATATATATATATACATATATGTGTGTGTGTGCATATTATAATACACAATAACTTATTATTATTATATAATATAAATAATATAACAATGATTGGCTAGGATTTTTTAGAACTTGGACAAGTATACTTGTCTGTCACCTTACAGGAAGTACTTTCTGAAATATCAGTTTTGTCAAAACAACATTTGGTACCTTACACTTTTTTAAATGCAAATTTACTTGTTTTTTTTTTTTAAATATCAGCATGAATGTATAGGTGAAATTTTTCTTTCTTTATTTCTTTTTGTTATATCTTATTTCCTGGAGATTTAATATTTACAAAATGCTCACACGCTGAGCAAATGTCAAAACTGGCTGATTCTCCTACATACAAATTGAACACCATCAGTCTACTGGCCTGATTACCAACTGATTTCCCTGGTTGCTTTTTTACTAGGTTTTTTGTAATATAAACTAGTTACTGTCACTGATGACCCCCAAAAGTTTTGTTTCTCTTCTTTTTTTTATCGGTAATTTACCAGTAAATGCTAGTTAACATGGTTAGTGATTCACAATATAATCTTACATCCTTCCCGTGCCGCTAAACTACCGCATGGTAGTTTGCCAAGATTTCCTGTCTTCGGTGAGTTTTTCAATCTTACCCAGGGATGTTATGCCCAATGAACTGGCCTCTCTTAACAATTTCCTCATTAGAGTTTCACGCTGTCGACCTGTTTTTCTTAGGCCTGTTGTGTTCCACTTGATAGCTTGTTCAGTGACTCTGATTGTTCCTTCTCATCACATAACCGACATATGTCCAAATTCTTTTTTCTGATCACCCATGAGACAGGTTAAAAAGAATAAGTTAAAAAAAAAAAAACCATTTATGCAAGAGCTGGAATTAGACAGCACAGAGTTGAAGTTTTGGCGTATCAACTTACAGCTCTGGTTACATCACCTAATCTAATGCACTTCCTGTAAGACTAAACTTTGTACACCTGTTTGTTTTCTGACTAAATTTTGTACATCTGTTTGTTTTCTAACTAGAAAAAGAAAGGAGGGGTTATATATCCTTACCTGGTAGATCAACAGGCTGTGGGGACAACTTGGAAACATTCACAGGTGACTTTGTTCTAGGCGACACGCTTTTACTCCGGCCCGGTGAAATTGGCAGAATATCAGCCTCCGTCGGTGAAGTAAATCTCTTGTCCTTACCGTTTTCATAATCGTCGACATAGCCAGAACTTGAAAGCCGGCGATAGTCGTGCTGTATGCGTCTTCGCTTGCACTCTGGGCTAGGATTTTCTGTCGAAGGGGGCGAGTGTGCTATGTACGAATTGCTTCCGTTGCTATGTAGATGAATTTGTGGAATATGTAGCTTCAAACGTTTCGGACTTGGTTCCTGAAATTTATCTTCGCCGTCGCCGCCGTCCCGACTTGTAATTATGGCGTGACTGTTAGTTTCGCTCGCTACGTGACAATGGACATGTTCGACCTGTTTATGGTCACCGACAAGAGTTTCTGAAAATACGATGGCTGCCGAAGGTGAAACGCTTGGTGTTTCTTTTGCATGCATTGCATCTTTCAGCTTAAAACTACTACTGTCCATTGCAACATTGTCAATAAATACCTGGTCGACGCTTCCAATGACATCGTTACCCATGAATGAAGCGGAATAATCCGTGTTATTGTCGTCAGTTTGTATACAAATTTCTTCTCCGTCAGCCATTTTGATTTACCAATAGTCGTTTGATAAGGACCAGTTAAAGCTATATTTTGATTGGATGAGGCCATATTTTTGTGCGAGGAATCCCCGAAGCTAAGCCAATGAATTTCAGAGTCGGCCAGGAAAATACCAAATTGCGCATGCGCAATTTTTTTTTTTTTTTAATTATTATTCTCTTCCATTTTTTTTTTTTGCAGCTCCCGGATGTATAGCCAGATTTATTGACGAGTTTTTACTATTTCATTATGGCTCTTTTTGCAGTGGCGTTCATTCGTCTTTTTCAATCTCTTTCAACTGCGAGCTGGTGTTAGCTGCAGCCGATGTGTCGAAGATGTTGAGGTACAACATTGTGTCGAATTGGGAGTGGGCTATAGACATTTTTTTCAGTCACTGAATACAGTCAATAAAAATAAAACTGAAGTGATGGTCATCTCAAAGAAAAGAATACCACCAAAATGTAGCGTTACCATCGATGGCACAGAACTGAAACAAGTTGATAGATTCAACTACTTAGGAATGATTATTACAACTGATGGAAAATGTTACAACGAAATAAAAAGCAGACGTGCATATGCCAAGTCAGCATTCCAGAAAATGAGAAAAATCTTGTGCAACAGATCCATGTCAATGGAAACAAGATTCAATTCAATTCATTCAAGTGCCATGCCGCGTGGCGTAGGCGATCATTTCTCTCCACAATTCCCTGTCTTTAGACTTGATTATGAGATCTGCCAGTGACTTTCTTCCTAGCCACACTGACATCCCATCCAGTAACCTCTCTCTCTCTCTCTCTCTCTCTCTCTCTCTCTCTCTCTCTCTCTCTCTCTCTCTGTCTTCCTCTGTCTCTTATTCTCTCAATTTTTCCGGTTGCCACAGTGTGTTCCAATTTTCCTTTTCCCAGGAAATGTCCTATAAATCTCGCTTGTCTGCCTCTGATCTTTGCTGTAATTTGCCTTTTAACTCCAGCCTCTCTTAGAACTTCTTCGTTTGTTTTCTTGGCTGCCCATGGTACCTTCAACATCCTTCTTATAAACCACATTTCCATGGCCTCCATTTCTTGCTGTACTCTCTTATTCATAGACCATGCTTCACATCCATAAAACAAAATTGGCTCGATGTAACATTTAAGTACTCGGAATCTTGTTTCCACTGATATGGATCTGTTGCACAAGATGTGTCTCATTGTCTGGAATGCTGACTTGGCCTTTACATGTCTGCTTTTTATTTCGTTGTTACATTTCCCATCAGTTGTTATAATCGTTCCTAATTACTTGAATCTATCAACTTGTTTCAGATTTGTGCCATCGATGGTAATGCTACATTTTGGTGGTATTCTTTTCTTTGAGATGACCATCACTTCAGTCTCCTTTTTGTTCAGGCTGAGACCTTTATATTTACTTTCACAAGCCATGACGTCCAGAAGATCCTGTAGCTCCCTTTCCCTTTAGCAATCGGGACTTTGTCGTCTGTATATCTTAAGTTGTTAAGGTTGTACCAGCCAACTGATATTCCTGGTATGTTCTCTATATTTCTCATTATGTTTTCGCTGTACAAGGAGAAGAGGTCAGGAGATAAAACGCATCCTTGTCTCACTCCCAATGTTATGTCTTGGAATGCTCCTATATTGTTCTCAACCCTCATTCCTGCTGATTGCTGCCAATACATGTTTTTGATAAGTTCCAGATCTTTCCCATCTATGTTGATGTCTTTCAGCATTCTTATAATTTCTGTGTGTCTCACTTTATCAAATGCTTTACAGTAGTCTATGAAGCATAAGTATAGGTCCATCTTTACTTCTATTGATCTCTCCATCAATGTTCTTATATATATGACGTTACTTGTACCTTTTCTTTCGACGAAGTCGCACTGTTCTTCGGCGATTTCTAGTTTTATTTTGCTCTTGACTCTTCTCATAACAATACGAAGTAGGCTTTTGGTAACATGGCTCATAAGACTAATTGTTCGATGATCTTCACATTCAACTGATCAAACAAGTTTCCGAGTACTTAAATGTTACATCGAGCCTTGTTTTATGGATGTGAAGCATGGTTCATAAATAAGAGAGTACAGCGAGAAATGGAAGCCGTGGAAATGTGGTTCAGAAGAAGGATGTTGAACAGCTAAGAAAACTAACGAAGAAGTCTTAAGAGAGGCTGGAGTTAAAAGGCAAATTACAGCAAAGATCAGAGGCAGCAAGTGAAGATTTGTAGGACATTTTCTGAGAAGAGGAAAACTGGAACACACTGTTCATTCATTCATTCCTTTGCATGTCCCTTGCGGAACTTTGCCTCCCAAACAGCACTCCTGTATGCCTCTCGGTTGTGAGCAAGATGGCCTGCTGCTGCTTCATCCATTTCCAGATCATCAACGATGTCTTGCAGCCATCTTCGTTTCGGTCTTCCTCTTTTTCTTTTTCCCATTATATATCCTTCCAATACGGTCTTCTCTAAATTATCATGACGTTTAATGTGGCCAAAATATTTAAGTTTTCTCTCTTTAATCCTCTTTACTAGCCAGCCTTCTTCAATATTAAGCTCTTGTAGTATAGATATATTTGTTCTTTTTTGTGTCCACGATATTTGGAGAACTCTTCTATAGCATTTACATTCAAAGGCATTTATGTGCTTCTCAGCTGTTTTGTTAAGTGTCCAGGTCTCACAGGCATATGTTGCGATGGGAAAGATGCATGCCCTTAAAAATCTTATTTTTGTGGTTCTGTCTGCTCCTCTCCACAGATTCTTTATTTGTTTTACTTTCTGAAGAGCAATAGATGTCCTCCTTTTAATTTCCCTCATTGTATCTCCATTATTAGTTAGTAGTGATCCAAGATATTCAAAACTCTCCACTTCTTCCAGTTTTTCCTCACTGATGCATATTTCAGTTGCCTTGTTTGTTTTGTCAGTTGTCATCACTTTAGTTTTCTTTGCATTAAGATAGAGGTTCTGCTCTTCGCTGTTCTTGCGGACTGACATAATTAGTTTTTCCATTCCTTCTTGTGTTGTGGACAGCAATACTGTGTCATCAGCATATCTAATCTCTGGTATTTCATAACCTCCAACTGTTATGGCATCGTAATATTCTTTGTCTACATCTTCTCTAACATTCCTCATTATATTTTCAGTATACAAGTTAAATAAGTAGGGTGACAATATGCACCCCTGACGGACCCCTTGTTTTATGTCAAACCAACTTGTTGTTTCACCATTTATTCTTACTGCTGCTTGTTGGTCTAGATACAGCAGTGATGTTAATTGTATCAAATGTGTTGGAAATCCCATTTTTTCCATTATTTCCCAAAGTTTCTGGTGTTGTACACAATCAAATGCCTTTGAGTAATCTATAA
This sequence comes from Achatina immaculata, assembly GCA_009760885.1. Lineage (NCBI taxonomy): Eukaryota > Metazoa > Mollusca > Gastropoda > Stylommatophora > Achatinidae > Lissachatina > Lissachatina immaculata. Next base: position 37,765,901 of record CM019699.1, on the reverse strand, counting down.
AGGATAAATATAGATTCACATTAAACTCCCTGCATTTCTCTATTATTAATCTTAGATTGAATATATGATCTCTTGATCCTCTTCCTTGCCTGAAGCCAGCTTGGACCATATTGACTTCTTCTTCTATTTTCTTTCGAAGTCTACCCATTATGATTTTTAACAGAATTTTACTGGCATGACTAATCAGGGCAACAGTTCTGTAGTTGGTGCATAATTTCAGGTTACCCTTTTTTGGCAGTGGTATGAATACAGTTCTTTTCCATTCTTTTGGCCAAATACCTGAATGCCATATCTTTTTACATAGTGCATGATAGATTGTTGCACACTCCTTTCCTCCTGCTTTAATAAATTCAGCGGTTATCTCATCACATCCTGGTGATTTACCATTTTTCAGACTCTTTATTGCCCATAAAACTTCTTCCATTGTCGGCTCGGGTTCTTTCTCCTCCAATAATAATTCACACTGTTGATTTCTGCTTCCACAGTCGGTTGTTTCATACATTCTTTTGCAATATTCTTTCCATCTTTCCAGAATTTCCTCTGTCTCTGTCAGGGTATTCCCCATCTCATCACAAATTACATTTAGCTTAGGTGTGACATTTCTCGTCAATGTCTTCATTTCTTTAAACATTTCACTATCTCTTCCACACCTCTGATGTTCTTCTATTCTTTCACAACAATCTTGTATGTATTGTTTTTTGTCTTTTCTTATGTTTCTTCGTACTTCTTTTGTTAAAGTTTTATATTTATCTTTGTTGTTGTTTGTCACTCTCCATTGCGTCTTCATTTCTCTACATTGTTTTATCAGTTCTAGTGTACCTGCTGTGATCCATCTATTCTTTTGTGTTTTCTTTACTGGAACCATGTCTTTAGCTGTTGTTACTAAGATATCTTTGGCCTGCGTAGCCAGTTCATCTGGTGTCATCTCTTCCTGTACAGCCATCAGGATTTCGAAACGGTTCTTCACTTCTATACCGTATTGTTCTGGTATATTTGTAAGGTCAAAGCGGAGTGGTCTTGATCCCATAACTATCTTTTTTATCTTTATCTTCATGTCTGCTATTAATAACTCATGGTCCGTGTCACAATAAGCACTTGGTAAAGTTTTTGCTGATGTTATGCTTGACCTCCACCTTCTCTGCACTAAAATGTAATCTATTTGATTCCTGGTTTTCCCATCAGGTGATGTCCATGTGTAAAGTCTTCTTGGATGTTGTTTAAAAAGTGTGTTAGCGATCATTAGCTCATTTTCCATACAAAACGCCATTAGATTGTCACCTGCCTCATTTCTGTGTCCTATGCTAAATTTCCCTACAACATGTCCTTCATCTTCTGCTCTTTCTGTACCAATTTTTGCATTAAAATCACCCATTATAAATACAATATCATTTTTCCGTACCTGGTCCATTGTCGTCTGCAGTGTGTTATAAAAATGTTCTACTTCATCTTCTTCTGCTGCTGATGTAGGTGCATATACCTGGATGACTGTTACATTTCTAGGAATGCCCTTAAGTCTGATTGTTAGGATTCTATCACTTACTGGATTGTAGCCTAGTAATGCTTTTGATGTTGATTTGTCCAAATAAAAAGCCACTCCATTCTTTCCTCCTACTTCTCCGCTAGAATATATAAATATATTATCATTCTCGCTCTTAAAGTGTCCTGATCCTTTCCATCGATGTTCGCAGATTCCCAAAATGTGTATCCGCGTTCTTTTCATCTCGTCACTTATTACTTGATATTTTCCCTCATACATACTTCTTACATTCCATGTTCCTACTCTTATTTTTCTTTTTAGTTTGATACAGGGGTTTTCCTTGGTAACACCGTCAGGATTTTGTCCGTCATCACAATTACTAGTACCGACCTCTGCCTCACACTCTTCCCCAGTGTTAAAATTAGATCTATCTGGCCTGGGGGACTCACCACCAGATCTTTTTCCTATTTGACTTTCCATGATTGCTGCTTGGGTTTCTTGGTATGGTTCCAGAAGGTAGTTTACCATTGCTTTCCTTCCGGGCAGTGACTGTACTAGTCAGTGATCGTAGCCATTGTCCCTACATTGAGATCATCTGCCTACCATCATAGAATGGTGACCATAACCAACATTATCTGTCAGCTGCTCTCCCATTCCATCCACCACCTGCTCCCATGGCTTCACGTCACCCTGATCGGGGGGCTATACGGGTACTCCACCTTGCCCAAGGGTGTCCCGTAGACTGACGGAGGTAAGGAGGCGTCTTACTTCTCACTGTAGCACTTACACACTGTAGCAACTCGAAAAATTGAGGGAAGAAGAGACAAAGAAAGACAGAGAGAGAAATTACTGGATGGGCTGCCAGTGTCGCTAGGAAGAAAGTCACCGGCGGATCTCATAATCAAGTCTAAAGACAGGGAATTGTGGAAAGAAATAAATGCCTATGCCACGTGGCACGGCACGGCGATTGATTGATTCATTGAGTAGAGATAAAATGTAGTGAGTGTGCAATATTTCTTTAACAGACTGTACCACCGTGGGGACTAAGATGACCCCTGCCCTGATGGCCAGGTTGGTATTGAGTGTACCAACGGAGAGATGGGGACAGGGTCATGGTCAGCTATGGTTCGCCAGTCCTAACGCTAGCATATCAGCTACGGATCACTGACTGCCATATTGGACAATGTCTTCAATGCCGCCTCCCCCCTCCCCCCATTTCTCGTTCACTCTCAGGACGTACCTAGTGTTTGAACAGCTGCTGTGGGTACATTTTTGTAACCCCCCCCTCTCTCTCTCTCTCTCCTTCTTCTTCTTCTTCCTCACCCTACCAATATGATTTAATCCGACACAGTTAGCTTTAGTAATACTGATCATAAAACTAAACGAAAATAATATACTAATATAAATGGTCAGAAAGAAAACGCTCACAGTGAACATTTTCTTTTCTATCATCATCATCATCATCATCATTTCGTGCCGTCTCTTCCCCCCCCCCCCCCCCCCCCCCACGGAAGATTGGCTGCAGTGAATCTCCACTCTGCTCTGTTTCTTTGTCTTCGTAGAACACTCGCCCAATTTTGTCCCTGTCCATCTCTAGATGTTGTCCACCCATCTATAACTCTGTTGTCATCTTGTTCTTTTCCCTTAATATCAATTGTGTCAAAAGTATTTAACAAGGTCATTTTGAATAGACTTAAAGATGTAGTGGATACCGCAATGAGAAAAGAACAAGCAGGATTTCGAAAAGGGAGAAGCTGTCTCGACCAGATCCTTACTCTAAGAATAATACTTGAAGAACATATTGAAAAGCAGAAACCATTAATATAGAACTTCATAACTTTAAAAAAGGTATTTGACAGCATACACAAAGATTCATTGTGGAGAATTTTAAGTCTGTATGGAATACCATCTAAAATTATCAACATCATTAAGGACTTATACAGTGGATATGTTTGTGCAGTCAAGACAGAAGAAGGGATGAGTGAATGGTTCCAGACTGAAACAGGCGTGAACCAAGGATGTATACTGTCTCCTTTGCTTTTTGGAATTACAATAGACTTCATAATGAAAAAATGCTGCACAGGTAACACAGGTATTGATTGGGTACATGGAAACCAACTAGAAGATCTTGATTTTGCTGATGACATAACTCTTATTAGTAACAATGTGAATTCCATGCAAGAAAAAAACAGATATCCTGTCTTCACTGGCTAGCAAAATAGGACTTGAAATTAACAAGGACAAAACAAACATAATGAAAATTCCCATTAATAAAAATGGAAAAATACACGTAGAAGGACAGGTGTTGAAGAAGTCAATCAGTTTGCATACCTTGGCCGCTACATAGACCAGGATGGTGACACCAGAAAGGAAGTTAGAATTAGAATTCCAAAAGCACCATCGATCTACAAGAATCTTGAGAACATATGGCATTCAAAAGTTATAATCACAACAACCAAGTTAAGACTATTCAATTCAAATGTAATGTCCACTCTCATTTATGCATGCGAAAGCTGGAAAACAGCTAAAGAAATAGTCAAGGAATTAGACTCTTTTGAAAACAAATGCCTAAGGCATTAAGTGGAACGAATTCAAGAACAATGCAGAGATAAGACAGACGACTGAACAACAACCAGTCTCATGGGTGATCAGGAAAAGGAGATGGACATATGTTGGTCACGTGATGAGAAGAAACGATCAGAGAATCCAAAAACAAGCTATCAAGTGAAACACAACAGGCAAAAGGAAAAGAAGCAGATCATGTGAAACTCTAAAGAGGACATTGTTAAGAGAGGCCAAATTAATAGGCATCCCTTAATGAGGTTGAAAATCTCGCCGAAAACAGGATAAACTGACGAACTACTTGCGAGCCCTGTGTGACGATTAACGGTACGGGAAGGATATAAGATACATAAGAACCAAAAGCTGGATGGCATAATTAGTGTTCATACTCTTCGGCGGTTACTGAAACAGAGAGTAGAGCATGTATGGGTGTGCCCTAAGCGCGGTGATTCCTATATTCTAGACCTCTGCATAGTTATCCCAAAACATGTAAAATAAACATTACGTGCACAAGAGGAAAATACATAATTTAAAATGTCTAATTATATCATTTTTTTAAAAGGAAAATGGTAGAGGAAAAAAAAAAAAACTTACATCTACATACTGGCATGCCATAGTAATGGAGAAGAATGGTAGAGGAAAAAAACTTACATACTGGTCTACCATAGTAATAGAGGAGAATAGTAGAGGGGAAAAAACTTACATCTACATACTGGTCTGTCATAGTAATAGAGGAGAATGGTAGATGAAATAAACTTACATCTACATACTGGTCTACCATAGTAATGGAGGAGAATGGTAGAGGAAATAAATATACATCTACATACTGGTCTGCCATAGTAATGGAAAAAAAAAACAGCATTACAGTTTTTATTTCATAGCCTTAAAACTCTTTGAGTGCTTCGAGTCGCTTTAACGACCTTTCGAGTTTCTCAGCGGAGTGCTTTGGGTCGCTATAGTGATTCATGTTTTGTTTCATTAAAAAGGCGGTGTAACGTTTAGATTGTAAACATTTAGTGCGCATGCCCCGTGACCTTTTTCATCATGGCCGAAGAGTGCTTAGTAACGAGGGAGAAAATAGAAGTTGTGATCGAGAAATTTCAATTTTTGGTGACGTAGATAGGAGTATTTAGGGGTATGGACATGCCATGTGACCAAATCACTGTTCTTGAATGTATCCCAAATAGATCTAGACATATTAGACGACTGGAGAAGTAGTTAGAAGGTTATTTCAGACATTATTTTCGTGAGAATGGCCCATATCATCACAAGACGTGACCGACAAGTAATTCTAGGCATCTTAGATGGTACGTATTGTACATCTAGACCAAGCCGATGGTAAGCAGGACACAATTATTGTCTAAAAACATCACATTACTTCTTTTTTTCCTAAAAGAAACTCTGCATTTATGAAATCTTCATACATTTAGTTATTTTGAAACACAATAAGTACACTTTGTAACATGGAAATACTTTGTTTCATTCACTTTTACTAATATACCCCTATACAGATCAAGACCCGCGCTTTTAATTTGGTATAAATGGAACGTTCGCGTTTTTTCCCGTGGCACGGGAAGAGTTTTGTGAAAATATGTTCATCACCTTATCAAAATTAATCTTCCTTACAGTATTCATGTTCAAAAGACAATATAGCCAGATTTGTCAGTCTGACCTCGCTCACTTTTGATCTAAGAACAATGTGTATTGTTTCTAACTGACTGATGAGATATGCCACGCCCATTTTGGATCAGTGTTTCCCAGGCTTGTTCGGGCTACCGCTCCCTTTTCTCCCAGACCACCTCCTCAACGCCCCCCTCCCCTTATGTACTACTCGTACAATGACTAGGATATGCGCTGCACAACTAAAATCTTCAGCTAGCAAACCAGTTTATTTAAACAATATGGAGGAGTGCGTTTATACCTCACCTATTGCATTATCTTCCCACATTTGGATGAGTTTCGTGTAGACACAAGTTTCTAAATATCAGGTTGAAAACTGCTAAGAAGGAAGGTACTACTGCCTCCCTGCTGCCCCCGCCCCCCTTCCCGATCTTTTCCAACGCCCACGGCTGGGGGGGGGGGGGGGCGTTACCGCCCACTTTGAAAAACACTGCATTAGATTAAACAATGAGCAAAGATTTTAATAGAATCCTCTTAATTTGCTGTTGTCAACTTTTTCCCTCGCTATCTAGCTCTCGTAGATAGGTCATATTTGAAGAAATAATATTGAATGTGTTTACTCTTCGTCTTGAGACACTACAAAGTCTGATTACTGGGAAAACAAATCATGGAAATACAAATAAATAAAAAAAAAATCACAAATATAATCAACAGTTGCACATGCGGACAGTGTGCTGCCAGAAATAAAGGTGGATTATTTATAAAATCCTACAATGTTGAATCAGTAAATCCATTCAACTCCCAAGTTCGCCCAGAATTCTCTTCTAAATCACGCACCTTACGTGACACTAACTGGATCTGACTATTTACTGTTTTCTCTTAATTTGATTCTAACTGACCTTGATCTATAAGGCTCTTCCTATTTATGATCAGATTCTAAAAAGAGGGTCTCTGTTACGCCCTAATTTCCCCAAATTTCTTATTCCCACCGTCTCTCTTGGACGGCAGTAAAGGTAAATAAAGGTAAGCTAAAGTCCCCGTTTACATGCTGTTAAGGCATATTGTGGGTAGGTTGTTAGGTCCTTAGTTCCAAGGACATGAAAGTGTGATGTGGTCAGTATCACACCTGACCGCATCTACCTACCCAGATTTCTCCATTTTTTTCACCAACTTAAAAAAAAAAAGATCAGACCTAAACGGCATTTACTGAATGTATTACTCTGCACCTCGGAGAGGTTTCTCAGCTGCAGGTGTAATCAGGGACAGAATCTTCCAGATTTATTTCTACAGTTAATCTACTTGCTGAACTACTATCCTTGGAGGAAATTGTCTTACCACAGGTTACATGGGGGCTGCGGTCTGCAGGGGACATAGCAATAAATTCGGATATTGTGTTATAAAATTAATAATAATAATAATAATACTAATAATAACAATAATTCTAAGAATGACTACTCTTGATGACTGGCCGAGGTGTGGACTTGATAATCTTAGAATCTGTGTAGGTAAATGTGGTCAGGTGCGATGCTAATTACAGACCTAACAACCTATCCCTAACATGCCTTAAATGGTATGTAAACGGGGACTTTAGCTTACCTTTATTTAGCTTTGCTGCCACCCAAGAGAGACGGTGGGAATAAGAAATTTGGGGAAATTAGGGTGTAACAGAGATCCTCTTTTTAGAACCTGATCATAAATATGAAGAGCCTTATAGTTCAAGGCCAGTTAGAATCAAATTAAGAGGAAACAGTAAATAGAATCTTATAAAAGCTTAGAATTATTGTTATTATACAACATCCGAATTTATTGCTGATATCCCATGCGGACCGCAACCCCATCCGCCCCCAAATCTTCTCGATATGCCCCTTCTTTTATTGTATCCCACCCCTCCCTTATATTTTGTAACTGCCAAACTCGGCGCACTCTCGTGCTTTGGAGCCGATGCCGTGATGATGATGAGGTAGAGACCTAACGCGGGAAGAGGAGTGAATTACACCGGGCTGATCTGAAGACAGGGAGTGGACCCAAGAAGGGAGTTAGGTCGACTCCGCTATCAGCGGGGACCGCGTTAGTCTGTTACAGAGCACACCACCAGAAGGGTGGGTATGATCTATACTAGCTCTAGTTACCGCCTCATACATACATACACATAGGCACATACACACGCGCACAGAGAAACCATCCCGTATTCCTTGTATTTGCTTCCAAGCCTTGCTGCTGCACGTGCTTGAAACATTTTTATCACACTCACATTTTTTTATTTAAAAATTACAAACATTAAGACTTGTCTCTGGGTTGGTAGAACTGCAAACATCACCACTTTTGCTCTGTGGGGTCAAATAAATGATACAAAGCACTTTACGGGTAGTTTAGGGATACCGCGAGCGTGGGCAAACCGTGGCGTGGGTGCTACAGCGCAGAGGTGGGCAAACCGTGGCGTGGGTGCTACAGCGCAGAGGTGGGCAAACCGTGGCGTGGGTGCTACAGCGCAGAAGTGGGCAAACCGTGGCGTGGGTGCTACAGTGAAGAAGTGGGCAAACCGTGGCGCTGGTGCTACGGTCCAGAGATGGGCAAACCGTGGCGTTGGTGCTACAGCGCAGAGGTAGGCAAACTGTGGCACTGGTGCTACAGCGCAGAGATGGGCAAACTGTGGTGTTGGTGCTACAGCGCAGAGGTAGGCAAACCGTGGCGTGGGTGCTACAGCGCAAAGGTAGGCAAACCGTGGCGTTGGTGCTACAGCGCAGAGGTAGGCAAACTGTGGCGTTGGTGCTACAGCGCAGAGATGGGCAAACTGTGGCGTTGGTGCTACAGCGCAGAGGTGGGAAAACCGTGGCTCGCGAGCCACTTGCAGCACTTTGCCATACAGTGTGTTAAAAAAAAAGTTTGTTTTCATTTTAAGGAGGCCACTGTAGGAAGACAAAAAGTGCACCTGCACAGAGAAGTGTTTTAGTGTGTGCGAGATATGATGACTGCGGTAAAACTGGTTCTAGTAATAAAAGTAGTAAAAGTAGACAGATGTATATGGTCCAGTTTTATACCTGCCATTTGTGAAAAATGAAGTATACACCCCTGTCTGTCTGTGTTATTTTGTAGAGAAGTTGGCTTATTTTAGACATACATCACAGGAACTCATTGTGAGTCGTCATAATGTGGCCCTGCTCCCAAAAAAAAAAAAAAATGTCATAATCGAATTTATCTCGGGGTTTTTTGCAGCATATCTGGAGTAACAGATATGATGATTTCCATGATTCGCTGCTTTAGAATGTTCAGATTCTGTGGAAGTGGAGGTACGTAAACATTGTCTTTGATGTACTTCGACTAGGAAAAAAAAAAACAAGTCACAAGGTGCTAGGTCAAAGGATCTAGGTTAATCACTTATACAATAATTACAGGAGCTGGTATAGAGGCCATAGAAACTTGCTGTTCTGCTTGATGGGGCTGATGGTGTTCTGGTCTACCCGTGAAGAAGGTCTGTGATATTCTTTTCTTTTTCTTATTTGAACAATTCCAGGGTCAGCTCAGATATTCCTGCAGAATGCAACATTTTCCCTTTGTGTCAGCATCATCGTGAAGCTTGACATGCATCGGCAATGGCCATATGTGGCCTTTTTTCAATTCTCAGGCGTACCAAAGTGAATCTCAGTGTGAGTGCAAGTGGCTCCCTGGGTATGAGTTTCAAGTCTAAGGGGTGGAATGTAAGTGTATGAGGAAGAATAAAAAACGTAAAGACACCATACCCTTTAATATGGGTAACTGTGAGCGTTATATTATATCTCCACATAGTAGTTCCCCCTCCCCCCACAGGTCGATACTGTTATTATATTGCTCCACTAGCTTCTTCATTCCTTGGGAGAAGAAGCTTTCCGGGTGCCCCCAAACCCAGGTCTGTGAGGCGCTCCCTTTATCTCATCACCTGCGGCCGCTCAAAGCCTTATCAACCGTGCCGAAGACATGATAATCGCTTGGCTCTAGATCTTGTCTGTATAGGAGGGAATAAGAAAGTCTTTCTAACCGCAGCTGTTGCACTGCTGATGTGGGCTTGTGTGCACCATGACGATGGCCGACCAGACTGAACTTCGTTGGTTACACTTGATCTTTCCGCTTTAAATCTTCTGATTCATAAACTTTTCACTGAGTCATACTAATTTCATTCCCACACTGACGCACTATTCTACAGTGAATTTCAGCAGGTTTCACAAAGAAACTACACAGGAATAACAGTACTCTGCTCAATAATGGTGCAATCCCGCAATGGAGCGTTTCTGCATATTTGACCTTGGTTTCAACTGGAGACTATGGGCAGAGCTCTGGGCAGTGCATGTTCGAACTACCCATCTGCTATTGCGAACATGATGTATTGTGACCGTTGTGTAATCTTTCAACTGCCTTTACTTCTTGATTCTCCCAGTATAACGGTTACAAATCCATTCTGGATGATAATATACAGGGAAGGACTGGGACGTGGGACACTGAAAACCGCTGCTCTAGAGAACTGGTTTGTAGACCTCGCTGACAGCTGTTTTCTGAATGATCACACACGGTATCAGACAGCTTGTAGGTGTCTGTCCCTTCATATAAATATAAAATCACAACAAAATTGAACTAGTTTATAGTTATAGTTTCCAGAAGAAATGTACTGGATTTTGGTTCATTTTCTTTTCAGTAGCGGCTTTGCCCACACAATTTAGTCAGTGAAATTTTGTAATTACTAGAAGCACTGCTTGCTTTTTGTTGTTGTTGTTGTTGTTCAGTTACAGTACACTGTAAAAGGTGGTTTGACAGTAAAAATTTAATGCTTGAATAAGTATTGAAACTGAGATTGTTAAGTTATTCCTTTAACATCAAGTTCATCAAACAATTATATACAATTTATTATTTTAACATCAAGTTCATCAAACAATTACATAAAAGTTATTCCTTTAACATGAAGTTCATTAAACAATTACATAAAAGTTACTCCTTTAACGTCAAGTTCACCAAAATGTAAAACTGTATTTGTTTTTTTTTTTTTTTTAATTACAGAAGATACAGTCCTTAAGTCTTAATTTACCATGAGCTGTTAAAGTTTTTAAAAAAAATTTTTAAATAACTACACCCATATGCCTTTGTTCCACAGTTTACAATTCATAATTTTAAACTACTGCAAATAATAAAAATAAGCGTTGTGTCATCTCCCTGGATAAAAACTGGAGCATTGATTTTTTTTTTTTTTTCAACAAAAAATGTTCCTGTGTCATGGGTGTTACTTGGATGGCCAAGTTCATTTCCTTATGGTGAAACTTGCTAATATCTTTCTTCTCACACATACATGCTCCCATTAATATCCTCCTCCTGACACATACATGCTTCCACACATACAAGAAACACATACACAAGAATTTCACCTGTAAATGGATAACTTTATAATTGGAAAAAAGCACAAAACAAACTAAATGTAATGGATTAACTTTGGTGTACAAATGTAGCATATTATTTGATTACATTCAGTCTCACACACCGCCTTCAATACTAAAAAAAAAAAAAAAATTTATAAAAATGGAATGTAAAAAAAAATGAAATGAAACAGTGAGAAGTCTTAGAACGTGAAGATTTAAAACTATGTGTCCTTCGTGTCAGGTCATGAAACTGCTGCTGAGAAATTGTAGACGGAAGAACATGATGCAGGCTGAAGGTGGAAGAAGCTGATTTGATGAAAGAAAGGAAAACATAACACCAGGTACACTAAAAGCTCTGGCATTCTTGGTCTCACGGATCTGTCTATCAAAGACCACTGAGGCTACCAAACTGGAAAACATGACAGGAAAAAAAAACAAACCATTCTGAATATTTAGCTATGATCTGGTTGCCACTTGAATAGAAAACGAAATGGCCAGACTTTATCAAGTAACTAAACACACAGGGGGGGTGGGGGGCCTGTACTCTGACCAGATTTTTTTCTCCTGGACCTGCCAAAATGTTTTGAGAATGCTCATAAGCAAGCCAGAGTGTAAGTTGGGGGGGAGGGGGTTTGTATAACAGGTGTGTCAATGTGCAGCTTTTTTTTTAACAGTCTGTGAGGTTATTGTGAAACAAAAACATGTAATCACATCTTTAAAGGATCTGAAATGCTACTTAACAATCATCATTTACTTCATAACCGACAAAAATTAGTAAATTTAGATGTGGCCCTAGAGGCCACCAAAGCCAGACACATAAAACTAAGAATTAACTGTTGGTACAGTACAAACAGAAATGAATAGCACCACCAAAAAAAAAAAACAAACCCAGTCAATGCATTATTAATGAGAGCAAGTCACGTGATAGGACTTAATGAGCACAGAAACAAAAAAAAAGTTGTCTTCACAAAGATGAAGTCAAAGGGGATAATCTTGCCTGGAGGATATAAATGAAATACGAGAGTCATCAGTAACTTTACACAGGAAATACACTACTACTACTACTACCCTCTTGTGCCGTTAAACGTCACATAGGGCTTGCAAAATGTTTCGCCACCTTTTGGTGAATTTGTTGCGAGTTTCCATAACAAGTCTAATTTTTTCCCCATCTACAGCCACCTCTAGATAGGTCCCAGGATAAGGTTGTTAGCCTTATGCCCAACTCCCGATACAGGAGGGTTTGGATCTCATGGCGGAGGACCACTGGCGGAGATAATTTGTCCGTCTGTTCAGGAACAAATCTCCTGGTCCAAGGTGGAACATCAACAGGCAGAGATTTTTGTTTAAAAATGGCACAGGCATTATAGAAAATGTACAAATCCTATACAAAACCTAAGTAAATGATTGTAAACAATGAAGAGATAAAAGACTGTGGTAAAACTGGTTCTAGTAATAAAGGTAGGTAGAGGTGTATGCCTCAGTTTTACAAAACAACAGAGGGAATGAGGGAAGTGAGAAAAAACAAAAATGGCAGAAAGTATGAAAGTAAGATGAGAATGTGTAAATGTAAAACATACATCCAGTATTTTGGTGTTAGCCTTTTTTGAGGATTACATACAAGAACACAACACATAAAAAAAAGAAGAAAAATGAAAAACTGAGCTTTGTGGCATCCTCCTGGTACAGAACACAACAAATGCTTCCTTAAAGACTGGGAAAGTGGGAGCAATGAATGGCTGGGAGATGTCAAAGAAAAACAACTTTGACCAATCAGATGTCAGCGGCGTGTAGGTGGTGAAAGGGAGAGAATAATGTGGAGGGAAGGGGGAGGAGGAGGAGGAAAGAGACCAGGAAGCTATAAATACATTATAGCTGCTAGAGAAGAAGGGGAGGGCTGGGAGATAATGCTAAAACTTATGAATGAAAAACTGCAGTGAAATGAGTGGGGGTAAGACAAGAAAGTGGAGCATGAACAGCAGCAAGTAGGTGAAAATCTGAAGAAGTTTAAAGGAAGCTGAATTTATTGTTAATTCCAGCTGGGTGGAGACAGTCATCCTGGAAAATAAGGTGTTCTAGAACCTTATGAGATTGTTCATCAGAAGAACATGAGCGGAATGCACTAACAGAAATGTTCTCTTTTCTTAAGTGGTTTCTTTGACAGAAGTTTTCTGCCATAGCTGTCCATGCCCTCTTAGAAATGTCATTAAGATGTTGATGAAAACAATCTCATAAGCGTAAACCGGACTCCCCTATATAGGTCATATTGCAACGTTTGCACATAATGGCATAAATAACATTGTGTGAAGTGCAGGTGAAGCCCTCCTGACTTGATGATGTGGACTTGGGGAAGGAAACCTGGCTAGCCTCAACAACAAACGGGCAAGTGTTACATCTACAGTGACTGCAACGTCTAGTTCAATGGAAAGTCGTGTCCTCTGTCTTAAGGTGACTTCTAACTAACAGGTCCCTGAGGTTCTTGTTCCATCTGCAGGGCACCAATGGGGGTTCCCCAAAAAGGTCTCGTGTATCTGGCTCGGTCTGGAGGGCACCAAAATGCTACAATCAGTCTACAATGCTCTATGAAAAAAAGAATTCACCAACAGATCAATACAAAGATCACAGATGAGATGTGGTTTCTCAAAAGAATGTTAGAACTTCTCTGGTTGGCTACAAAGGTTGGACAGGCACATCCATCCTACTCTCTCAGTGCCTGAAGGGATTGGACCTTGGTTCAGGAAGACACACCCTCTCATCAGTTTTATCCTAAGGAGTTTACCTGTCCGCTGATATGGAACAAACTGGGTAAACAGATTACTGGTCATCCGTCACAAACTGCACTCATGTTTTTGACCTCAGTCACAAAAAAGAATTTGTCCATAAAACTAAGGTACAAGCAACAAATAATGCAAACATGGCAACAGCTTGGAAAAACACACACACACACAAACTCTATTACCAGCTACTAAGGAAGAAATAGTTGAAAAAAAAGAATAAAATATAAGTGATAAGTTTGGACCTATGACTGATAAGTTTAGACTCATGACTGATAAGTTTGGACCTATGACTGACAAGTCTGGACTCATGACTGATAAGACAGAGAGGGAAGGTGGGAGTGATAGGGATACATTAAATTTTTCACTCTGGCCTTTCACAACTTGCTTTTTCTTCCTAGAACACATTAGTAAATGCATTAATCCAAGAAAACTCAGAGATCTATTTAAACATACTGCTACCAAGGAAAAACATGGAAACCTATCTAAAAACACTGCTATCTTTACAAAACCCATTTTCATACACTACAACGAAAGAACCTATTTAAATACAATGTTACTGAGAAACATTTCAGAAACCTATTTAAATACAGTTACCCAGGATAATACCCAGAAACCTATTTAGATGTACCTCCACAATTAACTAACTAAACACTGCACTAATGTAAATATAACAGAGTATGGGATACTAGTTAAAAACCACTTCTGATGCAAGACATTTTACGCATCATTTTTCCCAGGCTGACCAAGGTGATCCAGTTTTCAGACACAGGCCTGGTTTGTTTTTCTTTTTTTGTGGGCCAGATGCAGAATGTAAAATCCTTGGGGTGCTACTATTTACAAATGTGAAAACATCAGCAAAGGACAGGTAAACTACTCTGTAAAAGGCTTACAGCATATGGAGCATTTATGTTTGGAATGTCAAGCTCTCATCAAAACTCCATCAAAGTTATGCACTTCTGCCCATAAATTAATCATTACAGTGTTCAGCTCACTGATGGTGTCTTACATCATGTAGGCAGCCATAGTCTTCTTGTTCTAGTGTTCTTCTGTCACACTGTCAGCAAGCAAGTATGAACATGTTTAATTTGTCACTTTCAGACATGACACTCTATATATGAACTACATACAAGACAGCATTTTAATAGAACTCTGCTTGTATAACCCATTTACAAATTTCATTAAGGACCATTTTCAAGATCTTTGAGACTGGATGGTCAAATATTGGTGTAACTCAATGTTACAGAATGATCAACAACAACATTATGAGTGTTTTGTAGAAATGGATATGATGTATCTAACAATGATCCATGTCCTGTATAAGCAGATAAACAGATGTCCTGCAGCACTGTGGTTATTGAAAGAAAAGCCCAAACATACATGGTAAAAACATAAGTAGAAATCCTTGGGAAAAAAAAATGTAGTGTTGGAACTGCAGCATTCAAAGTCCCAAAATTGATGAACCTCAGTTGTTTTTTTTTTAATAACAAGATGTTCTGAGAAGGTATCACAATTCTGGAATGTAAAACATTAAAATATCAAAGTTTTGTGACATATGCACCATTAATTTATAAGGGCTATTTATATAATGTATAAAAGTAAATGTTATTATTTATATCTGCTTCTGATATAAATGTCCAGTCCATGAAATGGACTCTAATATATATTCATAAACTCATACATACATTCATAAACTGTTACATACATTCATAAACTGTTACATACATTCATAAACCCTTACAAACAAATGCACATAACATTTACTTAGCAATGTAATGTATAATTTCACATCCAGAAGTTCTACACATAACAGTCTTATATTAAACTGAACACTTCATGAAACTTAAAAAAAAAAGCCTAAGTATTTTCCTACAGCTTTTCCTTTGCATTACAAACTGAAGCAGCAAGTCTCTCTAAGTATTTCCCATAGCAAAAATGTTATTTTGTGCTCATCTTTCTTACAAGAATGATCTGAAAAAAGCTAAGTGTTCAATTTTTAAAATCTATTTTTCATGTTTTCATCTGTTGTGTTGTTTCTGTATGTGATCCTTGAAAAAGGTGTTTGCCAAAATAATGGACTGTTGTGTATTTTTTATTCATACGTGCTCATCTTACTTTCTTCAATTCTTGTTTCTTCTCATTTTCCTCACTCTTTCTATCTTTTTTTGTAAAACTGAACCATACACCGTCATCTATTTTGTGTATTTTCCTATAGCTTTTTTGCATTACAAATTGAAGTAGGAAAACATCTGTGAATTAAACTATGCATAAAGCAATCATACCATACCTTTACAAGTGCCTTATATAAGTGACAAGAATAAAGACACTTAACAGTTATATGCCAAAACAAGCATTGAGAACATAAATAATTTCATTTGCCACAACCAGTACCAGTCCTCTGTAGCTAAATTGCTAAAGATGCCCTTCAAAGGGCAGTGCTAACTGGAAGATCATGGGTTCAATCCCGGGACAAACAACTCACAAGACCTCTGGGAGTCATGACCCAGAGGGGCCCACCCCCCTTAGAATGTCAGGAGACACTCTGATGGTCTGAAGGTGTTGTGTTGTTGTTCCGCTCTCTACAGTAGAGAGTTTCCTGCATGCATATATGTGTATGTTTGTTACTATGCAGGATGATCAACAACAAGGCTGGGCTGGTCAACAATGGTCTGGGCTGGTCAACAATGGTCATACACTCTCCCAACAGTCCACAAACTATATAGAACATACTAAATGGTCATACACTCTCCCAACAGTCCACAAACTATATAGAACATACTAAATGGTCATACACTCTCCCAACAGTCCACAAACTATATAGAACATACTAAATGGTCATACACTCTCCCAACAGTCCACAAACTATATAGAACATACTAAATGGTCATACACTCTCCCAACAGTCCACAAACTATATAGAACATACTAAATGGTCATACACTCTCCCAACAGTCCACAAACTATATAGAACATACTCAATGATGCCTTACTAAACCCAATGAAAACAAAGGATCCTAATATCTAGAATGTCATCATTTTGCTTATCCCTATCAGTGCATTATCAATGATGCGATTCCTTTTTAACATATTTTAATGGATAACAACTGACTACTTGTTGCAATCAAACAGCAGCAATACCTGCTCTTCTAAATGATTACAGTTACTCATTCTGGGCTATTAGTTCTGGACTGAGGTCAGCCCATTTAATCTGATATCTCCACAGATTATAGGCTTTTTTTTTTTTTTTAAAGAGATGTAGCATGTTTTGTTTTTTTGCACATGCTATAGAAAAAAATCACATTACACTTGAGACTTTCAAAAAAAGTACATTGTATTAAGTGGTACATGGAGACAATGTGTATTTTTTTATGTAAGTAATAAATGTATAAAGTACATATAAAAATTAACATCACAGAAATGTGTAAGTACTTGTAATTCTGAATTACAGACAATTTTTTAGGGGAATTTATCCTTGATGTGCTGTTAAACAAAGGTAATTTACTATACTACTATTCTTCAACAAGTATGTAGCTTTGACGTACTGTTAAACAAAGGTAAGTTAATATATTCCTCAACACGTATGTAGCTTTGATGTGCTGTTAAACAAAGGTAAGTTCTTATCTTATATCTTTCTCGTGCCGTTAAACGTCATATAGGGCGTGCTAGGTAGTTCGCCAATTTTTCCTGTCTTCGGCGAGCTTTTCAACCTCATCAAGGGATTTTATGCCTGTTAATTTGGCCTCTCTTAACTCTTCAGAGTTTCACGCGGTCTGCCTCTTTTTCTTTGGCCTGTTGTGTTTCACTTGATAGCTTGTTTTGAGATTCTCTGACTGTTTCTTCTCATCATGTGACCAACATTTTTCTATCTCCTTTTCCTGATCACCCATGAGACTGGTTGTTGTTCAGTCATCTGTCTTATCTCTGAGATTCTCTGACTGTTTCTTCTCATCAAGTGACCAACATATTTCTATCTCCTTTTCCTGATCACCCATGAGACTGGTTGTTGTTCAGTCATCTGTTTTATCTCTGCATTGTTCTTGAATTCACTCCACTTGATGCTGAGTATTTTCCTTAGGCATTTGTTTTAAAAAGTGTCTAATTTCTTGTCTATTTCCTTAGTTGCTTTCCAGCTTTCACATGCATAAATGAGGGTGAGTATTACATGTGAATTCAATGAGTATGTAGCTTTGATGTGCTGTTAAACAAAGGTAAGTTACTATACTACTATTCTTCAACAAATCTGTGCTGTTGTACACCTGGGAAATTTTACTCTGCTGTAGCCTTGATGATTCAGTATTCAGCACTCAGTATTAGGTTCTAATTATCAACATGAATGAGATATTCCCAACCTGCAGCTTTGATGATTGTTGGGCTAGTTTCTATTGCTTAGTTATTCCATCAAGCGATGACTACTTCTTTGGATACTGCACATGTCTTCTGCTTGGATGTTCCTGTACTGATGGTCTGACTTGGTACTGATTTTGGTTCCATTTATGAGGACACTAACCAAACTTCTTTATGCATGCTGTAATGGAGCTAAGCATCCTTTTACGACAACTACCATTACTGGTTAGCAACTTTCAAACAAATTCCACATCAGGAGCAAATTTTATGTGATCTTATTGTACAGCAGTATCCACATCAGATGTGTCATCTGATATGTCAGAGTCAACGAGACAACAGCATGCCTGGAAAAGGCATTATCCACCTGCTTAACCAGTACAACACATTGTTTTAAATTATCCACCTGCTTAACCAGTACAACACATTGTTTTAAATTATCCACCTGCTTAACCAGTACAACACATTGTTTTAAATTATCCACCTGCTTAACCAGTACAACACATTGTTTTAAATTATCCACCTGCTTAACCAGTACAACACATTGTTTTAAATTATCCACCTGCTTAACCAGTACAACACATTGTTTTAAATTATCTACCTGCTTAACCAGTACAACATATTGTTTCAAATTATCCACCTGCTTAACCAGTACAACACATTGTTTTAAATTATCCACCTGCTTAACCAGTACAACACATTGTTTTAAATTATCCACCTGCTTAACCACTACAACATATTGTTTCAAATTAATCACCTGCTTAACCAGTACAACATATTGTTTCAAATTAACCATCTGCTTAACCAGTACAACATATTGTTTCAAATTAACCATCTGCTTAACCAGTACAACATATTGTTTCAAATTATCCACCTGCTTAACCACTACAACATATTGTTTCAAATTAATCACCTGCTTAACCAGTACAACATACTGTTTCAAATTAACCATCTGCTTAACCAGTACAACATATTGTTTCAAATTAACCATCTGCTTAACCAGTACAACATATTGTTTCAAATATCACTGCCTAAAATATCCAGTTTTTGATCTTCTGTCCAGTGTGGAAACACTTCTGACAAGTGTGGAAGAAACACTTCTGACATGGTATAAAGATCTGTAATAAATCAGACTTTATTTAAAAGTGCAAGGCAGTTTCCTCACTTTTCTTGTCAAAATAATTTTGACACTTTGTAAAGTGTCAAAACAGGTTTCAACTTTCTGTGAGGAGCAAAACCATTACTTTCTGTAAACCATTACTTTAAAAAAAACACAAACTCAAACAATCATTCAAACTTAGAAAATTGATACAGCAGGAATTTTGAATAAAATATTGGTCCACATATAAAAAAAAATATTTATGTGGTCAGAAGCAAGGTATTTGAGATTAAAAAACAAAGGAAAAAAAAAGAGAGATAAACCCCATAAAGCCACTTTATATTAGTGGATTTAAAAAATTTTTATTCACAATAAAATGAATCTAGTTAGAGCTGGCCTAACCACCCTAGCTGTAGAATGGGCATCTGGCTCCTTTTGGTATTGGGAAAAGAAAGGTGGTGATGATGATGATGATGATGATCATCATCATCATCAAATCACCTTCCAGTGTGCTGACAGGTCAAGGAAAATAAAGACATTAAACTCGAAATCCCCTAGGTGCATCTATGGATAATCTTACCATCTGACAACAAACTGATAAATATATGTTCTAAAATGCGAGTTATATGCTATGACGCTGCTCTAAATAAAAAAATTTAAAAAAATGGTACATTTATGCTGAGTCAGCATCTTGTGCTATTCTAAGCTTTACAGAGTTTGAACTGTCAGAGTGAGACAATGGAAGTACTGTTAATTGGTTGGGAAAAAAAATCATGTCAAAAAAAAACAAAACTGTCTAAAATGCAGCCAGCAGAGTCAATGACGGTAACAAATTAAAAATAATAAAAAAAAAAACAACAACAAATATATATATATATTATATATATATGTAGTAACACAAGCAGCACAAACAATAGACATACCTGAAGCAAAAACGGAACTAAACATCAATACAGGACCAATAACAATAAATGAAGTAAAGGAGGCGATAAAGAAGCTAAAATCAGACAGGGCACCAGGTGAAGATGAAGTGACTGCTGAGAGATGTTGAAAGCAGAAGAAACAGAAACACCAAAACAACTTTGCCGGATATTACAACAAATCTGGGATCTAGAAAAAGCCCCAGAGGAGTGGAAAACTGGGCTTATAGTAAAACTACCAAAGAAGGGTGACCTCAGAGATTGCGGGAACTGGAGAGGCATTACCCTACTGCCACTCACCAGTAAAGTATTTTGCAGAATAATCATCAACAGAATTGTACCAACACTTGAGGAAAAACTTCGGAAAGAGCAGGCAGGATTTAGGAAAGGAAGATCATGCATAGACCACATATCTGTACTTAGACAAATATTAGAACAGGCAAATGAGTGGCATAGAACAACATATGCATTATTCATAGATTTTGAGAAAGCCTTTGACAGTGTCAACAGAGATGCACTGTGGAAAATCCTAAGATGGCATGGCCTCCCCCATAAAATAGTTAATGTAATCAAAGCCCTATATGAGGGTTTTCAGTGCAAAGTTATCTGTGGAGAACATACCTCCAGCAGCTTTAGGGTACAAACAGGAGTGAAACAGGGATGTGTACTATCACCAACATTATTTATCTTGGCAGTAGACTGGTTAATGAAGGAGGCAACATCAGACAAACGCAGAGGATTACAATGGACCCTTGACACAGTGCTGGAGGACCTTGACTTTGTGGATGACATTTGTCTATTATCAAGCAGTCACAAAGATATGCAAGATAAAATAAACAAGCTAATTCAGAATGCAAACAACATAGGACTAAAGATCAACGTAGGAAAGACAAAGTTAATGAAGCAAAATGTGAACAACAGAAATGTACTCAGAGTAGATAACAAGTTAGTGGAGGAGGTACTCGGCGGTGATACACAGGTATCTCAAAACACGTCGAGGTTTTCCGGTGAGAAAGTCCAACTCTGGCCTGGGTGGGCTACTGCCTCTCACCCAGCGGGGATGCACTGATATTCTAAACACGTCGAGGTTTTCCGGTGAGAAAGTCCAACCCTAGACTAAACTGGTGCAATGAAAACCACGGTGTCACGCAATCCCGCTTCTGAGACCCACCAAGAATACAGGCTAAAGCATTGTGATACTCTGAACCCCTTGTGGTCCTCTCGTGGATCTCGTGTGGTCTATTTTGGACCACACAGGGGACCACGGGACCTAATGAGGACCACAGGCGTGAATTCAGTAGGTTCACAGTGCGGTTTTTGGTGGTAGAAGTGAACGAAGAAGAAGAAGAAGAAGAAGTGGAGGAGGTCAACGAATTTGTATACCTTGGCAGCAGAGTAGTAGAAAATGGAGACAGCACAGAGGACATCAACAGCAGACTTACTAGAGCAAACCAGGCTTTTGTAATGCTGCAGAATATATGGAAATCAAAAAAACTAAGCATAAATATGAAAATCAGGATATTTAAGAGTAATGTTCTAAGTGTACTACTCTATGGAAGTGAATGCTGGAAAATCACCAAAACCATAGAAAACAAGTTGAATTCTTTCCAGACTAAATGTTTACGAAGAATTAGACAAATATTTTGGCCAAACACCATAAGAAATAACATCTATTAGCAGAAATGCAGATGAAGCCACTGACAGCAATTATTGAGGAAAGACGCTGGCGATGGTTGGGACATGTGCTTCGAATGACTGACAACTCACTACCAAAAATAGCACTAAGATGGACACCACAGGGGAACAGAAGTAAGGGTAGACCAAAAGAGACATGGAGAAGAACAACAGAAAGGATGTTGAGCAATAGAGGGCTCACCTGGGCAAGAGCAGAAAAAAAGGCGAAGGACAGGCATTTGTGGAAAACCCTTGCGGAAGCCCCATGTGCCCTGGGCACTTAAGGTTCAGAGAGAGAGAGAGAGATATATATGTAGTGAAAAAAAAACACTAAGAATATTGAGCCAAAAGCCACAGTTTGGCAAGGGAAAGTCAGAAAACGAAGTTCTATCAACCAGACTGAACTAATCCACACACAGGAGCTTTTAAAGCCACTAGACACAGGAAGACAACTTGATAAGGGGAAGTTTATTCTTGAAGAACAAATTTTATTACTAAAACTTTCTTGAAACGATAGTCTTATATATGACATAGAAGAAAAAAAATGTAAACATTATTTCTCAAAATCTTTATTAATTTTCTAGTTTCTACAGTCAATCACCATATTGTGGCTGATAAACTGTCATGATACCGATGCTCTAATCTACCATATCCTCTCATGTCTAGTCAAAAATGGCAACTTATTTTTACCACATCAATGCTCTAATCTACCATTATCCTCTCATGTCTAGTCAAGAATGGCAACTTATTTGACCACATCATAATAAATACACAAGCACACATCAGCATCACCATCAATGATGAAAGACAGAAGAAATCTTATGCTTCAAATATAATAACCACAACTCTGAACTGAACTAAAGAAGTAATGAAGTTATTAACTCCAACTATGAATCTCACGCCTTGCCTTGTGGACATACTTCTTTTTTTTTTCTAAATGGTGATATTCCTTGTCAGACAAAACTACTGACTCAGTATAAAACAAATAAGAAATACAACAAAAAAATCAAAACGAAATACAACAAACGCTAATTTTTTTATGCTAACAAAAGAATGAAAGAAAATTACAGTAAAAAAATAAACAAAATTAAATACCCCAGTAAAGGTGAAGAGGAAGGAAAAAAAAAACAAAAAAACAAACTGATAACAGACTCTGCTACCAAAAAAAAAAAAAATCAAACAAATGATTGCATTACAAGTCTTGCTTAACTATTATAAACAAAAGATACTCGGTATTCCTTACCAAATCTACATCTGATAACTGTAGTTTTTGTACGAATGCCATTTGATCACTAAAGTTACAGTCAAGCACCATCAAGTGCACTTTACAAACATAAAAAAAAAGAGAACTGGTTTCTGACAAACTATAAACTGCACAACTTAACCATAACCACCTGACAATGGCACAAACATTTTATGAGTGAAGCATTACTGGGTGCAAGTCACAAAAAAAAAAAATCCTGATTTTGTAATGAAAAATATAGGAATGAAATTGCAAAATGTGAAATGCCCAGATTTGGCAACTAAATACATGAAGAGATGAATGGAAATTTCTTAAGAATGTAAGAATTTTGATGAAACCGAAATTGCTATTCTGAGCCCCTCTGTACAAGCGATAGTCCACAAGGCAACGAATACAAAAGAAATGAAAGGAAATTTCTTAGGTATAATAAAGATCCAGTAATGAAACTGAATTACCCACCACATTATAACCCTACACAGATGATAGCTGACACAGTGTAAGCAACTACCCAATAATAAACTAGTTCTTCATAAACAAGACATAATTTTATAGTTATTTTGGGGTTTGAAAAAAAACAAAGAGAATTAATCAAGTTTCTCGAGAATTAGACTTGAGCAAGCTTGTTGATGTTCTGAGGTCAGGCTCAAGACAACCACGTCAGTTTTATTGATGGGCGTGCACTTATCTTAGCTGAAAGTGGTATTCTCGTGATATTCACCCATGGCTAGCAGTAAATACAAAGAGAATATGTTTAAATGCACAAAATAATGCCATGTACATGCATCATTAAACGTAGCTAATGACAGAAAGCAAGTGTTATATTCTTGACTTTCAGCACATTTTTTTTTTTTCACTTCTCTTAAAAACCACAAAGTAGGTCTAGGGAGAAATTTTTCACTAATCCTGGAGATAAACTGCTCACTAATCCTAGGGCCTAGGGACAAAGTTCTCACCAATCCTGGGGATTTAAATTTTTCATTAATCCTGGAGATAAACTGCTCACTAATCCTAGGGCCTAGGGACGAAGTTCTCACCAATCCTGGGGATTTAAATTTTTCACTAATCCTGGAGATAAACTGCCCCCTAATCCTAGGGCCTAGGGACAAAGTTCTCACCAATCCTGGGGATATAAATCTTACACTAATCCTAGTGATAAACTCTCCAACAAAGCAGCAAATGTTTTGTCCTAAGTAATTTTATTAAGGAGTAAATCAGTTTTTAACATCATCGTACAAGGACAGCACTAAATCAACTAGAAGGGAATAACGGCTGTTCCTGTTTCACACTAACCCCCCCCCCCCCAACTAATAACAGTGATTTTATATACATAATCACAAGTAACAATAAATATCTGCCACTTGTCAACATTTACTTCCTTGTGATCACCTCTACTTCTGAGCAGAGTAATCAGTTAAGTCTGAACATATCATTTTGTAACAACTTGAAAAAAAAAAGATACATTTTTTAATATATACACATGCATATACAATTTATATTTCTTTTAGATTTTTAAAACTGTTGTTTAAAGTAGGCTATTTAAAATATAAATACACTTTTACCACCACAAAGTCCAGATTATATAAACTCCATTTTCAGACATTTTAAAACATTTATAAAATCAAATTATACTTCTTCCAGGAAATGGGTTATATAAACTATCTGGCACTGACAAAATTAAGCTCTGATAAAACAATGTGAACCAAGCTAAATAAACACAACGAAGAACATGCAGCACTCTGGTTAGATTAAATAAACAACAGTGGAATATATGATAAAGCAATCTAGTAATGGACCAACAGTCAACTAGCTAAAGCCACTTAGAGAATGAGAGTCAGCTAGGAATTTTTAATAGCTTACAGCAGGGCTTCTCAACCTGGGTTCTGAGATGGATCTGCAGGAGTTCCACCAGAGATTGTGACTGGAAAATCCCTTCTAGGCACTTCTTGTGGAACCTTATGGCACAGCTACTTGCTTTTGCTTTTGTCCAAGACAAGGTGATTAAAAAGTCATTTTTACTTCTACACAGGGAAAAAAAAACCTACTCTTGCACATGCCATACACTGCAATCTATACCTGATTAACACTTTGTATTTGGCAGTCGCCTCTTGGATTAACTAAAAGGTAAAAAAAAAAACCAAACAACTTTGCTTTCTTCCTACACTGGTGACTTCTATTTGAGTTGCTATTTCTTTATGCTGTGGTGGAAGGGAAAGTGCTTAGTAAATATTTTAGTGCAGAGGGACCATGGGGTTAACAAAGAATATCCATAGGATTCACAAAAAAAGGTTGAGAAAGGATGGCTTACAGTAACACAGAAAAGGATGTAGTTTCACTATCATTTCCAAGCCTTGATAACTTAACATGAACTGTCCAAACTCAAGGAAACTCAGGTAAACTGTTTTACACCACTGATCACATCACTTCACAACAGAAAACATTGCAAGGGCACCAAGATAAATGCTGTTTAAAAAAAAAAAAAGACGTATTTATGACACTCAACGGAACTTGAAATATCTGCACATCAGCTGAGTTCTGTAGAGAATGTGGAAGGAAAAAGGAAGCAGATATCACTAGAACTTCTCTCCCCTTGATCTGATCTCCCTGGAATAGCTGTTCTCAGCAGGTGATGCTGTGTTGAGTCTGGAAGAACATGGGGGTAGATAACACTGCCTGCCTGAAGAACTGACCCCCCCCCCCACCCCACACAATGGGAGAGACTAACCCTACCCTAGCAGACCAGCCAAAGAAGCATGTGTAGCTGTTAGCAGGGAACCACAGAAGGGTAGGAGGACTGGGACAAGCCTTGGTTTGGCCTCTTCTCTCTGATCATTATGCCCTCATTCTAAGCTCATTTATCTTTGCTCTATTATCACTGGCTCTCACAAGGTTATTCACGTAAAACAGATCTTTACATGGCCAACATTAGCTGGAGCCATCTACTGTCCTGTCTTCTTAGCATATGCTATAGTGTGGCTTTCAATTACCTTTGTGAACTAAAAGTACATCAATAAAATGCTCTGTAATCATTATCCTTAATATCATTATTGAACTAATATTCTTGTAAAGTTTTACATCAGCCAGTAGCTACATTATCATAAAGTATGATATTTCCAGAAACTTTATGAGAATGTACTGTGGGTCAGGACAAGACACTCAAATTACATTAACTCTTCAATTAACTCTTTCACTACTATCAGCCATTTAAATGGGTTAATCATAAAATAAATAAATAAATTAAAAAACTCCATCTAATCAAGTTCTGTTCTTTGTTTTTGTGTTTTCAAATTTTAAACTACAATAAAATTAAATATAAGCCCCTGGTCATAACTCAGTTAAAAAAAAAAATTAGAAGGAAATGGTAGCTGTGCTTTTTATATATTTTTGATGGTCTTGAAAATTTTGTTTTGTAGTCATCATCATCATCATGTGCCGTGCCGACTGGCGTTGGCTATTATGCTTCTCCAGAGTATGCGATCCTTCATGCAGGCCATCAGCTCAGTTGGTGATCTCCTCTCACACCATCCCGTCAGACTGTCCAGTATCATTTCTCTTGGTCTTCCTCTTGATCTTCTTCCTTATATTTTTCCTGTTGTTATAATATTTTCAATGCCCCCTCTTCTCATTGCATGTCCTATGAAAGTAAATTGTCTCTCTCTTATCTTTTTGACAAGGTTTTTTGTCTCTCCAGCTCTTCTCCTACATTCTTCATTAGTTATTTTTGCTGTCCAGGGGATTCGCAACATTCTTCTAATAAACCACATTTCTGCTGCTTCCAATGATTTTTGTGCAGACTTGCCTATTGTCCATGATTCACTTCCATATAACAAGATAGGTTTAATATAGCATTTTAGGACTCGTTTTCTAACATTCATTGATAAGGATGTGTTGGTTAATATGTTTCTCATTCTCTGAAATGCAGTCTTTGCTTGGCCTATTCTGTTCCTAATTTCTGTTCTGCATTTCCCATCTGAAGTTATTACTGCTCCAAGGTATTTGAATTTCTGCACCTGCTTTAGAATAGTTCTGTTTAATTTAATATTACATGCTGGTGGATTCTGTTTCTTAGATATAACCATAGTCTCTGTCTTTTTGATGTTCAATGTAAGGCCTTTCTGTTCACTTTCTTTGGCGACTTTATCCAAGAGATTTTGCAGGTCTTGTTGGTTCTCAGCTATCAGTACTGTGTTTTGTAGTGCAAGAGTTTAAATAATAATAATAATCATCATCAGCAAAAAAAAAAATGTTCAAAGGTCTGATAATGCTAATTTTCACCAATAAGCATAGAAATGTCAACAGCTACTTACAGCTGGTTTTGATGATTACAACTTATTTATGAGAAATTATAAAACCATTTAGGTCAGCAAGTTTCACCCTGGCCAGCATAAGAAGGAAGAAAACAAAAAATACACATCCGTCATTAAAATAAGCTTGTATACTTGTACAACACAAAATCTGAAATATGACAGACCAAAAAATGAACAAGTTTTCATGAGAAAAATTACTCAGGGTGGATAACTGACATCTTTTCCAAAAAGGAGAAAAAAAACAAAAAACCCAAAAAAGAAAAAAAAAATAATAAAAACTCAACAGAATGTCAGCCTGAAGAACAAAATAGTGGAGGGGAGGTCTCTCAATTTCTAATAAACAATGCCACAAAATGACAAGTAACAAAACTCCAGTTTAAGCTTTACAAGAATACACACATGGCTTTATGAGCAAAGATCTAACATCCCCTTAATGAATCAGGATTTCACTGAATGAGATAAACATGATTATACCATCTGCCTTTATAAAAGGATGTGTACTCAGTCTTGCTGGTGTATTATAAGAGCTAGGAACATGAAACGGGAAAGCCCTGTTGCGATGGAAATTTGTTAACATAGAGTGGCATCAAACCACTTTCTTGCCTTTGCTTCTGTTTTTTTTTTTCACAAATGTATGTACAGATCCTTCATTTATGATCATTCTACAATTATTCAGTGGCTTGAGAACTCTGCTCAAAGCAGCCACAAATATGTACAAGATAGGTCTGACATTTATCTTGGCAGTATATATATATATATATATATATATATACACACATACACATGAACTTCTATATTTGATCTTTTCTCATACTGATGGTAGCACTGACACTCATTTTCCAGTGTGTTAACTCTTATAACAGTCTAAGATATGGGTAATACTAAACAGCCACAAAGTACAGGCAAGACAGCAGCACATTAACCCAGCCAACAACAAAAAAATTCTATGGTGAATGAACTATACCAGCAACCTTCTAAAACTCTTTGAAACGGAAACTTATTTCATAAACTGCTTAAAGAAATTCTTTCAAATATTTAGTTAAACTCAAAAACGCTCAATCCATACTGCTTTATATTAACTTTCATTCATTCAGCTCAACACTGTAACCCCTTCAGAACTAGTGGAACTCAGAAGAGAGAGAGAGAGAGAGAGAGAGTGCCTTGAAGACACACCTACAGGAACTGTAACACTGCACTGACTACTCACACTATATCATCTTCAATCTTCCTGGAAATGTGAGCTTGTGTTTTCTTTGCAGCTGATGCCACAGAGATGCTGATGCACAACATCATGCTGGCTTAGAAGTGGGCCATGGGAGCTATTTTTTCAGTCCCCTGACCGTGGCTGAAAAGCAGGGAGCGTGCAATACTTCTTTATCAGACTCCACCACCACTGGAACTTTGGTGATCACTGCCCCATTAGCCAGGCTATCAACAAATCTATAAGCTCCTATACTCTTCTGTGCCCCTCCAAAAAAACAATCAGAGTGTTAAAATAAACTAATGCTGAATGAAAAATGACATTAATCAAGTTCTGTCTATTACTTCGTTGTATGAATTTACCATGCTTCATATCTTGAGAAATATTTAAAAAAGAATTAAAAAAAAAAGAGTCTATGCTGCCCATTAAGAGAAACAATGACTTAATTTAGTGTATGTGATTATGTATGGTGAAAATATGTTTGTGCAGAGCTAGCATGTGATAAATGACAATGTCTAAAAACAATTGTTTGATTTAATGGAACAACCTCCCTATTATGCATCACATTCTCCAACCCCCCCGCCCGCCATCTTCCCCAGTATTTTTAAACAAAAGAATTTACATCAAGAATTAAGTCAGCCTTGGAATGAGAAAAGGAATCTACAAGCTTAACATCCATTTACACAAAACGTTTTATTACAAAATTTAGATATGGCTTATATGATAGCAGAAATCTGGACACTGAACAATACAACATGTGAAAGTCAGACTTATGAGAGCATTTAGAAAAAAAACACACTCAAGAGAGCAACAACAAAAAATATATGTGAAAAGTCACCCTGAAACAGAATTATTAAAGAAAAAAATAAATCTTTGATCACTCTGTCCAGAAAAACTCATCTCATAGAAATGTTTCTAAATTGAACAACTGCACATGATTTAAAGAATTCTACCTATGATAGTTAGGAAAACTGAAAAAAAAATATCTCAAGCATAATGCTGAGAATACAGGGCTGTAAAAACCAACCAAAAAAAAAAAAAAAGGAAATCCTGAACATTTTTTCTTTTTTCTGAACAGGCACATGAAAATAGAAGAACAGGTTAATGATGGTTAAGATCCATGTAAAGAAAATTCTTTTATGAAGCTACAGAAAACTTTCTTGCTCATTCCTTTGAGAGAAAAACCCACAGAAATACCAAACAACTTTCTCAACAAACTTAATATACACAGAGATAAATCATGGCTTATCTCATATAGGAAATATGGATTTTATCTGGAAGTATGGAGGACACAGCTCTCAACAAATTAAAGCTTGTTTCTGCAGAGTTAGTCTGCCGTAAATGAAGATTTCCATTGACACAGAACTAAAATTAGTAAAATTATAGCACCTTGTACAATGATGTAATTACAAGATAACGGCTAGCTATGGGAATAAAAGTGGATACATTTTTATGTTTTTATCACAACTTTCAACAGCTACTAAAATGAGTGTAAGAGATACCCACTGGATTAAGCCTATGTTGTGTTAGCTATGGAGAACACAGGCTCTGGGAAAGAGAAGAATTAATAAACAAGCTTCATACAAACAAATAAGTACTTTAATACGTGCACAAGAATATGAAAGAAAGGAGTGATCTGGTCTGCATCCTCCTCTATTAATGCTGGGCCAACTCTATCATGAAGATTAGCCAATATGGATCTCTGGGATCATATGCTTCAATACTTGAGGGATGAAGATGTAATATTCAAGCTGAAATGTGACAATCAGAAACCATAGGAGAACCACAGCTGACCAAGAACCTGTTCTACCTCCCAGTGGTGCCCCTAGAAACAGACAGCATGTCCAGCTGAGTGAACAGAGATTGTAATGTCTTGTCCTAAGAACGGGCCATGCCTAAGAAGGAAGTGTTTGGCAAGGTGCATAACTGTGACAAAAAAAAACCCAAAGCCATTTTTAAGGAAAATGCAGAAGAACATGTATTAGGAAGTTCCATCTGTCTTAGTATTGTTTAGTTACCTGTACTGCTGCTTCTATGTTGATTTACTGCCACAGAATTTGTTTTTCCTTTTCTAGTAAGGTATTTGGTTATATTGTTATGCCTTTTACAATCTCTAAAATACTTTAGCTGCCAGTTGTGAAATATAAAAAAATTTATTTCCCCTCTCAATTTCAGCTATTTCAAATCTATTTATCTGCTTTCTTTCATGTTCTAGAAACAAGCCCTCATTTTTCTGTATATCCACATTTATACTGCTTCAACTTTCCTCAGTTTTCTTGTTTGCTGTCCAGACTTGTGACCGCTGACTAATGCCACATACTCTTTAAGCTTCTATGGACATGTCTTTGAGTGCCAAGATGATGGTCTTTTCTAACTAACTGACAAACTGTGCTTAAATTGAAGCGGAGATAACACCCAAAAACATCCCATTTCAGTATCTCCATTGTATGTACAGAGGGAAAGATCTGACACATTCTGTTAACATTTTTTATCACTCTGTTCTCTAAACTTGACAATTTCATATTGTCCATTGTCTATAACCATGTGTCCACGATACATGAAATTTTGTACTTAAATAAATCATCCAATCATTCTTGTATTTACACTTTCTATTCTCCTTTAACATGATTCATCTTATTATTTATTGTCTGTACTTCAATCCATACTCTCACAGTGTTAATAGAAGAGAAAATCTTGGGTCTTTTCTTTTGTTGTTGTTGTTGTTGGAATCACAAGTACAATAACAGGAGTAGAAATTTATTACAAAGCCTTCCTTGTAATTATTACATTCACCTTCCAGTCACATGAAATAACCACAAACAACAAAACATCACTGTCAGCATCACAGGAGATTGCAAAAATATTCTAATATACTCTTGGCATTATTTATAACAGAGATTACACATGTAAGGCAAAACACTTCATAAACATTTAAAACATCATAAACAGGCGGTTATTTATCACATTGACACACTTTGTTGTAAACAGTTAAAAAGTTCAGAACAAAATATAAACAATGGTATCCCCATTGCTGACCCTCCCATATCTGAGGGATAAAAATGGCTTCCTAGCTAAACTTCTTTCTTTTAATTTTAACATTTAAAATAGCTCTAAAAACATATGCAACGCAAAACCTATCTACAACTTTTGATTGTGAAGTTGTT
The DNA here is from genome assembly GCA_009760885.1 of Achatina immaculata. NCBI lineage: Eukaryota > Metazoa > Mollusca > Gastropoda > Stylommatophora > Achatinidae > Lissachatina > Lissachatina immaculata. The sequence goes on along the minus strand of CM019699.1, from coordinate 37,734,150 downwards.
TCTTTTGTTTGAATGGCTCTTTTAATATTATGACTTCAAGAAACTGTAAGCAAACTTCATAAAACCTGTTATGTACTGCCAGGATTCATTATCAGACTTTCAAAAACGAATCTAAGATTTTCCCCGTTATGTTTAAATCCCTATTATTTCCAAATTTAAATCTGCAGATATCAGAAGATTCTTGGCCTAAGATTTTTGGTAAAAAGCTCACAGAAAAAATGTCAAGAAAAAGACAACAAAGAGCATGTTTTCTCTGTAGCACTTTTACCACAAATTCATGTATCTCCCTCGTTGTACACACTAAACTTTCTGTGGGTCTGTTTCTGACACAGTACCTGGCTGTGTGGGTGGCTTGGCTTTCACCTTGAACCAGGGCGTTTCCTTGTAGAGGAACCACAGGTTACCAGCCCACACTATGAAGTTCAGGAAGCCAAATATCTGTGGGCAGAAAACAGTAGTATGAAACTGTTAGCTTCAACATGCCAGCCTCACTGTTCAGTCTTTTTGATGAGAACTTTTGATAAAAATAAAACTGGAAAGAAATTGCTCTATACTTTATATGTTCGGTTACAAATGTGCTACTTTTCATTTATTTGAACTCTGTGTAAATATAGCTCTGATTACTGATTGGCACTGGCATGCAAGATCTACCAACACCGCCAGTGTTCTTTTGCAGTGAAAGAGTTAAAGCAATCAGCAAATTTTATTCTTACATCCTACAAAAGAACCTCAATAAAACTCGTTAAGAATAAGCTGGGGATGAAGTTAACTTTAATTATCTTCAGAAAATATTTGTCAGCAACAAAGCAAAAAATCACACTTTAAAAAAAAACCCAAAAAAATCCATGCAACTCAAAATAGTGAGATACACAAGTTAAAACTAATAAGGAACAGTTTCAACTAGATGAACATAAAAGTTCAATAAAATAACTTACAACATCTGTTTACAGATTACTGTCACTGAAAAAAAAAGGGGCAGCAAAACTAATTTAAAAATACATAAATTATAATAACTTTCATTAGATAAGGGGCAGCCTGGCTGGCTGAGTGGTGAGGCACTCAGTCTACTTATCTGGTGGTACTGGGTTCAAGTTTCAGCAGTGCAGATTTTTTCTTCTACCACCACACCTAAAAAGGCCCGGGGTCCACCCAGCCTCTAAAAATGGGTACCAGAGAAATGTGGGAAGGTAAATGCAGCCAGGCGTGCTACTGACCGCATCACACCCTCATGTACCGATGGTCTTAGAAATATGGGCCTAACACCATATCACCAATATGCTTCAATGGCATATTAATGGGGATTTTACCTTACTGTACCTTCATTAGATAAGATTTCATGAACTCACATTCAATGTGAACAAAATTTGTCACATACACTTCTATGCTGTTATATCTTCCTAAAAACTGCGAGGAGATGTTCTTTACAGGCGGTGCAGTGATAGTGCTGAAGCACAAACATGATGTCAGATGGGGAGTGGGTTAAAGCAGTTATTTCCTGCAGAGTCGATGTCAGATGGGGAGTGGGTTAAAGCAGTTATTTCCTGCAGAGTCAATGTCAGATGGGGAGTGGGTTAAAGCAGTTATTTCTTGCAGAACCGATGGCAGATGGGGAGTGGGTTAAAGCAGTTATTTCCTGCAGAGTCGATGTCAGATGGGGAGTGGGTTAAAGCAGTTATTTCCTGCAGAGTCGATGTCAGTTGGGGAGTGGGTTAAAGCAGTTATTTCCTGCAGAACCGATGTCAGATGAGAGGTGGGTTAAAGCAGTTATTTCCTGCAGAACCGATGGCAGATGGGGAGTGGGTTTAAGCAACTATTTCCCGCAGAACTAAAGTCAAGCCAAAAAAAAAAAAGCAGAGAAGGATGCAATGCTCTCTGGCAGACTCCATCACCACTGAAACTAAAGTGATCCTTGGCCTATTAGCCAGGCTGGGCCTGTTATTGGTGCATAAAAAAAGATGAGGAGTTAAGGTATATTCTTGATTGACTTTGGTTCATTAACCCTGCTGCCAGCAGTCAGCTATGGATCACTGACCACCACTTCACGCTGCAACTTCACCCTCCTGCCACGTATGACTACACATAACTAACCCTGATAGATATTAATTTTCACCTGTATCTAAACACCCGATGATAAACATTTGATACACATACATGCTAACTATGGTATACATAAAGGATTGATATAAAATTCTGCTTTGGCAACAGCCTCACCAGCTCTGGATGGTCAAGTTCCTTCTGTAGCTGCTTGGCAATCTCAGCCCTATTCTTTCCCTTGGGGACATCTTCAGAAAAACAAGAAAGTTACTCCTGTGCCAGCAACATGTTTCCCCATAGCAATGTTTATGTGCACATTAGAAAGTACTGCACACAAAAGTGAATCACATGATAAGCCTGGATTGATAATACCATTTTAGATATCCAAACACCATATCCAGGTACCACCTTCCTCTCAAACCTGCTTACAGATATCCAGTGATAAAAGGAAAGAGTGGATTTCCAGGCTGATATGTTAATAAATCAAATCTAACTCTGCTGTGTGTGTCTTCCAGATAAATTAACACAGCATGTTTCAATTCCTGCTTGGACATCTTCACAGATATCACACACCAGGTCTCAATATTTCTTTTGTATCCACCAAGAGTATGTTGGGACAAAAATATTCATCTCAAGTACAAAAGCCAGTTTCTTGGCTCTCATCTGTTCTGACAGCCTACCAAACAGCATACTGCACTATAACTATCCCACAACCCCTGGAACCCAGGAGTAGTGAAGTAGATAGTACCACCTGCCTCTCATGACAAAGGTTAATGGTTCAAATCTTCTCAGTGTCCCATTCACTAAGCAACAGAGATGGGAGGTTCTTTCAAGAACTGGGGAAGGAAAGGCAAACAAGATATGCTACTGACAACATCACCCATCTAGTATGACATCAAGTGAAGAAAAATAAGGGTGCCACCACTATATTCACAGGTGAAATTCACTAAATCAAGGATGCCTATATTCCTACCTAGACAGCTCATGCTGTGATGGAGGGACCAGAACATCTCAGTAATTCATCCTTGCACGTCTTCTTACAAAAGTCCTTTCATTTTTTTCACCTCTGTCTGCTTAGCAACTGCCATGAAGCTTACAATGAACTCACTCATAACCTGTTCCAAACTGTTTACAATATTTCACTGCATGTCAATTGGTTTTGAGCAGGATAAAGTCTAACCATGACTTACCAGATGCTTGTTATCAGTTCTAACAACTAATCAGAGGTAATGATTTACTCATACAAATAAACATCACATGAAAGGGCCAGCATTACTTACAACTGACACATTCAGGACTGCAAAGTTGCCTAGGCTTGTTGTCTCACACCTGTTTTCCTGCTGGCAGTCCACCACTTCGCTGTGGGGCCCAATAATTCCTCCATCTCTGGGATCTGTGTACATCTTTATGTCCGACAGACCAGCTGCCCAAGCGGATGATGAGATTATCCAAAGGACAGTGAGGACAACAGAGATGACAAAGTCCTGTAGGGGGGGGGGAACATACTGTTTTTAAAAACACTGCCCATAAAATTTATCCAGTAGTAGCAACATAACACTATAAAAAGTCTCCATGAAATCTGTTCTGTAGCAATAACACTACATTACATAAAATGTCAATGAAATCTGTCCTGTAGCACCAACATCTATTACAAAGAGTGTCCTTGAAATCTGTTCTGCAGCAAAATTATACTACAAAAATTGAGTCCTAGAAAACAGAGTAATGAAAGAACAACACTATAAACCAGCCAGTCAATTCCCATCAACATATTGTGTCTTTTCCCCAGAGGAAGATGTATCTCCACCTTGTTCTGGCTCTTGCTTTCATGGAGCATACAGATAAACCTATTTCTGTCAAATCTCTTTATGCTGTCTACCCATCTGAAGTGGTATCATCAGATTTGTTAGTCTTGTCTCTCTCCTTCTTATACCTTGCTGTGTCAAAAAGGCAAACAGACTTTCTGACATGCCTCAATGGCTTTGCTTTATTTAAGGAGATATTTCAAGTTTCTGTTACTCTCTTACCACCTCCTGTGTGGATGGCCTGTTTCTCTCCCGTGCAGATGGCCTGTTTCTCTCCCGTGCAGATGGCCTGTTTCTCTCCCGTGCAGACGGCCTGTTTCTCTCCCGTGCAGATGGCCTGTTTCTCTCCCGCGTGGATGGCCTGTTTCTCTCATATGTGGATGGCCTTTTTTTCTGTTTCCTTTCATTCTCAGTGTGAGTGTCTTCTGTGGTACTCACAGTGTCTAGCAGCAGTCATGCAACATGGCCAAACCATCTGACTGTGTGCTTCCGAATGTAGTTTACTACTGGTGTACTCCAGTTCTTCTCCTGGTGGTGCCATTTCTAACTGTGTCTCTTCTTGTTATATTTAGTACTCTTCTCAGATATCTCATCAAACATTACTTAATGCTAATTAAGTAGTAAATGCCCTTGGTAAAGACCTGCATTTTATGTTACGAACTTATACCGCAGAAGCCTGTGCCACAGACCAGGCAGCATTGTGAACATTACTTAATACAAACACAAAACAATATTGATTTCTTTGATAATTCATGCTGTGATCTCATAAGTTGAACTGCTAACACTATACTTCTGTTCTAGTCTTATTAGTCTAATCCTCTTTGTGTACACTATACTTATAGTGCAAAATATACCTATGTACTCACAGCAATGACTATCCTGCTGTTCCTTCTGTACAAGTGGTCAAAAACAATGTACAGTACCAACGCAGCCAAGCAATACAGGAACACAATTACACCAACAAACACATAAAACTCTGCCGAAGACTTGGCTCCAACCAGCGGGCAGGGCTCCGAGGTTATGTTACCACATATAGGAACACCAAAGCACGTTTTTCCCAAGCTGAGAGTAAAAAAGAAACATTTATAAATGTAAGAATAACTCATGGTTTTATTTGTTCCATTAACAGATTTGGGCACATTGCATCAGTTACATCAAGCAAAATATCACTCCTCTAAGAACTTTAACATCTTTTATCTTCTTTGGCCTTTCACTTCTATGATTATCAACTTCTATTTCTCTTATATTCCCCCCTTTATTTTAAAATCTCATCACTTTCTTTCATTTTTCTGTCCCATTCCCCCCCCCCCCCCCCCCCTTTCCCCCAAGTTTCATTCTCTTTCTTCCTCCTCAATCTTACTCTTTCTACCCATCCTCCTCCGAAACTTACTCATATGGGTAGCTGTATCTGAAAGTCACATTCTTGGTTGTTACATTATCACACTTGACAGAGAATGTTGTGGAACTTTTATGGCTGGTCGTGGTGGCAAATGCAAAAATGGAAAGTACCTGGATTAACAATAAAAAAAAAAGGTCTGGATAATAAAGTGGAAATCATGCTGAGCTTCTAAACTCATAATAAGTACATATACTATAAACAAAAAACTAAAAAAAAAAATCAATAAAACATGATAAATGCATTTTAATGACTTTTTAACTATAAATATGAAATGGTTCCAGAAGACAATGAAAGAGATTCAGAAAAATATGAAAAGGATCGATAAAAATATGAAATATTTTCAAACAGATATGAAAAGAATCCACAAGAATATGAAAGGGTGGTTTCAGAAGGATATGAAAAGAATCTAGAAGGATATGAAAGGTATCCAGAAAAATATGAAAAGGATCTAGTAAAATATGGTTTCAAAAATATAAGAAAAGAATCCAGAAGGATATGAAACAGATCTAGAAAAATATGAAAAGGATCTAGAAGAATATGGTTTCAAAAGATATGAAAAGAATCTAGAAGGATATTAAATGGTTCAAGAAGGGTATGAAATGGTTCCAGAATGGTATGAAATGGTTCCAGAAGGATATTAAATGGTTCCAGAAGGATATTAAATGGTTCAAGAAGGGTATGAAATGGTTCCAGAATGGTATGAAATGGTTCCAGAAGGATATTAAATGGTTCTAGAAGGATATTAAATGGTTCAAGAATGGTATGAAATGGTTCCAGAAGGATATTAAATGGTTCAAGAAGGGTATGAAATGGTTCCAGAATGGTATGAAATGGTTCCAGAAGGGTATGAAATGGTTCAAGAAGGGTATGAAATGGTTCCAGAAGGGTATGAAATGATTCAAGAAGGGTATGAAATGATTCAAGAAGGGTATGAAATGATTCAAGAAGGGTATGAAATGATTCAAGAAGGGTATGAAATGGTTCCAGAAGGATATTAAATGGTTCCAGAAGGGTATGAAATGGTTCCAGCAGGATATGAAAGAGTTCCATCAGGATATGAAAGAGTTCCAGCAGGATATGAAAAGGATCCAGAAGAATATGAAATGATTCTACAAGGAAATGAAAAGGTTCAATACAGATAAGGAAAGAAATGAAAATAAGTGTAGAATGGATGGTCATTAATCATTAAGCAGGAGCTGTAAACCATAGAAAACAAGTTGAATTCTTTCCAGACTAAATGTTTACGAAGAATTAGACAAATACTTTGGCCAAACACCATAAGAAATAACATCTTGTTGGTAGAAATGTAGATGAAGCCACTGACAGCAGTTATTGAGGAAAGACGCTGGCGATGGTTGGGACATGTGCTCCGAATGACTGACAACTCACTACCAAAAATAGCACTAAGATGGACACCACAGGGGAACAGAAGTAAGGGTAGACCAAAAGAGTCATGGAGAAGAACAACAGAAAGGATGTTGAGCAATAGAGGGCTCACCTGGGCAAGAGCAGAAAAAAAGGCAAAGGACAGGCATTTGTGAAAAATCCTTGCAAAAGCCCCATGTGCCCTGGGCAATTAAGGTTCAGAGAGAGAGAAAGAGTGAGAGAGAGAGAGAGAGAGATATGCTTCTTTGCTGTAATCCTGGACAACATGGAGATCATAATAAACTGGGGAATGAGTTCAGCACTACACGGTCACCACTGAGGCAAAGCATGCTGAAAAGAATGGCTCTGTAGTTCTATAGGAAAGCACTGACCAATATTCTTGTAGCAGGCCACGAGAAAATCCATGACAGCAGTGTACTATCTCAATCTATGATAGCAGTCTGTCATCACAATCTATGACATTATTCTTTTATCTCAATTTGTGGCAGTAGAGTACTATATGAATCTATGACAGCAGTCTATCATCTCAATCTATGACAGTAATGTACTATTTCAATGAATGAAAGTAGTCTCTCTTATCTATGGCAGTAGACTACGCCAGAGTATGACAATATTTGATTATCTCAATTTATGACAGCAGTGTACCATCTCAGTACATGGCAGCAGTGTATCATCTCAGTATATGACAGCAGTGTATCATCTCAGTACATGGCAGCAGTGTATCATCTCAGTATATGACAGCAGTGTATCATCTCAGTATAAGCTGTGTAATCATTTCCTTCCATCCTGCCCTCAGTTCCTTTCACTCCTCCGATCCATTGTACTACTCATGGCTCCTTGTCATTCCTCTCCACTAGTATCTTACTATCCCTTCCCTTGCATGATCATCCGCCAGTTTATTACTACGTGTTAAAACTGAGATCACCCCCCCCCCCCCACCCACATGATTCGTCTCTCAAACACATTAACTATTATGACGGGAAAGGGGGGGGGGCGGGGAGGAAGGACAAGAAATCAACTTTTGACACACAAAACGGAAATGAAGGGGAGACGAAAGGCAACAATCACAGCCGACTGCCCACAAGAAGTAAGACCTCTGACCTCCATTACTGCAGCTTGTGGTCGACTTTATCTCCGATAGTCTTTTGTGGAAAGGGAGGAAGAGGGAATTTTTACCCAGCAGCATCAAGTCTGCATTAAAAAAATATATATATATAAATAAATAAACGTTGCTTATACCAGTTTTTTGCTGGCTTGGCTTCCAATACAGTTAAAATGTAAGTCCAATTCTTTCGTGTAACACAAATACATAATGATACTTTTTTTTTTTTAGGAGACATTCTTGAAGGAGGTATACATAAGATGTTGTGGAACTCGCCTAGCACCACCTTGATGAACAGCTTATCTCATGATGTTTGATATCAAATAATGTTTGTGTTACCATGTCTTGTCTCTTTGGGCGTGCATATTTTGTCTTCAATCTTTTTTTTTAAACCTTTGTTTCTTTCTCATGTGACACAGCACGTTTACGAGGTGTTCGTCTTCATGTGGCCCAGTCTTTTTCATGTGACACAGCACACTTAGGAGGTGTCCTTCTTCATGTGGCCCAGTCTTTCTCATGTGACACAGCACACTTAGGAGGTGTCCTTCTTCATGTGGCCCAGTCTTTCTCATGTGATATAGCACACTTAAGAGGCGTCCTTCTTCATGTGGCCCAGCACACTTAGGAGGTGTCCTTCTTCATGTGGCCCAGTCTTTTTCATGTGACACAGCACGTTTACGAGGTGTTCGTCTTCATGTGGCCCAGTCTTTTTCATGTGACACAGCACACTTAGGAGGGGTCCTTCTTCATGTGGCCCTGTCTTTTTCATGTGACACAGCACACTTAGGAGGGGTCCTTCTTCATGTGGCCCAGTCTTTTTCATGTGACACAGCACACTTAGGAGGGGTCCTTCTTCATGTGGCCCAGTCTTTCTCATGTGACACATCACACTTAGGAGGCGTCCTTCTTCATGTGGCCCAGTCTTTCTCATGTGACACAGTACACTTAGGAGGCGTCCTTCTTCATGTGGCTCAGTCTTTCTCACGTGACACAGAACGTTTACGAGGTGTCCTTCTTCATGTGGCTCAGTCTTTCTCACGTGACACAGAACGTTTACGAGGTGTCCTTCTTCATGTGGCTCAGTATTTCTCACGTGACACAGCACACTTACAAGTAAGAATCCAAAATCGGCCCACTGGATACGGACAACCATGCATTCAAATCAAACGAGCAGACGGACTGAGAATAAGTGGTGAAACATACTAAAGCGGATGATGATGATGATGATACAGCCACTCCTCCAGAAGCAGACAGTTCTAGTTATGTTGGAGGCAATAACTCTAGACCCTGATAATGACAATCAGGAGAAAGCAAAGTGACAGATCAAGCAACAATGGGAACTGGCATAATGGTATCCGTTTAAGATTTGAATGCAGTCAAGTACTTGGCAGTTTGGTTTGTTTTTTTTTTTTTTGCTACTAGATTGTTGTTATGGAACTGTAAACTTGAGTTCTTGAACCCCAGTATTAATCTGTCTTGTGGTCTGCGTCACTGTCTATCTCCCTCCGTTTGTTCACACAATATATTACTGACCGGGTGAACGGCTGCCGTCTACTCTTGCTACATGCCCCAGGCATCTTAAACCGCCGGCTCTCATTGTGGTGAGATTAAACAGCAAAATATAAACTCTGCCTGACATTATAAAACAAAATGCCCATACATCATAAGGTCTCTTATTCTTGTCGTTCTCACTATTATCCCCATGAGTCAATACGTCTTATTTTACCGGAACCACAGTTCTGTCCAATCAGTATATTCAGGCCGCCATTAGTTCATAAGAACACCCCCATCCCTAAGTGATATTATGTTTCCTAAAAAAAAAACCCTCTGTTTCTTATTAAAAATCCCCCCTCCCCCCCCCCCCCAAGTGTAAACTTTCATGTAATTTATATTGTTCTTATCCCCTGAAACAAGCGCGGATGCTCTGTATGCCCCCACATTCTAAAATAAGTAGTAAATGTCCATGAACTGTTTGTGTGTGTCGGGGAACATCTGTTGGCTGATGCTGTTGGCCGTGTCTGAAGAACACCTACAGATTCATACAGCTTTGTACGACTACCGGCACTTCTCCTTCTGTGTTTTCAGTTTCATATGATGGGTCGCCTCAAAGAATTTCACCGTCAGCAGGAGTTCTTCATGTGGCCCAGTCTTTTTCATGTGACACAGCACGTTTACGAGGTGTTCGTCTTCATGTGGCCCAGTCTTTTTCATGTGACACAGCACACTTAGGAGGGGTCCTTCTTCATGTGGCCCTGTCTTTTTCATGTGACACAGCACACTTAGGAGGGGTCCTTCTTCATGTGGCCCAGTCTTTTTCATGTGACACAGCACACTTAGGAGGGGTCCTTCTTCATGTGGCCCAGTCTTTCTCATGTGACACATCACACTTAGGAGGCGTCCTTCTTCATGTGGCCCAGTCTTTCTCATGTGACACAGTACACTTAGGAGGCGTCCTTCTTCATGTGGCTCAGTCTTTCTCACGTGACACAGAACGTTTACGAGGTGTCCTTCTTCATGTGGCTCAGTCTTTCTCACGTGACACAGAACGTTTACGAGGTGTCCTTCTTCATGTGGCTCAGTATTTCTCACGTGACACAGCACACTTACAAGTAAGAATCCAAAATCGGCCCACTGGATACGGACAACCATGCATTCAAATCAAACGAGCAGACGGACTGAGAATAAGTGGTGAAACATACTAAAGCGGATGATGATGATGATGATACAGCCACTCCTCCAGAAGCAGACAGTTCTAGTTATGTTGGAGGCAATAACTCTAGACCCTGATAATGACAATCAGGAGAAAGCAAAGTGACAGATCAAGCAACAATGGGAACTGGCATAATGGTATCCGTTTAAGATTTGAATGCAGTCAAGTACTTGGCAGTTTGGTTTGTTTTTTTTTTTTTTGCTACTAGATTGTTGTTATGGAACTGTAAACTTGAGTTCTTGAACCCCAGTATTAATCTGTCTTGTGGTCTGCGTCACTGTCTATCTCCCTCCGTTTGTTCACACAATATATTACTGACCGGGTGAACGGCTGCCGTCTACTCTTGCTACATGCCCCAGGCATCTTAAACCGCCGGCTCTCATTGTGGTGAGATTAAACAGCAAAATATAAACTCTGCCTGACATTATAAAACAAAATGCCCATACATCATAAGGTCTCTTATTCTTGTCGTTCTCACTATTATCCCCATGAGTCAATACGTCTTATTTTACCGGAACCACAGTTCTGTCCAATCAGTATATTCAGGCCGCCATTAGTTCATAAGAACACCCCCATCCCTAAGTGATATTATGTTTCCTAAAAAAAAAACCCTCTGTTTCTTATTAAAAATCCCCCCTCCCCCCCCCCCCCAAGTGTAAACTTTCATGTAATTTATATTGTTCTTATCCCCTGAAACAAGCGCGGATGCTCTGTATGCCCCCACATTCTAAAATAAGTAGTAAATGTCCATGAACTGTTTGTGTGTGTCGGGGAACATCTGTTGGCTGATGCTGTTGGCCGTGTCTGAAGAACACCTACAGATTCATACAGCTTTGTACGACTACCGGCACTTCTCCTTCTGTGTTTTCAGTTTCATATGATGGGTCGCCTCAAAGAATTTCACCGTCAGCAGGAGTTCTTCATAAGTGCCTCAGTTTTTCATCAAATGCTCAATTCAGTATTTCAGCAAAAAGAAAAAAAAGGCCCCTGTCAGTGGTTCATACTAGCCTGACCTCCGACAGCTAAGTTCACATCCAGACCTCTGACAGCTAAGTTCACATCCAGACCTCTGACAGTTAAGTTCACATCCAGACCTCTGACAGTTAAGTTCACATCCAGACCTCTGACAGCTAAGTTCACATCTAGACCACTGACAGTTAAGTTCACATCCAGACCTCTGACAGTTAAGTTCACATCCAGACCTCTGACAGCTAAGTTCACAACCAGACCTCTGACAGCTAAGTTCACATCCAGACCTCTGACAGCTGTTCACATCCAGACCTCTGACAGCTAAGTTCACAACCAGTCCTCTGACAGCTAAGTTCACATCCAGACCTCTGACAGCTAAGTTCACATCCAGACCTCTGACAGCTAAGTTCACATCCAGACCTCTGACAGCTAAGTTCACAACCAGTCCTCTGACAGTTAAGTTCACATATAGACTTCTGACAGCTAAGTTCACAAACAGACCTCTGACAGCTAAGTTCACAACCAGACCTCTGACAGCTAAGTTCACATCCAGACCTCTGACAGCTAAGTTCACATCCAGACCTCTGACAGCTAAGTTCACAACCAGTCCTCTGACAGCTAAGTTCACATCCAGACCTCTGACAGCTAAGTTCACATCCAGACCTCTGACAGCTAAGTTCACATCCAGACCTCTGACAGCTAAGTTCACAACCAGACCTCTGACAGCTAAGTTCACATCCAGACCTCTGACAGCTAAGTTCACATCCAGACCTCTGACAGCTAAGTTCACATCCAGACCTCTGACAGCTAAGTTCACAACCAGTCCTCTGACAGTTAAGTTCACATATAGACTTCTGACAGCTAAGTTCACAAACAGACCTCTGACAGCTAAGTTCACATCTAGACCTCTGGCAGCTAAGTTCACATCTAGACTTCTGACAGCTAAGTTAACAACCAGACCTCTGACAGCTAAGTTCACATCTAGACCTCTGGCAGCTAAGTTCACATCTAGACTTCTGACAGCTAAGTTCACATCCAGACCTCTGACAGCTGTTCACATCCAGACCTCTGACAGCTAAGTTCACAACCAATCCTCTGACAGCTAAGTTCACATCCAGACCTCTGACAGCTAAGTTCACATCCAGACCTCTGACAGCTAAGTTCACATCCAGACCTCTGACAGCTAAGTTCACATCCAGACCTCTGACAGCTAAGTTCACAACCAGTCCTCTGACAGTTAAGTTCACATATAGACTTCTGACAGCTAAGTTCACAAACAGACCTCTGACAGCTAAGTTCACATCTAGACCTCTGACAGCTAAGTTCACATCTAGACCTCTGGCAGCTAAGTTCACATCTAGACTTCTGACAGCTAAGTTAACAACCAGACCTCTGACAGCTAAGTTCACATCTAGACCTCTGGCAGCTAAGTTCACATCTAGACTTCTGACAGCTAAGTTCACAACCAGACCTCTGGCAGCTAAGTTCACATCTAGACTTATGACAGATAAGTTCACAAACAGACCTCTGACAGCTAAGTTCACATCTAGACCTCTGGCAGCTAAGTTCACAACCAGACCTCTGACAGCTAAGTTCACATCTAGACTTCTGACAGCAAGTTCACAACCAGACCTCTGACAGCTAAGTTCACATCTAGACTTCTGACAGCTAAGTTCACATCTAGACCTCTGACAGCTAAGTTCACATCTAGACCTCTGGCAGCTAAGTTCACATCTAGACTTCTGACAGCTAAGTTCACATCCAGATCTCTGGCAGTTAAGTTCACATTTATTGTTCTTTTGCGTGTGATACTGGTTTCTTATCTCTGTTGTCCATGACAACGATAAACTGCTGAAACGTTAGAATATTACTTTTTACTCTTCACTTTTACGTGCTCATCTTATTACTGTCAGTTTTGTACTGTCTCATATCTCTGTCTTAGTGTAATAGCTCATCTTATTACTGTCAGTTCTGTACTGTGTCATATCTCTGTCCGAGTGTAATAGCTCATCTTATTACTGTCAGTTCTGTACTGTCTCATATCTCTGTCCTAGTGTAATAGCTCATCTTATTACTGTCAGTTCTGTACCGTGTCATATCTCTGTCCTAGTGTAATAGCTCATCTTATTACTGTCAGTTATGTACTGTCTCTGTCCTAGTGTAACAGCTCATCTTATTACTGTCAGTTCTGTACCGTGTCATATCTCTGTCCTAGTGTAACAGCTCATCTTATTACTGCCACTTCTGTACTGTCTCATATCTCTGTCCTAGTGTAACAGCTCATCTTATTACTGCCACTTCTGTACTGTCTCATATCTCTGTCCTAGTGTAACAGCTCATCTTATTACTGTCAGTTCTGTACTGTGTCATATCTCTGTCCTAGTGTAATAGCTCATCTTATTACTGTCAGTTCTGTACTGTCTCATATCTCTGTCCTAGTGTAATAGCTCATCTTATTACTGCCACTTCTGTGCTGTCTCATATCTCTGTCCTAGTGTAATAGCTCATCTTATTACTGTCAGTTCTGTACTGTCTCTGTCCTAGTGTAACAGCTCATCTTATTACTGTCAGTTCTGTACTGTGTCATATCTCTGTCCGAGTGTAATAGTTCATCTTATTACTGCCACTTCTGTACTGTCTCATATCTCCGTCCTAGTGTAATAGCTCATCTTATTACTGTCAGTTCTGCACTGTGTCATATCTCTTTCCTAGTGTAATAGCTCATCTTATTACTGTCAGTTCTGTACTGTGTCATATCTCTGTCCTAGTGTAATAGCTCATCTTATTACTGTCAGTTCTGTACTGTGTCATATCTCTTTCCTAGTGTAATAGCTCACCTTATTACTGTCAGTTCTGTACTGTGTCATATCTCTGTCCTAGTGTAATAGCTCATCTTATTACTGTCAGTTCTGTACTGTGTCATATCTCTGTCCGAGTGTAATAGTTCATCTTATTACTGTCAGTTCTGTACTGTCTCATATCTCTGTCCCAGTGTAATAGCTCATCTTATTACTGTACAGTTCTGTACTGTGTCATATCTCTGTCCTAGTGTAACAGCTCATCTTATTACTGTCAGTTCTGTACTGTGTCATATCTCTGTCCTAGTGTAATAGCTCATCTTATTACTGCCACTTCTGTACTGTCTCATATCTCTGTCCTAGTGTAATAGCTCATCTTATTACTGTCAGTTCTGTACTGTCTCATATCTCTGTCTTAGTGTAATAGCTCATCTTATTACTGTCAGTTCTGTACTGTGTCATATCTCTGTCCGAGTGTAATAGCTCATCTTATTACTGTCAGTTCTGTACTGTCTCATATCTCTGTCCTAGTGTAATAGCTCATCTTATTACTGTCAGTTCTGTACCGTGTCATATCTCTGTCCTAGTGTAATAGCTCATCTTATTACTGTCAGTTATGTACTGTCTCTGTCCTAGTGTAACAGCTCATCTTATTACTGTCAGTTCTGTACCGTGTCATATCTCTGTCCTAGTGTAACAGCTCATCTTATTACTGCCACTTCTGTACTGTCTCATATCTCTGTCCTAGTGTAACAGCTCATCTTATTACTGCCACTTCTGTACTGTCTCATATCTCTGTCCTAGTGTAACAGCTCATCTTATTACTGTCAGTTCTGTACTGTGTCATATCTCTGTCCTAGTGTAATAGCTCATCTTATTACTGTCAGTTCTGTACTGTCTCATATCTCTGTCCTAGTGTAATAGCTCATCTTATTACTGCCACTTCTGTGCTGTCTCATATCTCTGTCCTAGTGTAATAGCTCATCTTATTACTGTCAGTTCTGTACTGTCTCTGTCCTAGTGTAACAGCTCATCTTATTACTGTCAGTTCTGTACTGTGTCATATCTCTGTCCTAGTGTAATAGCTCATCTTATTACTGCCACTTCTGTACTGTCTCATATCTCCGTCCTAGTGTAATAGCTCATCTTATTACTGTCAGTTCTGCACTGTGTCATATCTCTTTCCTAGTGTAATAGCTCATCTTATTACTGTCAGTTCTGTACTGTGTCATATCTCTGTCCTAGTGTAATAGCTCATCTTATTACTGTCAGTTCTGTACTGTGTCATATCTCTTTCCTAGTGTAATAGCTCACCTTATTACTGTCAGTTCTGTACTGTGTCATATCTCTGTCCTAGTGTAATAGCTCATCTTATTACTGTCAGTTCTGTACTGTGTCATATCTCTGTCCGAGTGTAATAGTTCATCTTATTACTGTCAGTTCTGTACTGTCTCATATCTCTGTCCCAGTGTAATAGCTCATCTTATTACTGTACAGTTCTGTACTGTGTCATATCTCTGTCCTAGTGTAACAGCTCATCTTATTACTGTCAGTTCTGTACTGTGTCATATCTCTGTCCTAGTGTAATAGCTCATCTTATTACTGCCACTTCTGTACTGTCTCATATCTCTGTCCTAGTGTAATAGCTCATCTTATTACTGCCACTTCTGTACTGTCTCATATCTCTGTCCTAGTGTAATAGCTCATCTTATTACTGTCAGTTCTGTACTGTCTCTGTCCTAGTGTAACAGCTCATCTTATTACTGTCAGTTCTGTACTGTGTCATATCTCTGTCCTAGTGTAATAGCTCATCTTATTACTGCCACTTCTGTACTGTCTCATATCTCCGTCCTAGTGTAATAGCTCATCTTATTACTGTCAGTTCTGCACTGTGTCATATCTCTTTCCTAGTGTAATAGCTCATCTTATTACTGTCAGTTCTGTACTGTGTCATATCTCTGTCCTAGTGTAATAGCTCATCTTATTACTGTCAGTTCTGTACTGTGTCATATCTCTGTCCGAGTGTAATAGTTCATCTTATTACTGTCAGTTCTGTACTGTGTCATATCTCTGTCCCAGTGTAATAGCTCATCTTATTACTGTACAGTTCTGTACTGTGTCATATCTCTGTCCTAGTGTAACAGCTCATCTTATACTGTCAGTTCTGTACTGTGTCATATCTCTGTCCTAGTGTAATAGCTCATCTTATTACTGCCACTTCTGTACTGTCTCATATCTCTGTCCTAGGTAATAGCTCATCTTATTACTGCCACTTCTGTACTGTCTCATATCTCCGTCCTAGTGTAATAGCTCATCTTATACTGTCAGTTCTGTACTGTCTCTGTCCTAGTGTAACAGCTCATCTTATTACTGTCAGTTCTGTACTGTGTCATATCTCTGTCCTAGTGTAACAGCTCATCTTATTACTGCCAGTTCTGTACTGTGTCATATCTCTGTCCTAGTGTAATAGCTCATCTTATTACTGCCACTTCTGTACTGTCTCATATCTCTGTCCTAGTGTAATAGCTCATCTTATTACTGTCAGTTCTGTACTGTCTCATATCTCTATCCTAGTGTGACAGCTCATCTTATTACTGCCACTTCTGTACTGTCTCATATCTCTGTCCTAGTGTAAAACACTAAATCACGGGGATGGAGTCGCTTTCCGGTTCGGCACTCATTTATGTACAGCTGACATGTCTGCGCCAGCGTTGTCGAACCACACATGACCAAGACCCTATCCCATCTCACAGTCATACCTCCAGTAACAGGACTAGCCTGACCAACTGGGCAGGGATCGCCCAAGTCCCGACAGCGGTGCAGCCTGCTACAGAAGTATTGTACAACCTCCTGCTTTTTATTAGTTCCACTCATGGGCTGGGGGCGGGGAATCTGACACGATGCTGTGCCTCAACATCCTCATCGCATCCGCTGAAAAGAACACCAGCTCACAGTTCCATGGTGGAAGAAGACGAAGAAGAAGAAGCCACAGACCGGTGTCCACCGCTGCTCCACTGGCACCGGGTCGTCATGACACTCATCTTTCGCCAAACTATTAGTGAAGCACAATGTTCTTCCTGTTCCGCGCCGAATGTTAAGGAAATCTCCCCGCCCACCAAACAAACAGCAAACCTTACTTCTCGTAGAACTGTTGGCTGGAAAACGTCACGAGCAGACACGACAAAGGAACTCGTACAGGACGAGGATAAAGGCAATTCCTATGATTAAGAGTAGCAATCTGCGCCGGCAATAACCAGTGGTTTGGGAGGAGAGGGGGGGGGGGGTGGGAACTTCCTGCCAGCCACCAACACGACAATGTTCATTAGCAGACGTTTGGGGATAGTCACGCAATCCGTGACATTAAGCAAGAAAAAAAATACGTAAAGGGTGGGAAGAAATGAACTGAGAACTCCGCCTAATCCGGCCACTGATTCCGGTATCTAATAACGGCGGCGCCTGTCCATACGCCGCAGTTCTCTTTAGTTTGTGGGCACTTACATACATGACCGTTCTTTATACGCCTTTCTGCTAGTCTGTAAATCTTTTCAACCAGTATATCAACAGCCTCTTAATGATTAAACGAAAAAATCTGCCTGTCTGTCTGTCTATAGTAAACACTCGATTTAACGGAGCGAACTTCTTTATCTGTCTATCTATCTATTTGCGGTAAAGCCTTGATTTATCGCATGCATCCGTCCGTCTGTCTGTCCATCCATCCACTGTAAACCCTCGATTTAACTAAAATGGAGGTGGGAGCTGTTCGTTTATGCCGAACGTCCGTTAAATCGAATGTAACATGTACATGTGCCCAGGTGCCCCAAACCGTGGAACATATCCTCCAGAACTGCATCAACTACGAGACACTGAGAAATAATTACTGCCCCAGTGAAACCACTAAAGAAGATAAGCTCTACGGTTCCATACATGAATTACAAAAAAAAACAGTGAAATTTATCCAAGAGACAGGACTGCAGATATAGACAGACAGTGCGAACGAAGAAGAAGAAGAAGAAGAATGTAACATGACCGATTGAGGAAGGTGCTGAGAGGGGGGGGGGGGATGTTAAATTATAAGGACTGCAAAATTACTGAATAAATAAAGTCACAACTCAGAAATAACAGAAACTTTCTGTATACAACACGACCGCAGCATAGCTTGAGGCAGACCGACACAGTAACGCTCTGTGTGTATACTGGATGTTCCCTCTGTGCCCCCCCCCCCCCACTCTGGGTTACCACTTTGAGAACAACTAGTGTGGGTACACATAGCTTTATCTGTCAGCGATACGTATACAGTTCTTTTGTCTTCGGGATATATGCGTTTGTAATTGTCCCAAATGATCATGTCTCTACTGAGAAAGAAGCTAGATGACAGTAATGGCAAAAACTGGACTACCGAAGCTTTTAGCAAATTTATTAATTAGTGGATTTGGGGGGGGGGGGGGGAACGAAGGTGTTATACATTTTCGAAATAGGCTACCCATAGCTGTCTCATATCTCTGTCCCAGTGTAATAGCTCATCTTATTACTGTCAGTTCTGTACTGTGTCATATCTCTGTCCTAGTGTAATAGTTCATCTTATTACTGTCACTTCTGTACTGTGTCATATCTCTATCCTAGTGTAATAGCTCATCTTATTACTGTCAGTTCTGTACTGTCTCATATCTCTGTCCCAGTGTAATAGCTCATCTTATTACTGTCAGTTCTGTACTGTCTCATATCTCTGTCCCAGTGTAATAGCTCATCTTATTACTGTACAGTTCTGTACTGTGTCATATCTCTGTCCTAGTGTAATAGCTCATCTTATTACTGCCACTTCTGTACTGTCTCATATCTCTGTCCTAGTGTAATAGCTCATCTATTACTGTCAGTTCTGTACTGTCTCATATCTCTATCCTAGTGTGACAGCTCATCTTATTACTGCCACTTCTGTACTGTCTCATATCTCTGTCCTAGTGTAAAACACTAAATCACGGGGATGGAGTCGCTTTCCGGTTCGGCACTCATTTATGTACAGCTGACATGTCTGCGCCAGCGTTGTCGAACCACACATGACCAAGACCCTATCCCATCTCACAGTCATACCTCCAGTAACAGGACTAGCCTGACCAACTGGGCAGGGATCGCCCAAGTCCCGACAGCGGTGCAGCCTGCTACAGAAGTATTGTACAACCTCCTGCTTTTTATTAGTTCCACTCATGGGCTGGGGGCGGGGAATCTGACACGATGCTGTGCCTCAACATCCTCATCGCATCCGCTGAAAAGAACACCAGCTCACAGTTCCATGGTGGAAGAAGACGAAGAAGAAGAAGCCACAGACCGGTGTCCACCGCTGCTCCACTGGCACCGGGTCGTCATGACACTCATCTTTCGCCAAACTATTAGTGAAGCACAATGTTCTTCCTGTTCCGCGCCGAATGTTAAGGAAATCTCCCCGCCCACCAAACAAACAGCAAACCTTACTTCTCGTAGAACTGTTGGCTGGAAAACGTCACGAGCAGACACGACAAAGGAACTCGTACAGGACGAGGATAAAGGCAATTCCTATGATTAAGAGTAGCAATCTGCGCCGGCAATAACCAGTGGTTTGGGAGGAGAGGGGGGGGGGGTGGGAACTTCCTGCCAGCCACCAACACGACAATGTTCATTAGCAGACGTTTGGGGATAGTCACGCAATCCGTGACATTAAGCAAGAAAAAAAATACGTAAAGGGTGGGAAGAAATGAACTGAGAACTCCGCCTAATCCGGCCACTGATTCCGGTATCTAATAACGGCGGCGCCTGTCCATACGCCGCAGTTCTCTTTAGTTTGTGGGCACTTACATACATGACCGTTCTTTATACGCCTTTCTGCTAGTCTGTAAATCTTTTCAACCAGTATATCAACAGCCTCTTAATGATTAAACGAAAAAATCTGCCTGTCTGTCTGTCTATAGTAAACACTCGATTTAACGGAGCGAACTTCTTTATCTGTCTATCTATCTATTTGCGGTAAAGCCTTGATTTATCGCATGCATCCGTCCGTCTGTCTGTCCATCCATCCACTGTAAACCCTCGATTTAACTAACTAATGGAGGTGGGAGCTGTTCGTTTATGCCGAACGTCCGTTAAATCGAATGTAACATGTACATGTGCCCAGGTGCCCCAAACCGTGGAACATATCCTCCAGAACTGCATCAACTACGAGACACTGAGAAATAATTACTGCCCCAGTGAAACCACTAAAGAAGATAAGCTCTACGGTTCCATACATGAATTACAAAAAAAACAGTGAAATTTATCCAAGAGACAGGACTGCAGATATAGACAGACAGTGCGAACGAAGAAGAAGAAGAAGAAGAATGTAACATGACCGATTGAGGAAGGTGCTGAGAGGGGGGGGGGGATGTTAAATTATAAGGACTGCAAAATTACTGAATAAATAAAGTCACAACTCAGAAATAACAGAAACTTTCTGTATACAACACGACCGCAGCATAGCTTGAGGCAGACCGACACAGTAACGCTCTGTGTGTATACTGGATGTTCCCTCTGTGCCCCCCCCCCCCCACTCTGGGTTACCACTTTGAGAACAACTAGTGTGGGTACACATAGCTTTATCTGTCAGCGATACGTATACAGTTCTGTACTGTCTCATATCTCTGTCCCAGTGTAATAGCTCATCTTATTACTGTACAGTTCTGTACTGTGTCATATCTCTGTCCTAGTGTAATAGTTCATCTTATTACTGTCACTTCTGTACTGTGTCATATCTCTATCCTAGTGTAATAGCTCATCTTATTACTGTCAGTTCTGTACTGTCTCATATCTCTGTCCCAGTGTAATAGCTCATCTTATTACTGTCAGTTCTGTACTGTCTCATATCTCTGTCCCAGTGTAATAGCTCATCTTATTACTGTACAGTTCTGTACTGTGTCATATCTCTGTCCTAGTGTAATAGCTCATCTTATTACTGCCACTTCTGTACTGTCTCATATCTCTGTCCTAGTGTAATAGCTCATCTTATTACTGTCAGTTCTGTACTGTCTCATATCTCTATCCTAGTGTGACAGCTCATCTTATTACTGCCACTTCTGTACTGTCTCATATCTCTGTCCTAGTGTAAAACACTAAATCACGGGGATGGAGTCGCTTTCCGGTTCGGCACTCATTTATGTACAGCTGACATGTCTGCGCCAGCGTTGTCGAACCACACATGACCAAGACCCTATCCCATCTCACAGTCATACCTCCAGTAACAGGACTAGCCTGACCAACTGGGCAGGGATCGCCCAAGTCCCGACAGCGGTGCAGCCTGCTACAGAAGTATTGTACAACCTCCTGCTTTTTATTAGTTCCACTCATGGGCTGGGGGCGGGGAATCTGACACGATGCTGTGCCTCAACATCCTCATCGCATCCGCTGAAAAGAACACCAGCTCACAGTTCCATGGTGGAAGAAGACGAAGAAGAAGAAGCCACAGACCGGTGTCCACCGCTGCTCCACTGGCACCGGGTCGTCATGACACTCATCTTTCGCCAAACTATTAGTGAAGCACAATGTTCTTCCTGTTCCGCGCCGAATGTTAAGGAAATCTCCCCGCCCACCAAACAAACAGCAAACCTTACTTCTCGTAGAACTGTTGGCTGGAAAACGTCACGAGCAGACACGACAAAGGAACTCGTACAGGACGAGGATAAAGGCAATTCCTATGATTAAGAGTAGCAATCTGCGCCGGCAATAACCAGTGGTTTGGGAGGAGAGGGGGGGGGGGGTGGGAACTTCCTGCCAGCCACCAACACGACAATGTTCATTAGCAGACGTTTGGGGATAGTCACGCAATCCGTGACATTAAGCAAGAAAAAAAATACGTAAAGGGTGGGAAGAAATGAACTGAGAACTCCGCCTAATCCGGCCACTGATTCCGGTATCTAATAACGGCGGCGCCTGTCCATACGCCGCAGTTCTCTTTAGTTTGTGGGCACTTACATACATGACCGTTCTTTATACGCCTTTCTGCTAGTCTGTAAATCTTTTCAACCAGTATATCAACAGCCTCTTAATGATTAAACGAAAAAATCTGCCTGTCTGTCTGTCTATAGTAAACACTCGATTTAACGGAGCGAACTTCTTTATCTGTCTATCTATCTATTTGCGGTAAAGCCTTGATTTATCGCATGCATCCGTCCGTCTGTCTGTCCATCCATCCACTGTAAACCCTCGATTTAACTAACTAATGGAGGTGGGAGCTGTTCGTTTATGCCGAACGTCCGTTAAATCGAATGTAACATGTACATGTGCCCAGGTGCCCCAAACCGTGGAACATATCCTCCAGAACTGCATCAACTACGAGACACTGAGAAATAATTACTGCCCCAGTGAAACCACTAAAGAAGATAAGCTCTACGGTTCCATACATGAATTACAAAAAAAACAGTGAAATTTATCCAAGAGACAGGACTGCAGATATAGACAGACAGTGCGAACGAAGAAGAAGAAGAAGAAGAATGTAACATGACCGATTGAGGAAGGTGCTGAGAGGGGGGGGGGGGATGTTAAATTATAAGGACTGCAAAATTACTGAATAAATAAAGTCACAACTCAGAAATAACAGAAACTTTCTGTATACAACACGACCGCAGCATAGCTTGAGGCAGACCGACACAGTAACGCTCTGTGTGTATACTGGATGTTCCCTCTGTGCCCCCCCCCCCCCACTCTGGGTTACCACTTTGAGAACAACTAGTGTGGGTACACATAGCTTTATCTGTCAGCGATACGTATACAGTTCTTTTGTCTTCGGGATATATGCGTTTGTAATTGTCCCAAATGATCATGTCTCTACTGAGAAAGAAGCTAGATGACAGTAATGGCAAAAACTGGACTACCGAAGCGTTGTCGAACCACACATGACCAAGACCCTATCCCATCTCACAGTCATACCTCCAGTAACAGGACTAGCCTGACCAACTGGGCAGGGATCGCCCAAGTCCCGACAGCGGTGCAGCCTGCTACAGAAGTATTGTACAACCTCCTGCTTTTTATTAGTTCCACTCATGGGCTGGGGGCGGGGAATCTGACACGATGCTGTGCCTCAACATCCTCATCGCATCCGCTGAAAAGAACACCAGCTCACAGTTCCATGGTGGAAGAAGACGAAGAAGAAGAAGCCACAGACCGGTGTCCACCGCTGCTCCACTGGCACCGGGTCGTCATGACACTCATCTTTCGCCAAACTATTAGTGAAGCACAATGTTCTTCCTGTTCCGCGCCGAATGTTAAGGAAATCTCCCCGCCCACCAAACAAACAGCAAACCTTACTTCTCGTAGAACTGTTGGCTGGAAAACGTCACGAGCAGACACGACAAAGGAACTCGTACAGGACGAGGATAAAGGCAATTCCTATGATTAAGAGTAGCAATCTGCGCCGGCAATAACCAGTGGTTTGGGAGGAGAGGGGGGGGGGGGTGGGAACTTCCTGCCAGCCACCAACACGACAATGTTCATTAGCAGACGTTTGGGGATAGTCACGCAATCCGTGACATTAAGCAAGAAAAAAAATACGTAAAGGGTGGGAAGAAATGAACTGAGAACTCCGCCTAATCCGGCCACTGATTCCGGTATCTAATAACGGCGGCGCCTGTCCATACGCCGCAGTTCTCTTTAGTTTGTGGGCACTTACATACATGACCGTTCTTTATACGCCTTTCTGCTAGTCTGTAAATCTTTTCAACCAGTATATCAACAGCCTCTTAATGATTAAACGAAAAAATCTGCCTGTCTGTCTGTCTATAGTAAACACTCGATTTAACGGAGCGAACTTCTTTATCTGTCTATCTATCTATTTGCGGTAAAGCCTTGATTTATCGCATGCATCCGTCCGTCTGTCTGTCCATCCATCCACTGTAAACCCTCGATTTAACTAACTAATGGAGGTGGGAGCTGTTCGTTTATGCCGAACGTCCGTTAAATCGAATGTAACATGTACATGTGCCCAGGTGCCCCAAACCGTGGAACATATCCTCCAGAACTGCATCAACTACGAGACACTGAGAAATAATTACTGCCCCAGTGAAACCACTAAAGAAGATAAGCTCTACGGTTCCATACATGAATTACAAAAAAAAACAGTGAAATTTATCCAAGAGACAGGACTGCAGATATAGACAGACAGTGCGAACGAAGAAGAAGAAGAAGAAGAATGTAACATGACCGATTGAGGAAGGTGCTGAGAGGGGGGGGGGGATGTTAAATTATAAGGACTGCAAAATTACTGAATAAATAAAGTCACAACTCAGAAATAACAGAAACTTTCTGTATACAACACGACCGCAGCATAGCTTGAGGCAGACCGACACAGTAACGCTCTGTGTGTATACTGGATGTTCCCTCTGTGCCCCCCCCCCCCCCACTCTGGGTTACCACTTTGAGAACAACTAGTGTGGGTACACATAGCTTTATCTGTCAGCGATACGTATACAGTTCTTTTGTCTTCGGGATATATGCGTTTGTAATTGTCCCAAATGATCATGTCTCTACTGAGAAAGAAGCTAGATGACAGTAATGGCAAAAACTGGACTACCGAAGCTTTTAGCAAATTTATTAATTAGTGGATTTGGGGGGGGGGGGGGAACGAAGGTGTTATACATTTTCGAAATAGGCTACCCATAGCTGACATTCTGGTATCAGGGTTGGCGAGCCATAGCTAACATTCTGGTGTCAGGGTTGGCGAGCAATAGCTAACATTCTGGTGTCAGGGTTGGCGAGCAATAGCTAACATTCTGGTATCAGGGTTGGCGAGCCATAGCTGACATTCTGGTGTCAGGGTTGGCGAGCCATAGCTGACATTCTGGTGTCAGGGTTGGCGAGCCATAGCTGACATTCTGGTGTCAGGGTTGGCGAGCCATAGCTAACATTCTGGTGTCAGGGTTGGCGAGCCATAGCTAACATTCTGGTATCAGGGTTGGCGAGCCATAGCTAACATTCTGGTGTCAGGGTTGGCGAGCCATAGCTGACATTCTGGTGTCAGGGTTGGTGAGCTATAGCTGACATTCTGGTGTCAGGGTTGGTGAGCCACAGTTGATCAAGACCTTGTTTAACCTCTCCGTTGTTACCCAGTTACCCTGGCTAACGGGGCAGGGATAGCCAGTCCCTATGACAGGGATAGCCAGTCCCTATGACGGTGGAATCTGCTTAGGGACCGGAAAAAAAATAACAGACACAACCAGCTCCCAAGCTGTGCCTCCAGATCTTCACAGCATCGGCCGCAAAGAACATATCTCGCAGTTCCACGGAGAAAGATAAAAGAAGAATTAAAGGAAAATCAAAGCAAATTATTCAAAATTACCGTGTTTATAAACGACACTGACTTCTCATTCAGTATTTCAAACATTCCATCCACATGGGAGGTAGCGCTCTCTGTTCGTGAGAAAGGTTCCGCAGATTACACTTGACTGCTACAAGCACGACTAATTCTTTTTTCTTTCTTAATGTGTTTTGAACTCTCCCTGTATAACATCATCTCTTGCCCTACCGCTCAGATACGTTTCTTGAACCATCTGATTAAACCACCCAACATCTGAACTACCGGTGTCAATAGTAAATCTTTCTGATCTGTCTGTCTGGCATTACTTTTTTTTTTTTCATTATCAGCATCAAGTATGCCGTTTTATAATGCCCAAAGCCTATAAAGTAATGTACAACACTTGTTTCGCCATCGACAATCATTCATTCGTGTGTTATATTTTTTTCAAGACAACTCCAGTAACGCTGTCTGCATATCCAATCTGGGAGCGAACATCAACGCTCTCCTTTGCGACATGAGATCCTGCAAAACAACGCCATATTTTTGTCCGAAATGAAAGAGATGCCTAGTAATCGGTTTCCCCCAAAAATCGATGATGAATATATACGCTATGACAGCTCTCAGGAACAAATATGAAGGTACGATGTCTGTTTTCCAGCACCAGACTGTTCTCTTCATATCTGTGATGCGAGGCCCAACAAAACTGACTCATTCAAGCATAATTTATTTTGGGAGATTGCTGGCCACAAGCATGAATATTTCACCGTTTCTATCCCAAGTTAAAAAAAAAAGATGTTCTTTACAATTATAAGATAACATGGTACCATTCCCCATGAATGGCATCACTTCCAATTTATCAAGCTCTTAAACACTCTTTTGAGCACGGTTCTAAACCTTCACTGGTACGTGAACCGAAGAAGATCTTTAAAATACCAAAGTTCAACAAAAACTAACGCTTTTCGTGTGACGTAACTTTACCACTGTAAAAAGTTATAAGCACAAAAACCAGGTTAAGACTATTCAATTCAAATGTAATATCCACCCTCATTTATGCATGCGAAAGCTGGAAAACAACTAAAGAAATAGACAATAAATTAGACTCTTTTGAAAACAAATGCCTAAGGAAAATACTCGGCATCAAGTGGAATGAATTCAAGAACAATGCAGAGATAAGACAGATGACTGAACAACAACCAGTCTCATGGGTGATCAGGAAAAGGAGATGGACATATGTTGGTCACTTGATGAGAAGAAATGATCAGAGAATCCCAAAACAAGCTATCAAGTGGAACACAACAGGCCAAAGAAAAAGAGGCAGACCGCGTGAAACTCTGAAGAGAACATTATTAAGAGAGGCCAAGTTAACAGGCATAAAATCCCTTGATGAGGTTGAAAGACTCGCTGAAGACAGGAAAAATTGGCGAACTACTTTGCGAGCCCTATGTGACGTCTAACGGCACGGGAAGGATATAAGATATAAGAACTTTACCACTGTGGTCGTCTTACTTTTCCAGTTAGGTTCGGAAACACAACGTGCTTTGCAATGCTTCTTAAACAGGGAACTTATGGCCATATCTGCCCCGTTAGTCAGGTTTAGCCTGTTACTGGGGGTACCAACGGAGAGGTGAGACAGGGTCTTGGTCAGCTATGGTTCGCAAACCCTGGCGCTAGCATGTCAGTTATGGGTTGCTGATTGCCAAATCGGACAGCGCCTTCACCCCCTCTCACATAAACACAACATCTGGTTGTACCTCCCACATAAACACAACATCTGAGTGTATCTTTCACATAAACACAACATCTGGTTGTATCTCTCATATAAACACAACATCTGGTTGTACCTCCCACATAAACACATCTAGTTGTATCTCCAACATAAACACAACATCTGGTTGTATCTTTCACGTAAACACACCATCTGGTTGTATCTCTCACGTAAACACAACATTTGGTTGTATCTCTCACGTAAACACAACATCTGGTTGTATCTCTCACAAAAACACAACATATCTGACTGTTACTCTCACATAAGCACAACATCTGAGTGTATCTTTCACATAAACACAACATTTGATTGTATCTCTCATATAAACACAACATCTGGTTGTACCTCCCACATAAACACAACATCTGGGTGTATCTTTCACATAAACACAGCATTTGATTGTATCTCTCATATAAACACAACATCTGGTTGTACCTCCCACATAAACACAACATCTGAGTGTATCTTTCACATAAACACAACATCTGGTTGTACTTCCCACATAAACATATCTAGTTGTATCTCCAACATAAACACAACATCTGGTTTTATCTTTCACGTAAACACACCATCTGGTTGTATCTCTCACGTAAACACAACATCTGGTTGTATCTCTCACGTAAACACAACATCTGGTTGTATCTCTCAAATAAACACAACATCTGACTATCTCTCACATAAACACAACATCTGAGTGTATTTTTCACATAAACACAACATTTGATTGTATCTCTCACATAAACACAACATTTGATTGTATCTCTCACATAAACACAAGATCTGGTTGTATCTCTCACGTAAACACAACATCTGGTTGTATCTCTCATGTAAACATAACAGCTGGTTGTATCTCCCACGTAAACACAACATCTGGTTGTACCTCTCACGTAAATACAACGCCTGATTGTATCTCCCAGGTAACCACAACATCTGATTGTATCTCCCACGTAAACACAACATCTGGCTATATCTCCCACGTAAACACAACATCTGGCTATATCTCCCACGTAAACACAACATCTGGCTATATCTCCCACGTAAACAAAACATGTGATTGTATCTCCCACGTAAACACAACATCTGGTTGTATCTCTCACATAAACACAACATCTGATTGTATCTCCCACGTAAACACAACATCTGATCGTATCTCCCACGTAAACACAACATCTGGTTGTATCTCTGCCGACTCTAGCAGAACAAGACAAATAACAGAACATCCCCCTCAAATCTTATCCGTGTAATAAAGCGAACAAAGCCGAGAGCTCAAAAATGGATTTTCCAAAACAAAAACAAAAAAAGACCCGGTCTGCGGACGTCAGTGCAGCGTTGAGACTGACATGGAAATTCTTCCATCACGCCAGCTCATTCCCAACACAAAAGAGGAACATTTCTAGAGAAAACGCAACAGCGCCAGAAGAGATATCTAGCAGGTAATGCAGACTTAAAGGAAGAACAGTGATCATGGAGACATACTTTAAGACACCGTTGAATGCGCCTAATGAAGTTAGTCCTTGCGTCAGAGGTTCCCTATCAACTGCTCTTTTCATATTTAAAACACCTTTCTCCTTTCACAGACACAAACACAAGTGCATAGATACACACACAAAACTCTCTGAATAGAAACGTTGTTGCAAAGTACTTCTCTTTAGTCATATTTTCTAAAAAGAACTGTAATACAAAGATATTTACACTTAAATGTGCACAGGACATGCGCTAAGTTTCTGTCTTGTATGGAAGACATGTGCTAAAGCTTAACACTTCCTAACACGGGCTAAAGTTTAGTACTTTCTATCATGTATTCAAGGCATGTGTGAAGGTTTCTATACTGTTACTAAGACACGGGCAAAGATTTGACAGTTCCCATCTTCTATCTACTACATACGTCAAGGTTTAATACTCTTTGTCTTATATTCGCTTGTATTTATCATATGCACAAAAGGTATGGTGGCATTTCCCATCTGTATTTTAATACAAATGCCAGTGTTTAACGCTCACCTAACTGTTTCAATACATGCGTCAAGAATTCAGATTCTACATTCGTCTCTTTAAGAAAAAAAAAAACATGAGCACCAAAGGGCGAAAGAGGAAGAAAAAAAAGGGGCGGGGGGGGGGGGGCAATGAATCCCAAAGTGTGTGTGGAGTGTGAGAGAAAGGGGAGGAAAGCTAAAACGTACAAGTACGCAAAGGTCCACAACTATTTGTCATCAACAATGTCTTCGCACTTGTTTGTTTGTTTCACTATCACTCCAGGAAGTCCATCACATCCACAAAATATCTGGAGTAGGTGGTGGGTCTGTTGTGAAGGAAAAAGGGGGAGGGGCAGGTGAGGATTTCCTCAGTGCAGCTATACGGACGCGGGTGCTGCCAATACTCTCTCTCTCTCTCTCTCTCTGAATGATCTATCCACGAGTCTGGCCACATGCTAATCTGATGGCCGGGATTTCTCAAGGTTTTTTCCTTTTTTTTTTTTTTAAAACCCCTTTTCTTCGCATTCTTTCTGAGTCACCACACACACACACTGTAGTCTCAAGAGCTATTAGACTGCCACATGAACTGTTATATGAGAGGAATCCCGACTGCAGCATGCCGGCAGCAAACACATGTTCAATAACCATTATTGAGCTGTTACAAGGGCATGCGAGGCTGCTCTCCCTTCCTACGTGGCCATGCTATTCCAAGTTTCAGTCTCTCTGCCCTAGACAACGCCCGTATATGACGAGTAAATAGTAAATACAAAACAATAAATATTTACACCAACGTAAAGATGTGAGTCATCGCTCTTTCATTCTTCACATCTCGCCTCGTAACTTTACCAACTTCTCATGCTCTGTCCCCAAGGTTCTGCATACTACTCTCAGACAGCCTGTCTCTGGCCGCATCCTGTACAAGCATGAGCAAAGCGAAGAACACTTCCCTACTCACAACAACGACAGAATATTACTGAAGACGTCCGGCCTAAACGTAATTCGAAGACAAGTGGCCCATAATCACGGATTTTCTCCCACAATTGCCCGGGCGGATAATACAAAAATCACAAAAGATGTTCCCGTTAACCCCGCCTCTATCCTCCCTAGCCCCGGAATGATCTTCCTTCTTTCAAAGGTTATTCTATAATATTGCCAATGGAAGCCGATAATGTGCAGAATTCCCGCAGATTTATGGACATCTCTTGGGCTGCCTAAAGCTTCGCTGCCATAAAGACTTGCTACGGGTTATTTGCTGATGCCCATTTTCCATACAGATAGTACTAAATTGATGTTCTCAAGATGTGGATGCCTGATGAATGTTCAATGTCCCGCGGGCATACACGAGGCACAGAAATATTTAAGTGGACCGCTTCTGAATTCCTCGTTTATAACTGGCAAGGAGTGGACAGCGCTGCGCTGGGAGATTCTTTGCTGTGTAAGTTCTGATGCTCAGCTCACAATTTCTAAAGAGCAGTTCTGGACAGTTCTTATATTCCGAGATGAGACATGGAGAGAAACGGATGAGGAAAACGGAGGTGGTCTTGGCTATTAAGGGGGAGCATTAAATCTGATAGAGTATGAAACAAATATATATACAGAAGTGTATCAGTGACATGGGTTTCATGATAGGACAAGAGAAATCGGTTACATGTTGCGAATAAGAGATATTTTACCCTGTGGTCTTGACCTCATGAGAAAAGGGCAAGACAATGATAATCCGGGGCTATGTGAAGGTGGGACTTTTCTGGAAGATTTTTATATTGTGATAAGGGATTGTGTAATATAAGACATCCTTATCTCTCGGGCAAGAGAGGACGGGACTTTTTCTAGAGCATATTTATATTGCCAAAAAAAAAAAAAAAGGGACTAGATGGACAGGATAAGAAGGCTGTCTAAGGTCTCTGCCTTAACATGCTCCTATGAGTGATGGTGACTGATGAAGATTAAGACATGCATGAAGTACTCGGAGAAGCAGAGGACTACAAATATAGCTGTCTTGAAAAAGGAAAACTACCAAGAAAAAAGAGTGTTTGAATCTGACAGACTACACGCAGGCGACTATGACAGTGGCAAAGATAAGAACATTACATTCGTGCTGCACTGGATGGCGTTGGTGATCATGTTTTTCCACCTTGTGCAATACTTGATGTTTCCATTTGGTGATCATGTTTTTCCACCTTGTGCAATACTTGATGTTTCCAATTGGTGATAATGTTTTTCCACCTTGTGCAATACTTGATGTTTCCAACTGGTGATCATGTTTTTCCACCTTGTGCAATACTTGATGTTTCCGATTGGTGATCATGTTTATCCACCTTGTGCAATACTTGATGTTTCCGATTGGTGATCATGTTTATCCACCTTGTGCAATACTTGGTGTTTCCGATTGGTGATAATGTTTTTCCACCTTGTGCAATACGTGGTGTTTCCGATCAATTCAAATGCTTTTCTTTTCTGAGTGCCATTTAGTCAGCTGCTGATATTTTTTTTCCTTTTGGCCCTTCTTTCTTGGGCCTTTCTATTCTGTCTCCCTTTAGTTTATGGACAGAGGAATAATAAATTTTACTATAATTTAATATGAGAACAAGAAGCAACATTGAGACAGGCACATAATATAATATTTGGGCACACGAGTAACTGGACGATAAACGCTTAAACCGTGGGGTGCACGACCTTGACCGAAGCGTCATCGTCCACGTGATGTGATAGTTGGTTTCGGAGGGGATGTATATATATATATATATATAACATTGGCTTGCATCGGATTTTATAGAGGCAATGGCCGGGTGATGTCATGTTCCGTTGTGCTTATTGATGCACTGTAAATTCCAGTGTATTATGGCGATCGTTAGTTACACAAGGTCCGACAATTAGGTAATGAGACTGATTTTATAATGGCCAAAACAAAATGCCATCTATGAAGCAAAGATTGGAATCCAAAGAGGCAACCTTCATCTATGATCTGGCAACTTTTCATCGTCGCCCGATAAGCAGATGACAAACAAGCTGACCTAGTCAGAGGTGCACCGTTACGTAATTAGCATGGAGCAAAAAGCTAACATTAAATTATGTTTAAAACTCGGAAAAAAGTGCCACTGAGACAGATGAATTGATGCGACGAGTTTATGGGGATAATTGTTTATCTCGTGAACAGATATTCAGGTGATATTCCCGATTCAAAAGTGGTGTGGAAACGATTACAAATGCAACTAGACATGGACGCCAAATTTCTGTTCCTAACGAGCAACTCATTACGAAAGTCAGAGAACGGATACAAGAAGATCGTTGTTTGACTGTGATGATGATGGCAGATGAATTTGGTGTTAACCAACAGACCATTCGTAAAATTTTAGTGGAAGATTTGGACAAGAAAAAAGTTTCTTGCCGGTTTGTACGACATGCGTTGTCTGATGACCAAAAACATCAGCGTGTTGAGTACGCAAAACGTGTCGCAGAAATAAACATTTCTTAAATGTGATTGTTGCATAGGATGAAACATGGATTTTCCGCTTTTATCCCACAACTAAACGCCAAAGTGCTCAGTGAAAGTCATCATCATCATCAAAAGGCAAAACTATTTGTCTTAAAAAAAGTCGAAAGTGAAGACAATGTTGGTGTGCTTCTACGACAGCAAAGGAGTTATTCAGGAAGAATTTATTCCATAGGGACAAATTGTCACTGCCAAATTTTATTTAAGTATTTTGAAACGCTTATAGAAAAGAGTCCGACCCAAGTATTCAACACCTGGCAGTTTTTTTACTTCTTCATGATAATGCACTGGCTCACCGGGCGGCAGTTGTACAGGAATTTTTGGGCCAAAAACAAGTGTGTGTTCTCAACCATCCACCCTATTTCCCAGATTTGTCTCTCAGCGATTATTTTATATTCCCAAAATTAAAGTTACCATTGAAAGGACGCTTCCTTGACGATACTGATGACATCCAAAGGGCCGTAACATCGAGTTTACGGGCCATACCAACAGAAGAACTGCAGAGGTCGTTCCAGTGTTTGTTAGATCGTGCCACTCGCTATACCAGTGCACAAGGGGCTTACTTTGAATAAAATACAGGTTATATCTTCAACTGTTGTTTATTTTATTTTTTATGTAATTAGTCTCATTACTTAATTGTTGGATCTTGTATTCTGCCCGTGCCAACCTCATGTGGTGTAGATTATGTAGTTGTGCTGTAAGCTGTAATGTAGGGTCAGGTCATTCCGTGTAAGAAGATAATTTGTGTCTGATTTCATTGCGATTTTCTCTTAACTGGATTGGTAATGTGTACATTTTTATATTATGCTTTTCCATGTAGACTGACCATGTGTTTGCATCAATACAGATACTGTTTATGCAGGTAATGGCAGCAACGGCTGTGGAGATGAAATGGAATGGCACATATGTTTGTGGTGCAAGCCACAGAAAGGGCCCAATGAGCTGAGGGCCCCAGGTACATAGAGTAACAATGTAAATATTGCAGACCTGGGAAGTTTCATTATTAACTGATATTGTGCTTGACTTAATTCGCATTTTCAATGATTTTTCCTCGCACTGTTTTTCCTGTGATGAATAATGTCTTAATGTCATGCTGACTGTCAATGCCAGTTGTTTGTGGTTGTTGGGTTCATTGCGAGATTAAAAGTATTGTATTAGTGAATTCAGACTTGGTGATTTGTACTGCATATCAATGTATTGTGTTGATTGAATACTTGATGATTAGGCAAAAAATTAGCACACAAAACACCAAGGAGGGGAGAACCTGGGTTGGTGGTCATGATGGGGGAGCTAGATTGGCCTCGAGTACGACAGCTAAGAGAAATGGTGGTCTGTAAACCATCTTGAGAAAATATTACTCACACTAACTATAAATGTAAACTTGCACCAAACAAGTTTTATATAACTTCGGATGGGAAATGTACCTCTAAAATCATGAACAGAATATGCCAGGCAAAACAACTTTCAAACAAATGGGAAACGTCTTGTGCAATGCATCTCTGTCACTGACCATCAGAAAGTGAGTACTAAAATGCTAAACTGCGCTCATCCTACTCTATGGATGTGAGTCATGGATAATGAACACATCGAGGCAAAGATTATTAGAGGCAACAGGGATGTAGTTTGTCAGAAGAATGTTGAGTACCATGGGCATCCAAGATGACAAACAGGGAATGTCTAACGAAAGCAGATGTAGAAAGGAACCTAACTAAATCCATAAGAAAACAACAGTCAGTATTCAATGGTCACATAATGAGAATAGTAGGGCTTGAAAACATCATAACAGGAAAAATAAATGGAAATAAAGGCAGAGGATGACGAATAGAAAAAAAAACAGTAACGCGATGGAAAATTAAAAAGTCATCAACTGACCTAATGTAACAGATCAAGGACTGAGATCTATGGAGCTGTTAGACCGCCAACGTCTACCGGCACGCCATATGATGATGATGATGATGATTAGTATGAGATTTAAAAACTAGAAACTGTCCCCCCAAAAAAACTCAAAATTTTGAATATTAAATAAAACGGAGATACGGTTTAAAACAGATTCCCTAGAGAATAAACAGCACAAACTCTGAAGTTTAAACAATCATTCCCAAGTCTGGTGATCGCGTTAACCAGCAGTTACCGGAAGATTACCCATAGAACAAGAAAAACCGAAACTTTTGAGGGTCGTCAATTACCATAACCGGTTTATGTTATCAAAAACTTAGTAAAAAAAAACGACCAGCGAAATCTGCTGGAGGATAATCGGGACAGCCAGGATGGAGGAGGATCAGCCAGTTTTGACTTTGGTTCATCATGTGAGCATTTTGTAAAGATTAAATTTCGCTGCAGATAAAGTAGGAGAGACATTTGCACACGAACACTTACTTCCCGCTGATGTTTGTAAGTTTGTAAAGTGGTTTTCATTTGAAATTTTAAAAAAAGTTTAAAGTACGGAATGATGTATTGACAAAACCACTGTTTTTGGAAAGTACTTCCTGCAAGACGAAAGACAGGTTTAAGTGGTACCAGCGTAAAAAGAAATCCTAGCGACATCCATAGTTATAAATGTCTCGAAACTGAACAGACTACGCTGGTTGGGGCATGTGGAAGGAATGGTAGAGAACAGACAAACGAAAATGATGTAGGCACAAGAGATGAGGGAAACAAGACCAAGGGGTAGAACAAGACAGAGACGGAAAGACAACATAGAAGAGGACAAAAGAAATTGGTTTCACCAACTGACGAGAGAAGATTAGGGATAGAGAGGAATGGAGGCGAACTTTATCTGCAGCAATGAGCCTTACTGGCTCAGAAAGCTGCTGGTGCTGCTGCTGCTGAAGAAGAAGAAGAAGAAGAAGCTGTATGGTTAGCATTCTAAAAATAGCAGACAAAGCACTTCAGACGTGAGTGAAAAGTTTCTCATCTGAAAAAATCTGCTGGAGTCCGTGGTTCAAGTCCACAAGTAATTCTCTTGTCATTTTTCTTTCTCTGACGATTAAAATGCTCTGCCTACTAATTTTAAGCGAAGAATGCTGTGAAATCTGGCAGTCCGCAACCTACAGCCGATAGGCTGTAGCCAGGACTGGCCCATAGCTGACTAAGATCCTGTCCCACCGTTTCGTTAGTACCCCGACTAACAGGCCTATCTGGCTTAACGAGGCAAGGGAACGCCACAGCCCCCATGGCGGCGGAGCCTGCTAAAGAAGTACTGCTCACGTCCTGCTCTTTAGCTACACGCAAGGACTGAAGAAACAGCTGCAACGACCCGCTCCCAAGCCGACACGATGTTGTGCGGCAACATCTTCGTCGTACTGGCTGCAATGAAAGCCAGATCCAGGGATGAAGAAGAAGGAGAAGAAGAAGAAGAATAATAACAGCAAGAAGCCAGATGAGAAGGAAAACAATTTAAATATATATTTTTCTGTAACGCTCTAAAACTTTAAAACTTACTAAATTGTCTCCATTCATCTCGGTTTCTGGCTTTCTTTCTCATCTTCGCTTCGGTCTTGTCACTTCCATCTACCGTATACAAGCTAGTCTGGTCTGACAATTCTCTTCTATCCTTTCTACAGGAACTATCCATCATAATCTATTCGCTTTCATAGGATGTCCTTTACACAAACTATAGATTTCTCTGTGGTTTCTGAAAGTTTCAGGAAATGCGGGAAAAAAAATCACACAAATAGGCGACTGAAAGAACGACATGGCAGAATCTGAAACATTCGAAGGCCGATGTAGAAGAAGTCTTACTCTACAGCAAAATGGATTTTAAAAAGAACCCCAACACTGCGGGGCCCTGAATCAATACAAAGTGACTGACAGAACACAGTGATGTATAGTCAGACCTCTATTAATTTACTGTGCGACAGCCTCGTTGTTTCCTATTTGTCTTTAGGAAAAAAAAAACAGAGAAAACAAAAAGCGACTGATACGAATTCACTTTGCAGACATCAGAAAGTAGGTTTTATTTTTATTTTCATGTTTTCTGTCTCACTGCAGTACTACGATCACCAAAATCTGAACATTGTCAATATAAACAATAAACTAGGGCAGTTATTCATTCATTCATACCTACATACATACATACATGCCTCTAGTAAAAACGCACCACTTTATCGAACTATTGTGAAGCGTGAAATGTGTTTGTGTTTATGTACGTGGGTGATTTTCAAAAGGCTGAAAGTGTGGCAGTTAATGTGATGTCATTTCCCCCAGCGATGTGACGTTTACATAAATCTGACAAACAGCACGTGCAAAATCAACTTTTTCTTAATTTATGGCCCTGTTGAAAGTGACATGGCTTTGAAATTTGGCACACACATTAGGCAAGTTTAAGGAAGTAAAAGGCCATCATCTGTTTACATCGACAGGAGGTCTGTTAATTTTTTTTTTCATGCCCTGAGTGTTGTCACAAGAGCGATAGCAAGGTGTTGGTGTGCTTACCAGTGGAATGACCAGAGATGTTGCCAGGCATTTTCATTGTGACCATTCGACTATAGTGAAGCTGAACCAGGGATTTCAAGCAGCAGGTATCACGAATGACCGTCCCAGGCCTGGTCAACCTCGTGTAACAACACCACGTCAAGATCACCAAATACTACTGATACATCTGCGCCAACTGTTTCCATAAAAAAAACTCGGACAGCGGCGTAAACACTGCGCGACGGAGACTTCACGTCGCTGACTTGCATAACAAGGCATCCCAAAATTGACCCTGTCTTTACTAGACGTCACCAAACCAGCAGAATGGCTTGGGCTCGACAAAATTTACGTCGTTAAAGGACAGAACGGAGATAGATGATGCTCTCAGATGAAAGCCGCTTTCGTGTCTCCTTGCTGATATGAGAAATCGCGTGTGTATGGCCTTACTGAAAGTGGCACGGCTCTGAAATTTTGGCACACACATTAGGCAAGTTTAAGCAAGTAAAAGGCCGTCATCTGTTTACATCGACAGGAAGTCTGTTAATGTTTCTGCCACGCCCAGACTGTTGTCACAGCAGCGACGGCAAGCTGTTGGTATGCTTGACAGTGGAATGACGACCACAGTCCTGGGGAAAAGGTACGCTGATGTGTGTGTAGTCCAGCATGACAGGTATGAAAGAGGAAGCTTACATGTGTGGGGTGGATTCTCCCACGAGCACTGTACTCCAATCCACATTTTCAGAGTTTCATGTTACCTCTGACATCTACATTAATCAGCTGCTGGGAGATATCGTAGTGACTTTCTTCCAAAATCATCCAGATCCGACAATCTTTCAGCACGATACCGCTAGACCTCACATGGCTAATGTTACCAGGAATTTCTCAGCCCAGGAAACTTTTCTTGTGCTGGATTATTGGCCTGCAAACTCTCCAGGCATAAACCCGACTGAGTACCCGTTGGATGGACTGAACAGAAGGAGCCGTCGGTAGAACATCAACACTGGGAATGATCTGGAGCTAGCACTCATTGGAGACTGGAATGCCATTCCCAAAACTCTGCAACAGCTTGAGACGCCGATGTCAAGCCTGCATTGACGCCTCTGAGAGCACAGACGGTATTGATGATGGCTTTATGACTGGGAGTGTGAATTTTGTTTTTACACCAAACGAGACAACTGCTTATGAGCTGCTTTTGAATTTTTTCATGTTTAAGAATGCAGCAAGTTTATGTTACTAAATGGACAAGGAATACGAAATTAGTGGTTTTAGGTATTTTAAATCTAGTATAACGACTTATGGCTAAAAAAAAATAAAGTCGTGTGTTTTTGATGGCGGATAAAGTATGTATGTGTATATACATAAATAAGGTAAAATTCCCGTTTCCATACCTTTAAGGGATATTGGGGATATGGTGTTAGGCCCCTATTTCCATTGGCACGTGAAAACGTGATGTGGTCAGTACCACGCTTGGCCTCATTTACCTTCCAAGACTTCTGTGGCACCAATTTTTAGAGGCTGAATCAGTTCAGTAAGGTGAAACATGCACAACCGATACTTGGGTTCTGGAACTGTTCACACAAATCGTTACTTAACACAAGAGGGTATATTCCGGTGATTTGTCCAGCTATTCTTGCATGTTCAAAAAATTGTAGTCTGCATGTCTAATTATCACGCTGTTAATTTTCTGACTTGCACTTATGTACTCCACTTATCTCATTACTGTTTCTCGTGTGCCTTTCCATACTGAGGTTTCACAGTGACGGATCCGTTCAAAGTAGTCAGTCATAAGCTCTTTATTAGCCGCCACATGCTTCACGCGAGGATCGAAGAGCACCACTCATTCATCAAACGCCCACTGACATTGTTGACTGTCAGTCAGTCGTTTGCATGTCCC
This sequence comes from Achatina immaculata, assembly GCA_009760885.1. Classification (NCBI taxonomy): domain Eukaryota; kingdom Metazoa; phylum Mollusca; class Gastropoda; order Stylommatophora; family Achatinidae; genus Lissachatina; species Lissachatina immaculata. Next base: position 37,695,134 of record CM019699.1, on the reverse strand, counting down.
TCCTAGCGGAACTTTGCCTCCTTACCAGCTCTCCTGTAGGTTTCTCGGTTGTGAGCAAGATGCCCTGTTGCTGATGCATGCAATTGCAGATTATCAACGTTGTCTGGCATTACTGACTACACTTCATTTTTCCCCATACTGGTCGCCTTTGAAGTCAATGCGCTGCCAGATTTGGCAGTCAGCTGTCCATAGTTGATATGACAGCGTCAAGACTGGCTAAGCATTAGCCGACCAAGGCCCCGCCCCAACTCTCTGATGGTAGCTCCAGTAACAGGCTTACCCCGGCTAAAGAGGCACTCCCTATGGTAGTGCAGTCCCTTTTTACACCATTCAGAGACTGTTATAAAAAAAAATAGCTGCCACATAACTCACTCGCAGTCCGACAGGACGTTGCGCATGAACACTTTCACTGCACCGGCTGTCAATATAATCACGTTCGCAGTTTCAGGAAGAAGAAAAGGAAGAAGTGCTTTACTTTTAAGAATACAGCAAGTTTATGTCAGTAAATGGATGAGAAATGTGAAATCAATGATTTTATGTATTTTAAATCAAGTAAAACGACCCGTGGCTCCAAAAAAAAAAAAAAAGGAAAGCGGTGTGCTTTTAATTAAATATACCTTTTAATCATGTATTCCACATCACTTGGTTTACCTTTCCATTCCATGTCACTTTATCGACTTGTCCAGATAATTTTCTCTATCTTCAGTTTTTCTCTCTTTTTTTTTTTTCACTTGAGTTTTTTAATGACGACCTGACAGTCTGTATATTCACGACATGCACAAACAACCTTCATTACTTTTTCGTTGTTCTACTACATAGTTTTCAGTTCTGTGAATTCTTTTAAGAACAAGAATTATTCCACAATTTTTTAAAATGTCTCTCTTAACACTGATACAGAACTGTCATTACACACAGAAAGGAAAGTTCTAAATGCTACAGGCCTTCCATCACAAACTGAAAGGAAAATTCTATCTGCTACAAATTGGCCATCACACACAGAAAGGAAAGTTCTAAATGGTACAGACCAGCCATCACAAACAGAAAGGAAAGTTCTAAATGCTACAAACTGGCCATCACATACGGAAAGGAAAGTTCTATCTGCTACAAACTGGCCATCACATACAGAAAGGAAAGTTCTATCTGCTACAAACTGGCAATCACGCACAGAAAGTACAGTTCTAAATACCACAGGCCGGTCATCACAAACAGAAAAGTCCATCCAAACAGAAAGTTCTAAATGCTAAAGACTGGTCACCACACACAAGTTACAAACGCTACAGGCTGCCCATCACATTTACATTTCAACGCTGACGAGGTAATCTGTCTGCACCTTAACTCCGCTCTTCACCATTAAATTATACAGTCTGTACACGTACGTCTTCCTGTTTGTACCACAGGTTCAAGGAAGGGAGACAACATTTAAAAAAAAAATATTCCATGAATTTTTCTTTCATTTCCACATACTTCAGATATTGGATGGAAAATGTAAACATCCAGATCCCTTTTTTTCCCCACCTGAGGATATAGAAGAATTTATCAGCAATATCTAGCTTTTGAACATTTCTTGGTAAACAGTTTCCAGAAGGGTTTATTGGTTTAAAAGAAGAAGAGAAACGGTGGAGAGAATGATGAGTAAATGGCCAGAGGCAGGGCACCGAGAAGAGCCTTGTCAAGATCCGTATTTGCGGAGTTTAAAGAAGAAATGTGCCCAAGGATTATCTCTGTGAAGTGTGCATGACCTTCTCTTCAGATTACCGAGTATGGAGAGAGGAGATAACCGTGTAAAAATTTTGATGATATAACAGAAGCTTGGAATTTGCTTCACACATATTACACAGCTTCGTTCTCTCTCGTTTCCGGATTTTGTTTTGGTGCTTCTTCTCTTGTTGAGGAAATCACCTCCAACATAACACTGATATGTCTTCTATTATTCACAGCGACTCTTGAGGTTTGGAATTTCCAATCTCTGGAATGGAATCCTCTTAGGCTTAAAGATACATCTTAGGATTTATAGATAAATCAAAAGCACTCAAGAAAACAATGAAATATTACATGGATATCTTTCAATTACAAGTTGACAATTACAATAAAAAGATTGTGGCCAAGGCTTAATTCATTCATTCATTCATTCATTCAATCATTCATTCATTCGTTCATTTGCATGTCCCTTGTGGAACTTTGCCTCCTTAACAGCACTCCTGTAGGCCTCTCGATTGTGAGCAGGACGGCCTGCTGCTGATGCATCCATTTGAAGATCAACGATGTCTTGCAGACATCTTCGTCTTGGTCTTCCTCTCTTTCTTTTTCCTATTATGTACCCTTCCAAGACGGTCTTCTCTAGATTACCATAACGTTTAATGTGTCCAAAATATTTAAGTGTTCTCTCTCTCTAACCGTCTTTATTAGCCAGCCTTCTTCAATCTATACATACAAGGTCCGACAATTAAGTAATGAAACTAATTACATAAAAAATAAAAGCTGAAGATATAACTTGTATTTTATTCAAAGTAAGCCCTTGTGCAATGATACAGCGAGTGGCACGATCTAACAAACACTGGAACGACCTCTGAAGTTCTTCTGTTGGTAAGGCCCTTAAACTCATTGTTATGGCCCTTTGAATGTCATCCTAATCGTCAAAGACGCGTCCTTTCAATGATAACTTTAATTTTGGGAATAGAAAATACTCGCAGGGAAACAAATCTGGGAAATAGGGTGGATGTTTGAGAACATACACTCGTTTTAGGCCCAAAAACTCCTGTACAAGTACAGCCCGGTGAGCCGGTGCAGTGTCATGAAGAAGAAAAAAAAAACTGCCAGGTGTTGAATACTCGGGTCGAACTCGGAGAATCCTTTTCAATAGGAGTTTAAAAATACTTAAATAAACTTTGGCAGTGACAATATGAAATTCTTTGTGAATAACTCCTTTGCTGTCGAAGAAGCACACCAACATTGTCTTCACTTTCGACTTTTGAAAACGATTTTTTTTTTCCTTTTGGTGATGATGACGACTTCCACTGAGTACTTTGGCGTTTAGTTGTGGGATCACAAGGGAAAATCCATGTTTAATCCTCTGCAACACGTTTTAATGGTGTCTTTTGCGTACACAACACGCTGATGTTTTTGGTCATCAGACATCGAATGTGGTACAAACTGGTAAGCAACATTTTTCTTGCCCAAATCTTCCACTAAAATTTTACGAATGGTCTCTTGATTAACACCAAATTCATCTGCCATCATCGTCACAGTCCAACAACGATTTTCTGTTATTCGTTACCTGACTTTTACAATAAGGTCCTCCTTACGAACTGAAATTGGGCGTCCATGTCTAGTTTCATTTGTAATCGTTTCCACACCACTTTTGAATCGTGAATACCACATGAATATATATGTGCACGAAATAAACAATTATCCCCATAAACATGTCGCATCAATTCAACTGCCTCAATGGCACTTTTCCCGAGTTTTAAACAGAATTTAATAATTTTTTTTGTTGCTCCATGCTGATTACGTGGCAATGCAACTCTAACTAGGTCAACAAAATGACGGCTTGTTTCTCGTCTGCTTATCGGGCGGCGATGAAAGGTTGCCAGATCATAGATGAAGGTTGCCTCTTTGGATTCCATATTTTGCTTCATAGATGGCATTTTTGTCTTGGCCATAATAAAATCAGTCTCACTGCTTAATTGTCGGACCATATATATACATTAATTCATTCATTCATTTGCATGTCTCTTGTGGAACGTTGCCTCCCTAAAAGCACTCCTGTATGCCTCTCGGTTGTAAGCAATCTGCCCTGCTGCTGATGCATGTATCTGCAGATCATCAACGATGTCTTGCATCCATCTTCCCTTTGGTCTTCCTATCTTTCTTTTTTCCCATTATGTACCCTTCCAAGACGGACTTATCTAGATTATCATGACGTTTAATATGTCCAAAATATTTAAGTTTTCTTTGTTTAATCATCTTTACTAGCCAGCCTTCTTCAATATTAAGTTTTTGTAGTATGGATATACTTATTCTTTTTTGTGTCCATGATATTTGAAGAACTCTTCTGTAGCATTTACATCTAAAGGCATTTATGTGTTTCTCTACTGTTTTGTTAAGTGTCCAGGTCTCACAGGCATATGTTGCGATGGGAAAGAAGCATGCCCTTAAAAATCGTATGTTTGTACTTCTGTTTGTTCCTCTCCACAGATTCTTTAGTTGTTTTACTTTCTGAAGAGTGACAGATGTCCTCTTTTTAATTTCCCTCATTGTATCTCCATTATTATTTTGATCCAAGATATTCAAAACGCTCCACTTCTTCCAGCTTTTCCTCTTTGATACATATATCAGCTGCTTTGTTTGTTTTGTCAGTTGTCATCAATTTAGTTTTCTTCGCATTAAGATAGAGGTTTAGCTCTTCGCTGTTCTTACAGACTGGCATAATTAGTTTTTTCAATCATTTTTGTGTTGTGGACAGTAATACTGTGTCATCAGTATATCTAATCTCTGGTATTTCATAACCTCCAATTGTTATGGCACGTAATATTCTTTGTCTACATCTTCTCTAACATTCCTCATTATATTTTCAGTACACAAGTTAAATAGTGTGTGTGTGTGTATATATATATCAGTTTGCAGTGGATTGAGCTTCAATTCATGAATATATATTAGGATTATTAAGCAATTCTAATCTGGATTTATGTGCACAAACAGAAGTAAAAATATGTGATGCTTAGCATAATCCTCATATAAACGCACATAAGATATGGTGCTGTATCTCCACACAAAAAATATTATAGGAGAAATTGTGGACACAAGACAGCTACGAAGATCTAATTAGTTAAAACAATAACTGATAGCACAGCCCCTCCCACCCCCAAAAATTCTTGGCGCCTTGGTTTTCAGGCCTGTTCCTGGAGTTATTTGTGGCGCTGATTCAGAAAATTGCATTGGACAGATCGCATCAGCTCTAGTTTCTTAGATATGGTTGAATTTATAAGTTTTTTGTCCACTCTTTAAAAAATATTTTCTGAAGAATCGGGGTGTCATATCATCATCATCATCAGGTGCCGTGCCGACTGGCGTTGGCTACTATGCTTCTCCAGAGTACACGATCCTTCATGCAGGCCATCAGTTCAGTTGGTGATCTCCTCTCACGCCATCCCGTCAGACTGTCTAATATCATTTCTCTTGGTCTTCCTCTTGATCTTCTTCCGTCTATTTTCCCTGTTGTTATAACATTTTCAATGCCTCTTCTTCTCACTGCATGTCCTATGAAAGTACACTGTCTCTCTCTCTTTTTTTTTTTTTTGGTCTCTCCAGCTCTTCTCATACATTCTTCATTAGTTATTTTTGCTGTCCAGGAGATTCGCAACATTTTTTTTACTAAACCACATTTCTGCTGCTTCCAATGATTTTTGTGCAGACTTGCCTACTGTCCATGATTCACTTCCATATAAAAAGATAGGTTCAATATAGCATTTTAGGACTCGTTTTCTAACATTCATTGATAAGGATGTGTTTTCTCATTCTCTGAAATGCAGTCTTTGCTTGGCCTATTCTGTTCCTAATTTATGTTCTGCATTTCCCATCTGAAGTTATTACTGCTCCAAGGTATTTGAATGTCTGCACCTGCTTTAGAATAGTTCCGTTTAATTTTATACTGCATTTTGGTGGATTCTGTTTCTTGGATATAACCATAGTTTCTGTCTTTTTGATGTTCAAAGTAAGGCGTTTCTGTTCACTTCCTTAAGTGACTTTATCCAAGAGATTTTGCAGGTCTTGTTGGTTCTCAGCTATCAGTACTGTGTCGTCATCATACCGAAGGTTGTTAATATTGTATCCTCCAATTTTTACACCTGGTTCATAACAAGCTGTCTTATTTTAATGGGAAATTTATTTATTTAATTTATCCACTGTGTACAATGATCTTTTGTTTCACAATTATTCGTCTACTTCCTTTTCTATAATGCACGCTGGCATAAAAATGTATAGCTCAAATGACAAAATCGCTTTAGTTCTGTTTTATGACATAATTATGTGCACAAAATTAAGATGGTAAATCGTGGTTTTCCTAGACTACATACATTTTATTTCAAAGGTTCCTCAACCTGATCTGTTTAAAACAGTTACGCTGTATAACAGTTATGATCATATAGGAGGTGTGTGTATATTCCCACTCATATCATACCATTTTTGCAAATCGAACACCGTAGAGGTTATGGGCACTTCAAGACAGAGCTGCTTGAATCATCCCGACGTATTTTGCTTTATTTGTGGGGAGTACACACACTGAAAGCAAGTAATAAACCTATTTCTGAGTTTGTAAAAAGACCACATGTAGGTTATTTTGGTGTCAAGTTTGGAGATCTCGATAAGCCATTGGCTCCTCATATTGTATGTAAAACTTGTACGGAGCATTTGTGCCAGTGGACAAATGGAAAGAGAAGCTGCCTGGAATTTGGAGTACCAATGATGTGGTGGGACCGAAAAACCACTTCGATGACTGTTACTTCTGTACTGTTAATATCATAGGTATGAATCAAAATAATCGTGACAAGCGTTCTCACCCTGATCTACCTTCAGCTAGGAGATCTGTTCCGTACTCGGATCTTGTACCCGTTCCACCCTTCCTAGAACTACCACAGATCTCAGAGGATGAGTCTTGCGTGTCTGATATCGCACAAGGTAAAGAAAGTGAGGGCAGTGACAGTGAATTTCAAACAACTTCACACAGTGATCGTTTTGATCAGAATGAATTGAGTGATCTGATCAGGAACTTAAATCTTTCCAATGAGTCTTCTGAACTGCTCGCCTCCAGACTAAAAGGAAAAGAATGTACTTCAGCCTGGAACGAAAGTGACATTTTATCGAAGGAGAGAAAAGGATATGCTGCCATTCTTCACCTAAGGCAACAATTTAGTTTTCTGCAATGACATCAGAAACCTTGTAACCTGGTATTTCAGAATATAACCCAAGTGAGTGGCGTCTTTTCATCGACTGTTCAAAACGTAGTCTGAAATGTGTTTTTTTTAAATAACGGCACCAAATATGGTTCTATTCCAATCGGTCACTCCACCACGATGAAAGAAGAGTACAAGGCCATCTCTTTAGTCTTAGAAAAGATAAATTGCCAAGAACATCAATGGGTGATTTGTGTAGACTTGAAGGTGGCTGATTTTCTTCTTGGTCAACAAAGTGGCTACACAAAATATCCTTGCTTTTTATGCCTTTGGGATAGGGGAGCCAAGCATGAACACTGGGCAAGAAAAGATTGGCCTATAAGGAAATATATGGTGGTTGGAGAACAAAATGTAATTAATGAACCTTTGGTAGCACGAGAGATAAAATCATACTGCCACCACTACATATAAAGCTAGGTCTGGCTAAACTATTTGTAAAGGCAGTTCGCGCAATAAATACACAGTGCATAAGTTACCTGGACTTACCATGGAAAAACTGAAAGGGAGGAATTTTCGATGGTCCACAGATCAGACAACCTTTAAATGACCTACATTTCATAGCATCAATGAATGAAGTCGAACTATGTGCCTGGCCTTCATTTATTCTTGTTGTGAAAAGCTTTCTTGGCAACAAGAAGGCAGACGACAACTACACACAATTAGTAAAGGATATGCTCTTTCAACAGTTGTAACATGATCGCTTTCTAGAGAACTTTGGTGACTTAAGCGAAGAGCAAGGCGAAAGATTTCACAAAGACATAAAAACAATGGAAGCCAGATACCAAGGAAGATGAGATGCACACATGATGGCAGACTACTGCTGGAATCTTATGCGGGATTGTCCTGGCAGATCATACTCTCTGAAGTCTTATCAAACGAGCTTCTTGTGTGTCGACAGTGTGGAAATGAGGACTACAACTGAACACAAAAAGTGCAAACGCGAAAAGGGTGAAAGTTAGAAACACGCTTTGTTACTGTGGCAAATACGTCAATCAAACACTGGCAGAATCGGTCATGAAAGAGGTGGCAGAACAGAACAATGCTTAACGGCTTATCATTCAAGGAATCTGGCAGGTACCTGACTGAAACCAACTCTGCCTGTGTACTCAGTTCTTCGCCGTCTGAAAACAAAGTTCGCCCTTTCTTATGTTCTTGGAAGACGAAAAAAAAAAAAAAATTCCCTGTTTTATACTGCTTTAAGAAACATGCCTTTACAATATAATCACAAGAAAATTAACTGCGTAAACTGCTGTCTTTGAGCACTATCGTAAGCCTCAAGCACAACAGCAAATTAGGAAGCGGGATGGTAGTCGGCAGTGACACTTTTCGTCCAACAAGACGGTCTCAACACGTAAAGCTCCTCTCATGGCTGTCTCTACCCTTGATGGGTTTGCCTAATCAGCTCACAGTAGCAGCCGGAAATATCTGTTCTGCAAAGTCCAGTTTCCCTTTCGGCTGCGTCTTCTAGCTTACAGGTTTTGGCCCTCATTCCCTCATCAAATGATGCTGTATTTCTACGCATTTGTAAACAGAAAAAAAAATAATCCCTTACATAAGAACCTCTCATCCTGCTATGCTATATGAACGAGAACATCATTATAAAACACACGCACTAATAACAGTCCGCAGAAAGCCCCCAACAGTTATTAGATCAATTTTCACGCCAGTTAAAGACGGCTGGTTGTTTAATCTGCGCAATTACGTGCAGGAAAAGAAAAATCACAAACACAGTGCCCCTGTCCTGTGATTACTCTTTTTGTTTCATGCAACAACAGCTCAGGGGCATGGTGACTGAGAGAAGATCTCAAATATTTGCCTGTATGGAAGCAATCAAACAGAATTTTAAAAATAAAAAAAAAGATATTACAAGCATTAAAACATAAAATGCTCGGCTTAATACACATAAAAGAATCAAACAGGACCTGTTTCTCTTTCTTTTCATCTATTATTTCCCAAACGCACACACGCAAACACCGAAAGCAAAGTTTATAAAAAAAAAAGATAAGATTTTCTATAAGGCAGCAGGGAAACAATACAAAAACACAGAAATCCATTAAAAAAAACAATAATGAAAGCCTTTAAAACAAAATCCTTAGATGTCATAATCATATTCCATGTAATTAAGCATGACATAACGCAAGACAGAGCAGAATTTGTAAGTTCTGAGAGCCCTGGATTAAGAGAAAAGCTTCTTTCTGTGTTAACTAACATTAATTTGAACAATTCCCCCCCCTCCCCCTTAAAAATAGCCCTACTGTGCCACAGTCATCTGGAGAGTTTACTGGTAGTACCTATATTTTCCTTGACCTGTCGACAAGCTCGAGAGTGATATGGTCATCATTAACATATGGCCGTCTTTACTTTCCCAGATCCAGAACAAGCCAGGGGTCCCCATTTCTACAGCTGGGTGACTGGCATGTCTCCTGATGGATTCGAACCACCGACTTAGACATGATGGACTGGTTCACTAGCCACTTCATTACCCGCCACCCAAGTGTCCCAAATGGTACAACAGAGGTACCAAAGCGGCAGAATTCAGCCATACTACATCTGCATACAACATACAGCACGTGCCTTGTAAGTTATGATTGTAGTATTATTAAAGCCTTGTAACTTAGGATAGCATAATTATTATTATTATTATGATTATTATTTGTATTACAGTTATGATTGATAAGCAGAAAGTAAGAAACGAAGTAAATAATTGGAGAACCTGTGGGAGAGAAGCACTCCTATGGTATTAGTATTATTACGACAGAAATAAGTAGACAAACACAAATACTAGACATATGACTCTGAGGGAAAGGCAAATGAAAGAGATACGCCCAGATTATAATAGTCCCGACAAGACTAAATTGAATAGCTAAATCAACAATATGGAGACAGACAGACGGACACTATGTAAACAAATATCCCCTACAGGTATTGCAAACACCCGATACTGGATAAGAAGAGTTTACCCACGCGAGAAAATTGAATAGACGGATTTAACGCAACAGACTTACTGATAGGTGAGGTAAATTTGCTATTCTTAGGACGCAATTTGCACACATGAATAGTCCAGCAGACCAACAAGATAACCAAAAGGGAGTGGACCGACTTATACCGAAGTCCAATCAGTATGTAGCCAACCAGCTGACCAATAGAAAGATTTAGAGCTGTGTCCTAATGGACAATTGACTTACGATATATAAACCAGGCATCAGTTTCGAAAGAAAAAAACAGAAAGGACAGAAAAGAAGAACAGGAAGATAGGAAAGCAACGATAGATAGAACAGATGGACTGTTAGAGCAAACAGATATTCAGAAATCCAGAAGTAGTTTAGGACAGGTAGAAGATATCATTTCAAGATGAAAAGTGATTATTAGTACTGCGTGAGAAAAGCAGATCTGATATTTTTGAAACTCTGTGTAGAATGCTTTCGGAGATGTCTCAATGTAATACGTGTGAACTTCATTTGATGAGTATTAAAAATGAACTATAATATAATTTGATTCAAGAACGAAGCATCTGAAGTTTATAGTGTCTATGTGTGTTAAGATTTCAGTCTTGTGGTGAATCATACAGTATCACGTGCAGTGACATTCAGACATGTCGAAGTGAGCAAACAAGAAGACGTAGTAATGCTTTCATAAATAAAAAGTGACAATGGAGAAAGACAATGTCGTCGCGGCCACAACGTGTTAACAATGCTGTATGACAGTGTATTAGTTATCGCGACCACAACGTGTTAACAATGCTGTATGAAAGTGCCTTAGTTGTTGCGACCACAACGTGTTAACAATGCTGTATGAAAGTGCCTTAGTTGTTGCGACCACAACGTGTTAACAATGCTGTATGAAAGTGCCTTAGTTGTTGCGACCACAACGTGTTAACAATGCTGTATGAAAGTGCCTTAGATGTTGCGGCAACAACGTGTTAACAATGGTGTATGAAAGTGCCTTAGTTGTTGCGACCACAACGTGTTAACAATGCTGTATGAAAGTGCCTTTGTTGTTGCGGCCACAACGACTATTCGTCGTACAAAAGATAAAGAAGACCAGTGATTCGCACAAGCTCTACTTCTTCTTCGTTCGCTTGTACCACCAAGACCGCCCCGTGATCCTACTGAATTTACTCCTGTGGTCCTCAGTAGGTCCCGTGGATCCCCATGTGGTCCCCGAAAGGACCACGCGAGATCCATGAGAGGATCACAAGAGGTTCAGAGTATCGCAGGGCTTGAGCCTGTATTCCTGGTGGGTCTCAGAAGCGGGATTGCGTGACACCGTGGTTTTCGCTGCACCAGTTTAGTCTAGAGTTGGACTTTCTCACCGGAAAACCTCGACGTGTTTTGGATATCATTATATCTCCGCTGGGTGAGAGGTGGTTGCCTATCTAGCCTAGAGTTGGGCTTTCTCACCGGAAAAGCTCGATGTGTTCTGGGATACCCGTGTATTCCCGCCGGGTGAGAGGTGGTTGCTCATCCAATCCAGGGTTGGACTTTCTCACCGGAAAACCTCAGCGTGATTAGGATACGCTTACATCCCCACCGGGTGAGAGGTGGTTGCCTATCTAGACTGCACTGGTCCAGTGTCTCACACTTCAGCATTCTGTGGTCGTGGCCGCTACCCTTTCTAGTTGTGACCAGGATGGAGCTTTTGTCCAGGAGGACGAATCCTCGCCACCAGTGAGTTTCACCCCTGGGTTGAGCCGTTTTAGGCATATCATCCCAGTATGGGCGTGTTTATGACGTGACCGATCTCTAGAGCGGAGGTACCGTGACTTGAGTAACCGTCAAGTTTCACCCCTGGTTTAAGCCGGTTTAGGCATATTTCACCAGTATGGATGTAGAACGGACGTGGTCGGCCTCTAAAGCAGAGGTGCCGTGGTATGAGTAGCTCTCGCCGCGAGACTACTGTAAATACTGAGTTGATCCTTTCCATCACCTTTTCACATCGGCGCCGCACGGCAACCCTGACTGCTTTTCCCCATTTTCTTCATTGACCGGGAGGAGTTTCACTCCACACGCGGCATCCGAAGAGTCTCGCCATCAGCGTCGCACAAACTCTAGATCTAGAATTAAAAGACAGTATCAATTCGAACTTCTTCAATCATTAATATATAAATCACAATGATATATTATTATATACGGAGGGTTCTGCTGGTTGAGTTTTATTTGCGTATTTATGAAGCTAATATCAGCATAAAATATACATTTTCTCAGTTTCAAGTTAGTCTGCAGCCATTTTTCAGGCTGGAGTGTATCAGTTTCATATTCTAACTGTTACGTGTGGGCGTTTCATGCCGATATATTCAGATATGGCAGAGCTCCAAAGTACAGATTTTTTAACAAACTTTTGAATCAGACTAGGAACATCTGACAGTATTCCTCTTGGTAGTGCCATTATTTAGTTTTACCATCGGGTATATGGCCACCGCATAACAGAAATATTGTCCGGCAAGGAAACATGACGCTTTTAATTCTAGTGTAGTCTGACCGACCTTGGTGGGGGAATCACGTGGTCGATGATCTTCAGCAGCACACACAATGTCATGTTAATAGCCCGGACCAGCGGAACGCGCAACATCGTACATGTTAAAGTAATGGAGACTTTTTTTTAGTGTTAACCCTTTTACTAGAACGCAGCAGCAGTTTCGGCAGCATTTTAATACGGGTTTTCATGGTAAAGTGCCTAGTCGGAATACAATCTCGTTGTGGGTAGCCAACTTCAGGTCGACCGGTTCAGCACCAAGAAGAAACCACCTGGTGTGCCAACTGTTCGAACAATGGAGACTACTGAGGAAGTAGCATGCGATACTCATACCAGATCGCAGTGTGCGAAGAATATCGCACCTGGTTTTACACCTACAAGATGACGGATGCAGAAGAATTCAATCAACGTGACTGGAAAAACCGGAAAACTTTTGTAGAAAACATGCTCGCAATTCGCACAGGTGACAATGCTCGTCCCATGAGTGATGAGGCACATTTTCACGTGTATTACTGCATAAATAAGCAAAGGTTTCCGTTATTGAAGGGACAACTGAAGACGACCTCATAAGCTTCCCCGCGACTGTCAACCTATCAGTGTGGCAAACTCTGATGCGATAAGCCCTTGTATCCTCTGAGCTGGGCGGGCATGCAGGAACAGCGCATACTGATCGCTTTGTGTCCATGTTGCTCAGCTTCCTTGTACCAGAACTGTCGCATTAATACACGACGCGTATGGTCCCAACAAGACGGAGTGACCCGCTTGTACAGCAGCAGCTTCCATGGTGGCTGGTTATAAAGGAGAGTTTCCCCGACCATATTATTCCTCGGTACGGTGACTCGCATGATCTTCCTCTTTGTGGCTACCTCGGAGGGAAAGCATCTTCAATAAACCGCGCACACCGGATAAACTCAAAAGCTGCCTTCCGTTAAGAAATCACGGCAACACGGCAAGACATAGCACGCTGCGGAAATGCAGAGCTTAGAGGCTTGGCTACAAGAACGTGGGCGAAATAAAGTGGATGCATTTGAATGACGTCATTTTCAAACTTAACTAAACAGGTACTTGTATGTCATTGTGTTTATAAATGGCATACATTGTTCTGTACATTTATACAATAAAATCTGTTAATATGCAAGATTAATTTCCATGGTGTTAATTTAAAATGCATCAGGTTTCCCTCTCGGACCCTGTAAAATGTATAAATGATGTGCAGTAGTGTAAAGAGGATTAAAGAGAGAAAACTTAAATATTTTTGACACATTAAACGTCATGATAATCTAGAGAAAACCGTCTTGGAAGGGTACATAATGGGAAAAAGAAAGAGAGGCGAAGATGGCTGCAAGACATCGTTGATCATCTGCAAATGGATGCATCAGCAGCAGGCCATCTTGCTCACAACCGAGAGGCCTACAGGAGTGCTGTTAGGGAGGCAAAGTTCCACAAGGGACATGCAAATGAATGAGTGAAGTGCAGTAGTTTACTCCATCCAATGATTGTAGATTGTGTAGAAAATAATATACTATTTGCATATGACATCCAAAGATATCTCTTCGATGTATCGAAGCGAAAGCAGTCACAGAGATATCGAAGTGTAAGCTATTACAGAGGTATTGGAGCGACATTTGTCACAGAGGTATCGAAACGAAAGCTATTAAAGAGGTATTGGATGGACAGTTGTCTCAGAGGTATCGAAACAAAAGTTATTACAGAGGTATTGGAGCGACAGTAATCCCAGAGATATCGAAACGAAAGCTATTACACAGCCTTTCCAAAACACTATATCTAGAAGGCAGAGAAAATGTAAAGAAACAAACGCCCTCCTATGCTCTAATAAACACATGAACTAGTTTAATGATTGCGCAACACAGCAAACCACACACACACAAATAACGTTGTTAATGTTCGCAAAGCGCTAACCTCCGCATAATGCACAAAATCAATGTAAGTCTTTGAAAGGTAAAGGACACGATGAATTTTTTATGTCTTTTATGTTTTGTTGTCTCTTAATGCTGAAGTTGTATAATCATTTTCTTGAGGCCATTTCTCAAAATGTTTCATCATTGACATTCAAAACTTCTCAAGAACGCACCCCCCCCCCCCCCCCCCCCCCGTGATTTCTTCCGCAGTGTTTCCCAACTCAATCAATCTCTGATGCACAGCGATTCCTACAACATCGCCTTTTGGTCCAGCACAATTCGTGGAATAAAGAAACAAATACTGTTTGAAAAATATGAAAACGACACAAGGTTTCACTTTTCAGACAGGAAACGTTCGGAGACGTAATTCTCCCATGTTATATAGAGAAGATAAGACACAGAGATTCTTGGAGGATTAAACTTTTTAAAAAAGTAAATAAATAACAAAGAATAATTTAGAGAAAATGTGAAAGGGACTGAAACGTCTGACACACATAAAACAGATTTAGGCGTGCTAAGCTTGCCTGTGCCTCATGGTTCATAGCTGTGGGTCTCGAACCCCGGCACTGTGATAGCTAAGAGTCTGAGAGAAAGATCTGGTGGAGGTGACCGGAACCTGGGCTAGATATGTGTATGAACATTCTGTATTAACCCTGGTGTCCGTCCGTCTGTCTGTCTGTCTGTCTGTCTGTGTAGTTCAATGTGGCGGCGGAAAGTCACTGGTCTTAGTACTCTGCGACCTGTAAAAGTATGAAGGAACCACTGGTCAAAAGTAAGTTCACAAAACTGACATCCTTACAGGTAAGGGAAACAAAATGGATTTTGATCAGGCAAGCCAAACACCCCCCCCCCCCCCCCCCACCTTTTTTTCCAAACCCCACTTTTAAAAAAAAATAAATGACTAAAATGGGGAAAGTATGATTTCCCAAGCCCCTTCACTGCTACATTCTTCCAGCATGCGATGATCTACTTTGACATATATCCATCGCAGCAAGAAAAGTTTACTAAATACAGCAAAGACCAGCAAGATCGCGTAACGTCTCAACCCGTTCTTAGCGCCATCAGCACAAAATACAAAGCGTCCTAACACGTCCATATATTTGGCATTACAAGATCTCAATACAACACCACATTACAACATATATCCCGGAAATGGCGGCTATATGAATCACTTAGACAAAGGATCTGCCTAGACAGCCAACTCCTTTCAACAGAAAGCTGTATGACGATGCTGGGGAAAAAAAAACCTGAGGTGGATTGTGGCTTTTGTAAAGAGAAACTGGCATCGATATCCCAGCTAACAGCGAAAAAAAAGACGAACAACACTCTTTTCCATCAACAATAGCAGCCGTCACGACAGCAACAATAAACCAGCCAGAAAAATGAAGGCAAAATTTGCCCGGCGGCAGGAATCACCGACTGCAAAATTTAGCCCCGAGCCATGCAGAAATCACAAGAGATTCTATTATACAGCTTTAATTTCACTCAGAACAGCTCGCCCACAAACAATGCTCCATGTCCCTAAAAGCTGCAAGTACAGACATCAGAAATGCATGTACCACCGTCCAAAAACAAGAATAACATTAAAATACAGGTAAAAGCAAATGGCGTGTAATTACGTCTAATGCAAGAATATTTTTTTCTTCTCTTTCTAGAACCTTAAGATCTTCTCTGATATAGATATAATTATATATATATATATATATATATATAACATCTCTGACATTTCCAAAGCTCGGCATATTAACTCATTTTTATCACCCCCCCCCCACACACACACACTTTGTCTAAATATTTTTAAAACCATGTTATGTTATTCGTCTCTTATAGTTTGTGAGCGTCTCCAAAAAAAAAAAAGGCTACAGTCATTACTATCTTTTTCTTCCCTTTAAAAAAACCAGCCACGGACAAGGACATATAATATTTATTATAGTATACTATAAAGAGGATTAAACAAGGAAAACTTAAATATTTTGGACACATTAAACGTCATGATAATCTGGAGAAAACCGTTTTGGAAGGGTACATAATGGGAAAAAGAAAGACAGAAAGACCAAGGCGAAGATGGTTGCATGCATCAGCAGCAGGCCATCGTGCTCACAACCGAGAGGCCTATATGAGTGCTGTCAGGGAGGCAAAGTTCCGCATGGGACATGCAAATGACGCTGGCATATCAGCTATGGGTCGTTGACTACCTTATCGGGCGTCTTCACCCCCAATACCAGCAGAAAAAAAAAACCTCTTGTATAAGCTGAATACTTCCCCAGAAGACATGCATTGAATTTAGAGAGCACAGGAAAACCTTTCAGTTACGAAAAGACTGGTCCCACTGCTATCGATTCTGTGAGAAATAAAAGGGACATTCATCCTCCTACAACCATGAAATGAAGGGAGGCGTTGAAACAGAACCAATTCTCCAAGTAACACAATTCTGTTTTCCTGAAATTACCTCTCGAGGCGATGGGACATCAAAGGCAACACTTTAAGTTCTAGTAAGATGGAAACAACGAGGTTTGCACAGTCGAGTGTTAGAACAATGGGTGAACTATTAGCAATTTTAGACTTGAGGCAGGAGGGAATAGTAAGTGAGAAAGACTGTGATTCGAACCCTGGCCTACACAATAGGACAACACAACACCAACGAACCACCCTGCACTAATATATATATATATATATATATATATATATATATAAACTTATATCCTTCCCGTGCCGTTAAACGTCACATAGGGCTCGCAAAGTAGTTCGCAAATTTTTCCTGTCTTCGGCGAGTCTTTCAACCTCATCAAGGGATTTTATGCCTGTTAATTTGGCCTCTCTTAATAATGTCCTCTTCAGAGTTTCACGCGGTCTGCCTCTTTTTCTTCGGCCTGTTGTGTTCCACTTGATAGCTTGTTTTGGGATTCTCTGATCATTTCTTCTCATCAAGTGACCAACATATGTCCATCTCCTTTTCCTGATCACCCAAGAGACTGGCTGCTGTTCAGTCATCTGTCTTATCTCTGCATTGTTCTTGAATTCGTTTCACTTGATGCCGAGTATTTTCCTTAGGCATTTGTTTTCAAAAGAGTCTAATTTCTTGTCTGTCTATTTCTTTAGTTGTTTTCCAGCTTTCACATGTATAAATGAGGGTGGATATTAAACTTGAATTGAATAGTCATAACATGGTTTTTGTGCTTATAACTTCTGAATGCCACGTTCTCAAGATTCTTGAAGATCGATGCTGCTTTTGCAATTCTGATTCTAACTTCTTTTCTGGTGTCACCATCCTGATCTATGTAGCTGCCAAGGTATGCAAATTGATTGACTTCTTCAATATCTGTCCCTTCTATGTTATATATATATATATATATATATATATATATATATACATCGTTAGTTGACTTTTTGGTTTGAATATATAAACGTAGCTCATAAACCTTACAAAATGAAATCCTAATATAACATATATCTACAAAAGGAAGATCAACTAAATGCAGCTGTTCCGGAAAATGAAAGCCTATATATTAATCTCCACAAAAATATTGCACATCTGGTCTTTCTGACTAGGAAGAAAAGGCTATAGGAGGTTTCAAAATAACACAGCTTTAAACACTTTGGGGATACACAAAGTCGTAAGTTTTATAGCCAGCCATAATTTTCTCCTGGCAACGGAGGACTCGGCCACGACGAATAACCACTGTGCGACCTCTACCCCCTGTGATCGATCGGGAGAGTCACACAGCCATAAGAAAATGATATCTAGAATTGTTATAAGCGTCACTGGCTTTGGGAGTGAATATTTTTCTGCCATGTGATTCACCTGGGTTCTATTCCCGGTCGATGATTTTTTTTTCTACTTTTGCTTTATTCCTTTCACTTGTCACCCATATTTCCTCAACATTTACACCTGATTTTAGGATAAAAGTTCTCTTCCTAGCTTATTTATCAGATGTTTTCTGGACTTCTCACACGGCCCTATCATGACGAAACAAAGTCTCCCATGTAATGTGTTCAGTGTAGATCTTTTCGTCTCTGCGCACTCCGGAAGTGCCAATCTGTGATGCTGTGTTTTAGAGCACTCTTAGCGTATCGCACGTGCAGTATGCTACAGTAAGCTTAAAGTAACTGACCCAACCAAACAAGTAGACTTTCCAGCTGACACGGGCATCCGCCTGAAAGGACACTAAGCCTGTTACAAGAAGCACCACAGTGGAGTGGCACTAAGTGTTGGTGAGCTCTTGAGCACCATCCATTGCACAAATTGATATAAAGACACTTAATGTAGTCATCATCTTCGATCGGTTATGAGCATGTGAAAGTGATACGTCTTAGCAAGACCAAAGTACACAATTCAACACTACTGCTACTACTACTAACTTTACACCGCTAAACAAAGAATCTCTCTCTCTCTCTCTCTCTCTGAACCTTAAGTGCCCAGGGCACATGGGGCTTTCGCAAGGGTTTCCACAAATGCCTTTACTTTGCCCACCTGCATTTGTTTTCTTTTCCCTTGCTTCTGTTTCTGTAGCGGTCTGATAGTTTGTTTTTTTTTACCAAATAGGGTTGCTGGCCCTATGCCGAACTCTCCTTAGATGCCCTTATTTCAATATCTCGGAAAATCGGAAAGTAAAAGGCAGATATGAAAGTAGATGTTTGGGTAGGTAAGTTAGATAAATAATTAGGTGGGTAGATAGGTTCGGTACAAGTAGTTAGATGGATACGTAGGTAGGCAGGCAAATATGTCAGAAAAGTGGGTAGGTAGGTTAGGTAAGTAGGTAGGTGGGTAGACATGTTAGGTAAATGGTTAGATAGGTAAGTAGGTAGGAAGGCAAATATGTCAGAAAAGTGGGTAGGTAGGTAGGCACACAGACAGATTCATTTTACACAAACTCCCTGCGCAACACCCGGTACCGTCGCTAATTCAATCTAAAAGTTTAAAAAACCGAAACTAAATCGTAACTCATATACAAAACACATTAACCAGCAGCAGTTTTCTTACTACCAAACAATACGCTTTACCATTATTACAGATCAGTCGACAAGAACAACGACAAAGCTACACTAAGGGGGAAAAAAAAGGAAAGAAACGCAAAGAACGTAAACATTTCTTCCACTGCATGTTTCTAGTTCTTGGCTGGTCTCAGACAACGGTGGTAAATGATGGCCCTCGTGATCAAGAGAAGCTATTAAAAAAAAAAACAGCAAGGGAAACAACAATTTATCTCCTTCAGAGAGTACAAATTTAATTAGTCCTGTTCCAACGACGGAACGCACAATGAAGAGAAGGACGTTGCATTGCTTCGCATTACAAAATTATAACGGAAGATTTAACGATTATATTTGCAAGTTTGTAATTTATGCTAACCTAATTTTGAAGGAACATAATAATATCAAATTTGATCTTCGCGTCTCTGAATTACATGATGCTATAATGCAAAATCCCTTCTCTGATATACATTTCCTTTCTGTTAAAAATCATAATGGGCAGACTTCGTAAGAAAATAGAAGAAGAAGTTAATATGGTTCAAGTTGGTTTCAGGCAAGGAAGAGGATCAAGAGATCATATATTCAATATAAGATTAATAATAGAGAAATGCAGAGTCTAATGTAAATCTATATTTACCTTTTATAGACTACTCAAATGAATTTGATTATGGACAACACCAGAAACTTTGGGAAATAATGGGATTTCCAACACATTTGATACAATTAACATCACTGCTGTATCGAGACCAACAAGCAGCAGTAAGAATAAATGGTGAAACAACAACTTGGTTTGCCATAAAACAAGGGGTCCGTCAGGGGTGCATATTGTCGCCTTACTTATTCAACTTGTATACTGAAAATATAATGAGGGATGTTAGAGAAGATGTAGACAAAGAATATTACGATGCCATAACAGTTGGAGGTTATGAAATACCAGAGATTAGATATGCTGATGACACAGTATACCTGTCCACAACACAAAAAGGAATGGAAAAACTAATTATGTCAGTCCGTAAGAAGAGCGAAGAGCAAAACCTCTATCTTAAAGCGAAGAACAACTGACAAAACAAACAAAGCAGCTGATATATGTATCAAAGAAGAAAAATTGGAAGAAGTGGAGCATTTTGAATATCCTGGATCACTACTAACTAATAATGGAGATACAATGTGGGAAATTAAAAGGAGGACATCTATTGCTCTTCAGGAAGTAAAACAACTAAAGAATCTATGAAAATGAACATACAGAACTATAAAAATAAGATTTTTAAGGGCATGCATCTTTCCCATCGCAACATATGCCCATGAGACCTGGACAATTAACAAAACAGCAGAGAAACACATAAATGCCTTTGAATGTAAATGCTACAGAAGAGTTTTTAAAATATCACGGACACAAAAAAGAACAAATATATCTATACTACAAGAGCTTAATATTGAAGAAGGCTGGCTACTAAAGAGGATTAAAGAGAGAAAACTTAAATATTCTGGACACATTAAACATCATGATAATCTAGAGAAGACCGTCTTGGAGGGTACATAATGGGAAAAAGAAAGATAGGAGGACCAAGGCGAAGATGGCTGCAAGACATCGTTGATGATCTGCAAATGGATGCATCAGCAGCAGGCCATTTTGCTCACAACCGAGAGGTTTACAAGAGTGCTGTTAGGGAGGCAAAGTTCCGCAAGGGACATGCAAATGAATGAATGAATAAATGATATACATTTCTATTTGTCCCATCCAGTTTCTCAACATTCAAACGATGGGACCAATTTCCATGTTCTCCTAGTTCCTCAGAATTCAGACGATGAGATCAATTTCTCTGTGGCCTATCTAGTTTTTCAAGATTTAAACGATAAGACCAATTTCTGCTGTCCATACAGTTTCTCAACATTCAAACGATGAAACCAATCTAAAATCTCTACAATCAAACTATGAGACCCATCTCTATGTGCATCTAGTTCCACTATATACTTTCGTTGAGACCTGTCTCTATGCGTCTATCTAGTTTCACTGTATACATTCGCTGAGACTCGTCTCTCTGTGTCAATTTAGTTTCGTGTATAGTTTCCGCTGAGACCAATTTCTATAAAGTCCATCTAGTTTCACTGTAAACTTTTGTTGAGACCAATTTCTACGTTAACTATCTATATCATTTTCTACTTTCGTCGAAACCAATTTCTATGTTATCCACCAGATTTCACTTTCTACTTTCGTTCAGATCAGTTTCTATGGAGGTGATCTAGCTTAATGACATACTTTCGTTAGTCCTTCTGCCTGGCTTCATTAAAAATTTTCAACATTGATAAACTAACACATGAGAAGACAAGACAGAGCATAACAACAAAGACCTTTGACAACGCGTTGAATGAAGAAAATGAGATGATGGCCAAAGCATCACAGACTTCATCAAAGCTTTACAAGATAAACATGAGATGTGGTGAAAGTGTACAAAAGAGATAAGATATGTGGTCAAGCTGTACAATACATATATGAGATGTGGTCAAGGTATATATGAGAGACATGAGATGTGGTCAAGGTGCACAAGAGAGACATGAGATATGATCAAGGTATACAACCGAGATATGAGATGTGGTCAAGATATACAAGAGAGACATGAGATGTGGTCAAGGTATACAAGAGAGACATGGGATGTGGTCAAGGTGTACAAGAGAGACATGAGATGTGGTCAATGTATACAAGAGAGACATTAGATGTGGCCAAGGTATACAAGAGAGACATTAGATGTGGGCAAGGTATACAAGAGAGACATGAGATGTGGTCAAGGTATACAAGAGAGACATGAGATGTGGGCAAGGTATACAAGCGAGACATGGGATGTAGTCAAGGTATAAAAGAGAGACATGAGACGTGGTCAATGTATACAAGAGAGACATGGGATGTGGTTAAGATATAAAAGAGAGACATGAGACGTGGTCATGGTATATAAGAGAGACATGAGATGTGGTCAATGTATACAAGAGAGTCATGGGATGTGGTCAATGTATACAAGAGAGACATGAGATGTGCTCAAAGTATAAACGAGACACATGAGATGTGGTCAAGATATACAAGAGAGACATGAGACGTGGTCAATGTATACAAGAGAGAGATGAGATGTGGTCAAGGTATACAAGAGAGACAAGAGATGTGGTTAAGGTATAGAGTGACATGAGATGTGGTCAAGGTATATAAGAGTGACATTTGATATGGTTAAGATGTACAAGGGGGACAGGGGATGTGGCGAAGGTGCACTATACAAATGTGAGATGTGGTAAAGGTGTACATGATGGACATGAGATGTGATCAATGTGTACTACAGAAACGTTAGACGTGATCTAGGTGTGATTAAGATGCAAAACAAAAGCACGAGTCAAGGCGTACATTAAACCACATCACACGTGGTCATGGCGTACAATACAGACATGAAATGTGGTGAACTGCCCAGATGCACCATAAACACAAGAGATTCTGTGAAAGCGTACCAGCATAGACAAATGACAATATATGGCTGAGATCCACATTAGCTAACCCACCCTCTTGAAGATCTGAACGAGACAATGACGTTCAGGTTATTGCCAGCGATGGAACCATTCATACTTACCAAATCGAGAATCTTCAGCATAATAATACTGACGATCATCTCAAAGACTGCACCCTACTGCTCCAGTCTTTTCAGGAATGTGTCCAGCTACAACGTCTTGTCAAGTACACTCAGTGCCAACAAACACGAGAAAGTACTTTCTTTAGAAGAACTGGCTTTTATTCCAACATCGTTTGTTCTAAATTAATTTCTTCTACCAAACACATGAAAACTTAATCCGTTGTATAATCATATCCTTAGCTACTAGTATATGTCCACGGTGAGTGGGCACTGCACTACAAACACAGAATAATCTTTACTGCAGTCGAAAACGCCAATCAACTGCTCATGGGAGAAACAAATGATGCTAGAAAAGTTCCAAACTCAACTGCTTCAGAACCGCCTTGTACGACAGACAGACATCAAAAAATAAGGAGAGAGATTGACATCTTGAATGACTAGCTCTTGTCGTATGGGACAAGCTCATAAAGACATGCATAGAGACAATTCAGCTTAAAGACTCGCTATTCACTCCGGCCGGAAAAAGAAAAAAAAAGAAGAAGAAAAAAAAACTATTCACAAGAACTAGCTTTCATATTTTCATTCCCAGTCAAAGTTACATCTTTTCCCGGCAAAAAAAGTTCTGATTGTGTACACGAATAAACCACACAACCATCTTGCAGAAAAAAAAGTACTCTGGCGTAGTAAACTAACTTTTATACGAAGGATTACGACGCTTAATCTCTTTCGTTTAGTCAATTCCTTTTTATACTGCAGAATACCGCTTCGCACAGCTATCGAGAACAAGAAAACAATACTTCACACTGGGTCATTATTTCTTCATTATTTCCGTATTTTAAATGTAAACTGAAGTATTTTTATAAGTCAGGGACTTGGTTTGTCCGATACACAGACTAGATTTTATTGCTGCAGTGAAATGTTATATGTTCTGATGACTGGAATAACAGTCGGGAGATAATTATTCTTAATAACTGCCACAGTTTGCTTTCACTTATGTAAAACAGAATAAATGACGCAACAAACTTGGCTAAAACTAGGAGGCGGCGGCTACTGTTAACTGCTTGTGTCAGGTGCTGAGGTTTAACAAAAGAGTTCATGACCAGAAGATTTCCCCGTCATACTCATTGCCTGAACAGATCAATCAATGAAGCCTGCAGCTCGGCCACGACTTGTGAGCCGTGTCCGTCATACAGCTGAGATGCGCACCCTCGACGGCGCGATCACCAACGCTGTCTGCAAGACCGCGCAAGCGTGCAGCTCACAAAGGCACTCCAGCAGCGCGTAAATGACAAGTCACTTGAGAAAAGTCTCTCATGTGTCTGAGCACCAACTACTTCTGATCAGTGTCTTTACTGAAACTTAAATCTTCTCAAGGAACAACGCGTCTCCTATCATTGAATGTAGACCAGTTTAACTCATTCTTCTCGCAGGATCAGAACTATACGCACAAACGAATAATCAAATCCTACAGTATATACAGTCTGATAATTTTCACCAAGAAAGCTAGCGAGTTCCGACAACTGCATGGTGCAGAAAGACAAGCAGAGAGGCCTCATACAAGGAACAAAAAAACTCACGCACATACACATGCATATACATATATAGAGGCGGATAAGACAAGACTAAGACATAAAGATGAAGAAACAAGGAAGAAGAAGACTTAGAGATGCTGGAGTAATCAACTGGAGAAAGAAAGCCATAAAATGAGATGAAATGAGACGTATTACATTTGCAGCAGTGAGTCGTAAAGATCTAGAATGCTCGAGAAAGATTTGGGGAGGGGGGCGCGAAGGAGAGAGACAAAGAAAGACAATGTGATAGAGAGAAACGGGGGAAGCAAGAGAGAAAAGAAAAACAAAGAGACAGACAGAAAGGAAGGGGTAGGAAAGCGAAAGAGAGAAAGAGTGAAAGCGGGACAGACAGAGACGGAGGCGAGACACAGACAGAGTGGGGGAAAGCGAGAAAGAAGAGTGAGGCCGTGGGAAGAGCGCGACAGAGAGAGAGAGAGGCGCGAGAAAGAAAGAGACAGAGGACTGGAGAGACCGCAAGAAAGAAAGAAGGCTAGGGGAGAGTAAGACATTGAGAAATACAGAGAGAGATAGATAGATAGATAGAGAGAGAGAGAGATATATATAGAAAGAGAGATAGAGAGAGAGATAGAGAGTGAGAGAGAGAGAGGGAGAGAGAGAGGGGGGGAGAGAGAGACAGAGGTGGGGAGAGACAGGAAGAGACATACAGACTGACAGAAGTGAGGGAAAGCGAGTGAGAAAGCGAGTGTGCGAGAAAGATAGAGACACAGAAAGACAGAGAGAGAGAGACAGAGGCGGAGAAAAAGTAGAGAGACAGAGACAAGACAGAGAGAGTCGGAGGAGAGAAAGAATAGACAGTTGGAGGAGAAAGAATGAGAGAGAAAGACAAAATGCATAATATCTTCCTGAAAGTTTTTTTTTTTATGAAAACGCTTTTGTATAGCCTCCGAGACATGTGAAATTACAAGCTTCATTGTTACTGTTGATACTTTCGTTATAAATATCCAAAGAAAAACAGATCCGCTTGTCACTTTCTTTCAATTCTCATAACTTAAAGATGTATTTGGGCTTCCATTATGTAAATGACAGATACTGAACCTGTCAGGCTAAGTCTGACTGGCTCACATTCCAGCCAGGATAGAGCCATCGACCACTGCCACAAAAGACACAATACACAAAGCCAGAACAGGGGCATCTACAAAGGAATCCACGAACTGCTCCAAGGAGAAAGATAAACATAACGCAGCTCCTTAATCAACGTTATAATCTGCTAAATGCAGGGAAAAAAAAGCATTGATTAGATAATTGTTATAAAAAAATCCAAACAGAAAATTATATGGTATCAGTCCAGTAATTTCAGATTCGAATGACACCGTCGCGTGCTCCAATCGCTGTGGGAGTTGTTTTTTTTTTTTAAGGCATAAAAAAAAATCAGTGTACCACGGAGCCACACAATAGTTATTTATTATCATACTCTTCACAAACTAAGTTTGGCTACTTCGACACTGCTATCATCGAACTATAAAGTCATCGCCATGAATGATAGCGGAGAGCGCTGGCCGGCCTTTCCTGGGAAAGCGAGGCAGTAGTAGCCCGTGGTGTAGATGTTTCGTGGCCAGACATTAAGGCCAGCCCACCGTCAGCAATAACCATTATCTTCCAATCGTCTCGGGTAAACACGAACTTTCGACACAACGGGGGAACTCCTGATTGTGTGGGTTTGCTACTCGTGGCTTAAAAAAAAAACAAACTACTCAAATACGAGGTTAGGAAAGGCAGTCCGTGCCGAGTATAGCGTTCTTAATTTCGCGTCCTTCATCATTATGATATGTAGTTTTCCCAGTGGTTATCCTGGGAGAATCAACAGGAAATGATTTTTTATATAACCTTTCTCGAAATCTGCGCAAAATAAGTTTTCGTAATAATACTTCAATCAACACGCTTGTTAAATATCATTGTGGAAAAACACAAATAAAATACCTTTTTTATCTGTGCACACAAATGTAAGGGAAAATATCATTTTTACAACCATGCAAAAATGAAAAGCAACAATAAATCGACAACTGGGTAAAAATGTAAGAGAAAATGTAGTGTTTCTGTGTAAAATAATGTAAGGGGAAACCTACTCAAGTATTGGGAAAAAAAAGTAAGAGAAACAAGTTCCGACTATAAAGAAAAAAATGTACGGGAAACAAATTCGACTATAAAGGACAAAAATGTATGGGAAACACGTTCGCCTATAAAGAAAAATTGTACGGGAAACAAGTTAGACTACAAAGAAAAAAAAATGTATGGGAAACAAAGTTCGACTAGGACGAAAAAAAATGTTAGGGGAAAAATCGACTACTGAGAAAGATTATAGGGGAAACAATCGATTATAGAGAAAACTATATACTGTTCAAAAGAAAACAAAAAAAAAAAACAAGAAATGCACCACTACTGTAGTCGTAATAGACACCAAATTTCAAACTTCTATCAAAATTTTATTTTACGGAATTAATGTTTCAATCTTGGCATGAAGAAACTTTAAGACTTTAACAATGAAATGATGTTCATTAAATCTGGCTTGGACTTTTATTCTTTGCGACTGAGACCTTCGTTTCAGTAAGGTGTATGGCTTCCTCCGACCTGTATCAGAGAACATCTCCTTGACATGGATCCGATTAGCCGTTGGATCTGTTGTGGGATAGCTGGCTGCCTACTCTTCTCGCAGTGCAAGAGACAACTTTCAGAGATTGGTTGGCGCCAAGTCTCGCTGGCGGACTTGTCTGTTGAGTTCATCCCATAAATGTTCTATTGGGTAAATGTCTGATGACATGGATGGCCACGGAATGGTCTGGACACTGTTGTCAGCGAGGAACTGGGTGGTGAGATGTGCCACATGAGGTCCTGCTGAAAAATCTACCCTGATGCAGCCTGAAATGAAAGGACGTGATGAAGAAGAATTTCAGCGACGTATTGTTGGACATTCAGGCGTCCTTCATTTTGCATCAGGTCACTTCTTCCCACGAAGGTGATCGTCCCACTCACCAGTATACCTCCACCACCATGTGGAGGAGCCTCATCCACGCAGTTCTGTGTGTAGCGCTCATGGACTCTGCGGTAAACCCTTCTCCGTCCATCGTGTCGCTGGAGCAGAAATAACGATTCATCACTAAACCAAACCCTTATCCAATCATTGACGATGCCGGTTCACCCACTGCAGTCGGTTATGGTGATGCCGGTCCGTAAGAATAGGACCTATGTAGGGTCTACAAGCCCAAAGACCAGCGTCGTACAGCCGGTTCATGACCGTTTGATCTGAAATTCGACGAGCTGCTGTCATTGACTGGACTGTTGTGGACGCAGATGCAAATCGCTTCCTGTGGTGACGCAGCCGTATGAAGCGGTCTTCGGCAGGAGTTGTGGCTATGGGTCTCCAACTGTGCAGCCAGATTGCAAACTGAGCCAGTTTCTTGAAATCGTCTCCAAAGGAGACTAATGGTGCTTCTAACCACATTAAATTGTCTGGCGACTATACTTTGTGATGCCCAGTCTGTAAACGTCCAATGATGATGAGTCGTTGCTCTGTAGTGAGATGAGCCATACTCGCGCATTAAATTTTCAAATGAAGTGATTCGAGGAGCATCAATTGGCATTCAATAACATGGTCAGTGAGTTTTGTGTTCAGTACTTCTCACAGGATTCTCGTGAACCTGTCATGAGTTATTGTCAAAAATGCTGTTTTGACTAGTGTCGCTTTTCTGTGCCCATGAATCATCTCCTGATTACAATTCAGGTCAGCACGTGAAGTTGATGTCTAAGTGATCGTTTCAGGCAATATGTCCTTGTCTGATCAGCAAACTTCAATTTACATCGCAACATCGTATTTGTTGTGTTTCTATGTGCCTCTAAGGCATGACAGGATTACCGTTACCTTTTTTTTTTAATACAAAGAAAAAATATAAGGGAAACAAATCCGACAACAACTTGTACTTGTACCAACTCCCTGTAACTGCGAGCTGTTGTTCTCTGCAGCCGATGCTGTAGAGATGTTGAGGCACATCATCGTATCGGCGTGGGAGCGGGTTATGGTGGCTACTTTTTAAGTCCCGGAGTACAGTTAAAAAGCAGGGGGTGTGCAATACTTCTTTAGCAGTCTCCACCACCATGGAGACTGTGGCGACCCATGCTCCGTTAGCCAGGCTATGCCTGTTACTGGGGGTACCACTGAGAGGTGGGACAGGGTGTTGGTCAGATATAAGTCGTTAACCCTGACACTGGCATATCAGCTATAGGTCGTTAACCCTGACACTGGTATATCAGCTATAGGTCGTTAACCCTGACACTGGCATATCAGCTATAGGTCGTTAACCCTGACACTGGTATATCAGATATAGGTCGTTAACCCTGACACTGGCATATCAGCTATAGGTCGTTAACCCTGACATTGGCATATCAGCTATAGGTCGTTAACCCTGACACTGGCATATCAGCTATGGGTCGTTAACCCTGACACTGGTATATCAGCTATAGGTCGTTAACCCTGACACTGGCATATCAGCTGTAGGTCGTTAACCCTGACACTGGCATATCAGCTATAGGTCGTTAACCCTGACACTGGCATATCAGCTATAGGTCGTTAACCCTGACACTGGCATATCAGCTATAGGTCGTTAACCCTGACACTGGTATATCAGCTATAGGTCGTTAACCCTGACACTCGTATATCAGCTATAGGTCGTTAACCCTGACACTGGCATATCAGCTATAGGTCGTTAACCCTGACACTGGCATATCAGCTATAGGTCGTTAACCCTGACACTGGAATATCAGCTATAGGTCGTTAACCTTGACACTGGTATATCAGCTATAGGTCGTTAACCCTGACACTGGCATATCAGCTATGGGTCGCTGATTACCGTATCGGGCGTCTTCAGCCCCCTACCCCCACCCGATGACAAAGAAAAATGTAAGGGAAAACTTCGCTACAGAGAAATAATATAAAGGGGACAGACACACACACACATACACACGCACGCACGCACGCATACGTACATACATACATATATATAAGGGAAACAAGCTTGACCACAAGGGAAAAAAAGCACAGGAAACAAATTCGACGACAAAGAAAAAAAATAACGGAACGAAATTCACCTACATAAAAAATACAAGAGTAACAAATTCGACAACACAGGGAAAAATTATAAGAAACAAATTCTCCTACAGAGATAAAAATATAAGGAAAACAGATTACGATAACAAATATAAGGGGGAATTCTTTCGACTACTGGAAAAAAAGTGTGAGGGAAATATTTTGATTAAATGAAAAAAAAAGTGAAAGAGAAAACTCATTTAACTAATAAAGTATAAGGCAACTATTTTCAATAAATGAATGAGAAAAGTGTTTCGACTAATGGACACAAGTGTATAAGAAATACTTCGGCTAAATGAAGAAATTGAAAGAGAAAAGTCATTCCAATAATGGGCAAAAAGGTAAGGGAAATACTTCGGCTAAATGAAAAAAAGTGAAAGAGAAAATTCATTTGACTATTGGGTGAAGGTAAAAGAGAAGACTCATTCAACTATTAGGCAAATATACCAAGGTTTAAAAAAAAAAACCCGTAAACATCCTGACATACAAACACATTAAAATGTACAAACACTCCATGAACTTTCACTCAGACCACATCGAAATGATGGCTGGGAACCGATGCATTAATGTATTTATGTGCCGCCAGCCAAGTTCAGAGATCATTTCCGCTGCCAGACTGCTTATGGTAAAAGATTATACACTGTTTTACAATTACATAACACTCCTATATAAATCTGCATTGCAGATGATGCGTGGACGCCAATGCATGATGTCATCTGTTTACATCACAGAATCCCCAATCCTGGGCGAGTATTTCGGAGTTTAGTGCAACAGGATTCTTTATCTATATCTTCTGTAAAGTGTAAGAAAGATCTGCTAAACGAAAGTAGCTACTGATAAGACCTGTATATGGTTCTTAGGAACTTGTTCTTATTTGATGCTGGAACAAAATATTTCTATTACTGTTGTAGTATGATGAGATAAAGGCCTATCTGCGCATATCTCTCCTTCCTTAAATCACACCTTGCTTGGTAGCAATGACAGTTGGTAACATCTCCGTGACAGTTGTAAAAGAATATAGATCTGCAGTTTGTTGGGTTTTCTTTTTGTTTTTGTTGCCCCCTCTGCATTATGAATTAAAGTTAACGCCCTTGGTTGTTGTTGTTATAGTAGTTACAATTTTGGGGGTAATTTCCATTGAGTTATTCAAACAGAGCTTCGATATAGAACAAAATCATATGCACGAGAATTGATGAAAAACATTGGGGTGGGGGGGGGGGTGGTATAGGAAGGGCGCGTGATTTTTGGTCTGAGAGAGATCAGGCAGTTTTTGTTCAGCTTCGAACGAGAAAAGTTCTGTTTCTGTCACGTCGTGGAATGAATGTTGACAATTAGGAGACAAACATGTCTCCAGTGTTTTCCTTATAATGGAACTTGCTGGCTATTGTTGCTATCGCCAGTGCCAGTTGGATGCTCTGTATTTTCCACTGGCAGTCTCTGAGATGTATGAATCGACATTTCATCTATCATCAGGGAATTTCATCGTCATCCTGCTCCATGATTAAAGTAGCTTTCCGTCTGACTCTGACATGTGGTGTTTGTTTAGCCATGTGTGGTCACCTGTGAAATGTCTTCTACCACTAAGAGTAGTTCAAGTGTGAGAATTCGAATTTGGATCCTGGCATATGTGTAGTGAGCAGGAAATCGTTTCATTTGTCGTGAGTGTGGCTTTGTTATCTTCTCAATCATCTCACCAACTGGCAAGATCCTACTCAGTCAAGAGAGGATGCTATATAACCAACTTGTTAAGTTATATAAGTTTCTTTACTACTACGCCCGCCTGTAACAGAGGTTTTATTTATAAAAATGATAGTAGGTTAATCCGTTATTTTTATATAATAATTAGTTGCAACTCAAAACAATAAACCACTGAATTTCGAGCAAGAGACACTAAACTGACCATCTGCGAAAGGTATTTACGAAATACTTTTTCAAAAGTCACATTTTCGACATTCCACACAGTTCTCCAGACGTAGACCTACCACACAGTTCTCCAGACGTAGACCTACCACACAGTTCTCCAGACGTAGACCTACCACACAGTTCTCCAGACGTAGACCTACCACACAGTTCTCCAGACGTAGACCTACCACACAGTTCTCCAGACGTAGACCTACCACACAGTTCTCCAGACGTAGACCTACCACACAGTTCTAGGAATAATTCTCTT
Organism: Achatina immaculata; assembly: GCA_009760885.1. Lineage (NCBI taxonomy): Eukaryota > Metazoa > Mollusca > Gastropoda > Stylommatophora > Achatinidae > Lissachatina > Lissachatina immaculata. The sequence goes on along the minus strand of CM019699.1, from coordinate 37,663,390 downwards.
GATCTTCGCCGAGCTTCTCTGGGCAAAAAGGACCGAACTACCCAACCATAACCTTGATTAGCTTCTTCGTTAGATCCATCACCTAAACCGCCACAATGTCAGGTAGTCTACTCCAGCCACTGGAGTGACCTTTCAGAGAGAGAGAGAGAGAGAGAGAGAGAGAGAGAGCTAGCGCCATGTCAGAGGTACAGGATTTTCTTCTTCTTCTATCTCTCTGGAGCTACGAGCTGATGCCTTTTACAGTCGATGTAGTGAAGATGTTGAGGCACAGCATTGTGTCGGATTGGGAGTGGGTTAAGGCTGGTATTTTCTGTCCCCAAATGGAGCTAAAAATCCGGGGGTGGGGGGGGGGTGCAAAACTTCTTTAGCAGACTCCACCACCACGGGGACTGTGGACATCCCTGCCCCGTTAACCAGGCTAGGCCTGTTACCGAAGATATCAACCGAGAAGTGGGACAGGTTCTTGGTCAGCTATGATTCACCAACCTTGACGCTAGCTATGGGTCACTGACTGACAGCGTCTTGACCCTCAAAAGGTACGGGATATGTGCACTTATATATGGATACCGACGGGGCGTTGTCCAGTGCCTTCCGTGGCTTCTAAAATTCTTGCAGATCTTTACAAAGAAAAAAAAAATAACAAACCAAATGTAGTATATATCTGAAATAAAACTTCTTCCTCTTTGACTTTCTTTTTCTAGTATTCCGTGTCTCGTTTCATCGCCGCCGTTTGGGCTATGAAACTAAAACAGTACACAATATTATTTTCCTAAGCGATCTAACTTCAAAAAGATTTCTTATCAAACAATGGGAGCAAATTATTGCCCCTTATTTCTAATCAAACACGGCATTACGTCCCTTGATATAGCACAAGAGATACTATTAATTTCCGTACAAACGCACACATTAATTTGGAGTGGGCGTAATGCCTCTGCCTGCCTGTCTTTGATGCCCAGCTCCCTTTTTCGTAGCGTGGAAGATTGATTTGTAACTCAAGCAAAATAACAAGGGCCCGAAGAAAAGAAAGGAAGAGAAAAGTGATGAGAGGGGGAAAAATGTTCAGAAATCTCTCCCCCCAAAAAAAAAAAAAAATCCGCTACGTTGTTCGCGGAAGATAATTGCTTCTACGAAAAAAGGTAACGTGCCGGAGACAAGAAAAAAAGCAAATAAACTAGAAAGCTTCACAGTCTGTTTGACGAGTAGAAACTCTAGACCCCCCCCCCCCCCCCCCGGGTCTATAGCCTCATACGCAGTACACTATACACACGAATGCTACTGAATAATTATCGAAGTCAAATTGTTTTCTAAAGGTCCATGGTACAAGGAATTCAAATGATAACATTAGTACTTATCTGAAGTCATTTTAATGTACTCATTTCAAATATTTTTATTTTTCCATCATCGAATTATCTACTCCTAAGTTACTGTACCTAGGATTTCAGGAAAACTGATAACAGGTGGTAAATACTAAAAGTTCAGTTAGTTAAATATAATCAGCAGGTATAAGTTGGACGTATACTAGGCTTGGCAGTGCCTATAAATACTAGGGTTGGCAGTGCCTATAAATACTAGGGTTAGCAGTGCCTATAAATACTAGGCTTGGCAGTGCCTATAAATACTAGGTTGGCAGTGCCTATAAATACTAGGGCTGGCAGTGCCTATAAATACTAGGGTTGGCAGTGCCTATAAATACTAGGGTTAGCAGTGCCTATAAATACTAGGCTTGGCAGTGCCTATAAATACTAGGGTTGGCAGTGCCTATAAATACTAGGGCTGGCAGTGCCTATAAATACTAGGGCTGGCAGTGAATATAACTAATCTTCAAATGTTCACGTACACTTCTGCTCTATACTCACAACACTTAGCTCAACTGAAGAAATAAAAACTACGCCCTGGTTTTCTCTTGCCTCCTAAAATCAACCCTTTAACGCTTCATGAGCCGTGTGGTTAAAAAATGTATCCCCAAAGTGATCATATGTTGCAGCCCACAGAGAGCAACGACCATAAAAACATTCACAGACACATACACACAAAATCCTTGAGGAAGATTAGATATTTCTTATTCTGCAGAAAACTCAGTACATCAGTTACATCCCCCTTGATTTTTGACAGAATCTTTCCCCGAGAGATGGGCAATTAATTTCTCCACAATTTTTTTTTCTGCTCGATTTTTTTTTTCCCAAAAAACTAAAAAAAAAAAAAAAATGACAAGCTGGTGCTGTTGCACATACCAGTTCAGATGAACAGCGCATGGGAGTGTAAGTGGAGAGTGCAAGGTGTGTGTGGAGAGGCACTTTGTGTGTCATATTATTGATGCCACGGCGCATTAACGCAGGGCTCATCAACAAGGCTTCTGCTGAACCCTGGGCTTCCAAGGAAGGTCGCTTAGGGTTCAGGGGGAGGTCCATTAGAGTTCTGTCACAGCTCGCTTAGGGTTCCACGGGATGGAGAATATATATCATCATCATCATCTGTGACGATGGTTCCCAGAATGGATGGATCCTGGTCACACGTGGCAATGAAATCTCCACCCGTTTTGATTTCTGCTCACTTGTCAGCTTGTGCGGCACAAACCGGGAACAGACCTTCAGCTTAGCCATCTGAACCAGTCGTAAACACATTTTCTGCTCACGACTTCCATTTGCATCAATATTTAATGCGTCCCCGTCGCCGTTTTCTCCAATTTGTAGCAGAATGTGATGCTCACTCGTTGCTCCATTGTACTGTGATCATACCTCTCACACTGACTTCGTTCCACTACCCGCAAGCGGGTTTACCCTGTCAATCACGTGTACTCCACGCACGCACCTGGCCCATGTTGCCGTTGAGATATCGGACCATTCATCGAACTTTTTTTTGACACATCATATATATAATATATGTATGTATATACAATATATATACACATATATGTATATATGGCCGAGGGTCCACGCAGCCTCCAAAAGTGGGTTCCAGAGAAACCTGGGAAGGTAAATGCCTCCAGCGTGATACTGGCCACATCAGGCTTTCATGTGCCGATGGTCTTGGAAATACGGGCCTAACATCGTCTCCTCCACACGCCTTAACGGCATGGACACGGGAATTTTACCCTCCTCAACTTACTAATCAAGATCACAAATCGCTAGATGCAGAAATAGTAAGCTCCACACAGGAGGTGCCGGATACATGAAAAATTATTTTTAAGGAGTTACAAGTGCTGAAAATAAAAGGTTGTACTAACGGATATGCAGAAATGCAAACGGGCATATACATAGTTTTTGTGTGTAAGTGTAAATGAAACTAAATATGTAAATACAGACAAACCCACCGCATATGTTAAGACTGTTTAGAACAAAACGAAGGAAAGTCTTTATTAATTAACGACCACACAGGAATGCATAAACTACAAGACTTCATCACGCATATTCAACAATGTCCACATAAACAGTTTTATCTTTCCTTATGCTGTTTGCGGTTTCCATGACAACCGCCGAGACTTCGGTTTATGGTGTGTAAAGAAACGGAATAGCCCCCTTCCCCATACTGACCACTCAAAAGCACTCGCTGATGTTCGAATTCTGTAATTTCTGTTGCCCTGACAAAGGCATTTTGCAGAAATATTCAACTCTTATTGTTTGCTTTATTCATTGTAATCACACTACTATTTCATTACTGTCGTTTTCTCGGAGTTTTTTTTTTTAGTGTCTTTCTTTCCTCACTCACTGCCTTGGTGAAACTGAACCACATACCTTCTGTGTCTGTCTTGTGCTGAACTGTTGGTCATGAGGTCTAGTTTCTGATGTACCTGTCAATGATTACGCATATGCTACCGAATGATTATACAGCTACAAGAGAAAAATGTTCACATGTAGCACTAAATGGTTACTGACTGAACAATGAAAAGCTATGTAATGGAACTACCGGTAATATGTATCCCCCCCCCCCCCAAAAAAAAAAAAAATCCATGTGCAATCACAGTAAACGAAACACATTCTAAATAGCTTTTCTTTCGTGTTGTCGGGGGTGGGGTGGGGGAAAGACGGGGAATTTGAAAACAAACGAGGAGGGAAGAAGGCGAGAGAGAGTTGCTTTATTGCTCTGACATAACTGTACGGTATATTATAAGGAGCAGGAGAGAGAGAGAGAGGTTACTTAATTTTTACGGTGGTAAAGTATTTCTTACCTAACTTTTTTAAAGATAGCTCATGTTGGTCCCTGCGGATAACAAAGTTTAATAATTAAAAAAAATAGATTTATTTCTTCTCTCGTCTTTTTTAAAATGGTTGCAGCTTGCGAAGCATAATGAAACACTAGATGGAATCTTCCAAGTGATGGAGAATATATATATATATATATATATATATATATATATATATATCCATCACTCCTTCTTTAACCACACCGTGGTTGGTTGCAATAACAATTAGTAAGACCTCGGTATAATCAGCTTGTAAGTCATTTAAGTTTATTTACCACTCGGCAAGACAGACACCCGAGTGAGGCACATTTAATGTCATGTTGCTTAGCCTCTAGTGAGAGTCTTCTAAATGATGAATATTTTAACAGGAAAGCAACAGAAAGCAGGATATTTTCAAAGAGAAAAAAAGGGTAAACAATGAAAAATACAGCTGCTAAAAAAAATCAATTGCCTGTGTATTTAATGTACAAAATATTTGCAATAATTTATTTATGTATTTATTTTTTTAACTGTGACTCATGGGTAATTCTAGGTTTTCTAAAATATATATATATTTTTTTTATTTCAACCGCTTTAATACACAAAAAGCTACTTCTTTAGAATCACATATTTGTTTCCATCGTAGAAGCCGAGTTCTGAAGAGCTGGTTCATTCTCTCGATAACCTCCAACACAACTGTCCAGGACTTACAACAATCGGGTCCCTGCACTTGCGTCACCGCCTTATGGTTATTATTTATACAACTTGACGTGCCGAAATGGATAAATAAATGTACAACACACGTATACGAACGCACAGACATAGTCCTAATATACTTCAGCGCCTCACTGTGCTAGCAAACTGCATTAAACCCTACGTCTCTTCTTCTCTCCCCCCCCCCCCCCAACCCCTCTCCCACCACCACCACCACCACACACATACAAGAGCTGGATTCTGGTACTACATCCACTTTTGTTCTCTGTTCCTCTGGGAAAGAAACGTCTCAAAGTCCCGCCCCCCCCCCCCCCCGCCCCCCCCCCCCCCCAGATCGCCGTTGTCTTGACGATTCTGAAACCTCCCAAGAGCTTTTCTTTGTTTAGATGTGCTGAATTTGCTGCATTCGCAATAGCTTTCATTCCCGTCCTACAGTGGTACAACAATTGGAGTTGGCGAACCCTTGGAGGTCCGTAGGGAGTCACGCGGGGGAGTGGGGGGGGGGGGTAGCAATGGAAGTTTAGATTACGTAGAATAGATTATTGAGAAGAAATTTTTTTTCTGATAATTAATATCAAATTCTTTCTCAAATTAATGACAAGTCGCGAGAAGTGGGCGGGGGGGCTTTCCTGTCACTGGCGTTTGGGATCCGTAGCACGAAAGAGCTCGGGAATCGCTCAAGCACTACATCGGTTTCAAACTTAGGATTCGTCAAGAGCCAATTTTATATGTGGGCTCGTGCAGAAATTTTAGATTTTAACATTACTATTATTATTATCCTATATGTTACCAAAATAATACTATTCGGTGGGAAGAGTGTACAGGGCGTCACTAGACAAGGCAAAACCACGGAACCGGAACCCCATTAGTTTTTGGTTTTTTTAAGGCCAGGTTGTAGGTTTTTTTTGTTTTTTTTTTAGCTTTAAGACCGCTTGTGTTAACCCTTCCTTGATGTAAGTTTCCACGGTCAACCTGCAGACCCTTCCTGGCACACCGACTGATAATCGCTGATCTACAGACTATTACTTGTTCATTATATTTTAATACTGACAAGCACCGTTCTTCATTCAAACCAAGGAGAGAAGATGAATTATGTCATATGTCGGTGTAGCTTGCTTCCAATTTATTTTGCTTTACTACAACTTAAACTGTTACTTGCCGACGGAAGCGCCAGGATCTTTTGCATCTGATCTGCCATTTCATTTGCGAGGACGCCACAACGGGACTCCTTTTTGAAATGGACATTTGCCAGGCAGGATATCACGTGGCTGGTAAGATTACTGGATTTTTGTCTCTCTAAATTTTTGCACGGAAGTCTTCTAGGACGTAAAAATAAACGACGACGATTTTTATGCCCATATTTTGGATGTTTCCTACGCGGGCGATGATGATACGCGTGTTACCGCCTTGATCTTCGGAGTAAGGTTGTCATAGTTATTTGCCAGCCGCTGAAAATCTATTTGGATGATTCAATCTTTCACTCTGACACATTCTACTACTTCTGTATTTTCTATGCTATTTTCATCCTATTCATCAATTTATCAATTTCATCGGCCGGTGGACGGTGTCTTTCATCTATGAAACGAAGAGAAATGACCTTCATCTTGTGTTCATGCAGCGATTTTCTCTCCAGTCTCAAGATATTAATTAATATATTGAGAATGTCACTATATTTCGCCAGGAATTCATATATATATATATATATATATATATATATATATATATTATTTGGATATAGATGGATTTCGGTTTTTTAGTTATGGATATTTTCGCCTTATTCTCTGTGTCTTTACACAAATGCACTTTTTTTTTTTTTATCCATCCATCCAAGTTTTTGGTGACTGGCAAAGCAATCATCGTCCATGTGGCATACAAGGCAGCAAAAAGTTTTCTCCGCTTCTCACGGTCTGTGACCAGCCTTTGCACTGTGTCCTAGCTGCTACTCGTTTCTTCTTCTACAGTTCTCCGCCAAGCAGCCTTTGGTCGGTCTCTCTTTTCTTCTCTCGGGTGTCCATCCCATCCATGGCTGTTTTAGCAACGCTGCTGGGGTTACTTTCGAGCAAATGATCAAACAACTGATAGTAGTTTTTGTACTATTATAACATGCGTGTCTCCTTGTCCACACTGGGCACGTAAGTCTTTATTTATTGTTTGTGGCCAGTAAATATTATAAAATCTTTCTCAGGTAGGGTGTGTGGAATGAGGATAATGTAACCATTTCCTTTTCAGTTGGTCTCCAGCATTCTGCTCCATAGAGGAGTATGGATAACACACAACTTTGGTAGCGTTTTATTTTGGTTCTAGTACTGTACTGGGAGGACTTCCAGATGCTTCTAAGATTAATGAAAGCTGTTCTACCTTTATTTATCCCACTCTTTATGCCTTTATTTGTTCCTTCACCGGGTATTAATATGCTGCCAAGGTATGTGAAGGTCTGTTTCTGTCAGGTTTTAGCCATTAATTGCAGTATGGTTTTCTGTTTACTTTCATTATTTCATTATACTGAAGTTCAACCCTACTTGTCTGCTGACTGTAATAAGAGTGTTTTCTCCTGTACGTGGTGGTGAGTGTGTCTGCAAAGAGTGTTGTTTCACCTGCATAACCCAAATCTTCAAGCACGGGAACATTGTCCATCTAATACCTCTTTGGGCGACTTCTGTTTGTCTCTTTCCGTCGATTTTATTGTTTAGCTGACCGGGCAATCTTCCAGCTTCTGCAGTTCTCGTACTGTACCAGGAATTCAAAGACTCCTGGTCTTTTATTTTATCTTTAAACGTCCAATTTTCACAGCGAACGCCTGACAGCCCAAAACATGAGCTAATCTGTGTGCCGGTCCTATTTCAGATGGACCAATTTCCTTTCCGCTGCTAACTAGAATATTACGTCGCTTAGCTTCTTCCGTCTCCTGCTTGCACGATGCGTTTGTCTCAAACAGGATGCTATTTAATCAATACAATAAAGATTACCCCTCCCCCCTTCTCAGTTTAGTGTTGTAGATCTTTCTTGTTTCAGAAGTATTCTCGTAGCGCTTTAATCGACAGGCGTGGAATAATGTAGAGAATTGGTAAACGAGCGACTGATGCGTTCTTGGTATCATTATATATATATATATATATATATATATATATATATATAGTCCTATAAGAATGAGCTATAAAATATCTCAAAAAGTATTTTCCCACCACAGTTCGTCGACCTCCAAATATTTCCGTTTGTTCATTTTTCAGTTCCTTGTGGCAACATTTTCTTCACCACCTCTAATTTCATTCATTCTTCTCCTTCCTCTATCTCCCTGTAACTGTCTGCGCGATGTTCATTACACTAAACGCTGTAAAGGTGTTGAGGCACAGCATTCGTGTCAACTTGGGTGCGGGTTATGGCAGCCTTTTTTTCTCTCTCAGTTCTTGGATGGAGCTAAGAAGCAGGCCGGTCTACAAATGCTTCTACAGCAGATTCCATCCCCATATGGACTATGGTACACCATGCCCCCTGTTAATCAGGCTAGGCCTGCTACTGGAGGTACCAGCGAAGCCGTGAGGCAGGGTCTTGGTAAGTAATGGCTCCCCAATCCTGACGCTAACATGTCAGTTACGGGTCGCTGACTACAAAACAGGACAGCGTCTTCACCCCATCCCCCCACCTCCATCTCGTTCCCCCTGACACACTCTGTATATCTGGTTAGAACAGAACTCTACCAAATCAACTACTTTATACACATTTCTTCCTTTCTCCTTCAAAACAATCATAATATCCTGGAACTGGAAGATTAAAACATACAGCTAATTAAACCAACAGAGAAATAACGACCATTTTTTGCACCTGACGTGGTGATATGACCGAATCAATCCTCCGAGATGCAAAAAGAGACAAGTTTCAAAAACGCTGGTCTTGAAGAATCCCAGAAAGTTAAAATATTCAAGGGAAAAAAAAAACTTATTACAGCATTCCCGATCGTAGAACTGACCTTTTTTTCCGCTCTTTTCAAATCACCCAATTTCAAGCTCTGACAAGCGCAATATGAAATGACCGTCAACTTCAAATCTCATTTGACAGCTGCTGGGTGCCTGCATGCCCTCCCATCTTCCCCTTTCTATCATGTGCACATTATTTCTAAATGCAAGCTGCTTTTCCGAATATCAAGGCTCGGCTAAAATCAGAACCGCATTGTTGCAATGTTAAGGCGCACGCACGAATGCTCATCCTCTCTCTCTCTCTCTCTATATATATATATATATATATATATATATATATATGTCTATAACAACCTACATTTTAACAAAAAACAAGGCAGTCTGGAAGCTATTACACTATCTCTGAACCACTAAGAAGAAAACCTAAATTTCTAAGACGAAAATGGGTACCAGAAACGGGTACCTCAAAAAAATGGGTACCAGAGGTGTGATACTAACCACATCACACTTTCATGTGCCGAGGGTCTTAGGAATACAGGCCTAACAATGTATCCACTGTATCCCCAGTATGCCGTAAAGGCATGGAAACGGGGATTTTACCTTTACCTAAGAGGAAAATATAAACTTTATGAATAAAATATTAACCTCTAAGATCACAACATAACATACTAACAACATAACCTAAACGTCTAAAAATAAAACCTAAACCCCTAACAATAAAACCTAAACTTCTAAGAACATAATCTAAACCTCTAAGAAGAAAACCTGAACCTCTGACAATAAAACCTGAACCTCTAAGAACAAACCGTAAACCTCTAAGAACGAAACCTGAACCTCTAAGAACAAAGGCTGAACCTCTAAGAATAAGACCTAAACCTCCAAGAACAAAGCCTAAACCTCTAACAATAAAACCTGAACCTCTAAGAACAAAACCTGAACCTCTAACAATAAAACCTCGAAGAACAAAAAACCTGAAAGTCTAACAATAAAACACCTCAGAACAAAACGTATACCTCTAAGAACACAACAGTCAGAGCCTCTAAAAAAAAAAGAGTAAAGTCTATACATTACAAAAAAAAATAAAAGAAATTCTTTGTTTTCTTATTTCTAGTTCTCGGCTTATCACTCGGGTCAGGTCCCGTATTTTATTGTACTGGGTTGTACGCAATAATCCTGTTCTGTCCTTCGGTCAGTGACAGTCTCGTATGCAGAGTGTAAACCCGGTGTTATTTTAGTCGCGTAGACGGATATTCTCAATCTTCAGAGGCAACCTGCTCTCAACACAGAGTGTCGAGTATATCTACAGGTACAACTGCCTTGACTGGAGGGCGAAGGAAGCGGCAAAGACTGATCGATAAACCGCATCACCATCATCGTCACCATCACCGTCTCGCTCAGTACTACAACTGGAAAATCTTTCAAACAAGAAGCAACTCCATACAGCAATCACGCACAGCAGAGGTCAACTTACACGACAAACTTATCCGTGAAACTACACTGAAGGGGGCTACTGAAGATGAGATCGGAGCACCACCGTTTAATGTGCCTGGAATGACTAAGTCACTTCATGACATACATGCGTCAAAAAAAAAGATGTTTCCAGGACGGAAGAGCCTGCTGGTCATTTTCCCAAAACATTTACAGGAAAAGAGAAATACGGAAATGATATTTAACTGCAACGGCATAAAAGACTCTTGTCAAAATATTAAACGGGCAATGTCCTAACTGCACATAGAATAACGCATAGAAAAACTGAAAACAGCCTTAATGTTTCATATGATAAAATTCTGATAATGTTCAGCCTGAAGAAATCTAGTAGACAATGAAACAACTGCAGCTTCTAGGAGTCCAGTTCAATAAAGTCGTTGAAAGAAATTGTCACCTTCAATATCCTTAAACTGAAGTATTTGTTTGTTCGTTACATTTAACTTTTGAAAAAAATGATTCTTTTATTTGTCTATGTGGAGGAAAATTGTTGAACGTAGTCTTACGTATTTTTCTGAAGTCTTTTTTTTTTCCTTTTTAAATATAGTTTATCGCCATTATAATGGTGTTTGTAAGTAACAACTGATTGCAATCACTGGAGTGCATTTATGTTATTGGCGAAAAGGGATTTCATCAAGGGCAATGCATAAAATATGCATGTGATCAGACCCAAGGAGAAGAGGCCACGGGGTCTAGCCGGTGCATTGATTCGTAGCCCAAAGGATTTTCTGTTTTAAAGGTGGATCCAGATGGCTTCTAGGGCCCGTGATGGATAAAAACGTAATCCAGTGGGGCTGGAGGGAGACAGTTTACATGAATGCACTGACTCACCCACACTGTTTATGCGAAGTTCACATCTCACAACGGTGCCATAGCACTAAGTTCAGTAGCTCGGCACACAGAACCGATTTCGATCTTGAAAGCAATAACGGCACCGTTGCTCTTTTGACACGTTCCTGCGACGACGAACTCTCTGCGCGATCATCAGTGGCAGAGGCAGTGGAGCGATTGTGAGAGTGTCTCATTTGCAATGACACTGAGAACCTACTCAAACTCAAACACAAACACAAAAACACACACACATACACAACACACACACATAACGACAACAGTACCGACTCACTGACATGTGTGAAAACAAGCATCATGGTCACACACTTAGAACATGGGAACGATAGAAACATATGGTGCTCAAACTTAGCTTGACAATCAAAGAACACTAAACAAACAAAAAAACAAACAGACAGACAAAACTTTAGGAAAAGCACTTTATGGAAGCAAGTAACTGATCTCACAGTTTAGTCCCAGACGGACGCTGCGGACCATTCGTGTCATTTTCCTTCCAGGAGACTTTTGTGTGGACAAAAATTCACGCGTGAAAGAATAAAAGTTGATCTCGAATACGCTTAATGATTTCAGTAAAGTCCATGAAAGCAACCGTTCGGATGTGTCCATCTCAGTAATGCTGTCAAGATGCCCGGCTAATCCACCGGCGCTGAGATGCTTGGGGAAACCCGTAAGCTTCCAGACGTCGCTTGGCATTATTACCAGTCTCCAAACGGCACTTGCTATGTCTGGCTGCGACGACAAGAGTGAGAGGCCTCTAAATCCTTCCTTCTAAGTAGCTGCTGGGTACTTTTAATTCTTTACTGATAAAATGAAGCAGAACCTAGGCCTTACGTGAAGCTGTGGATACCGAAAGAGTTAAAAACAAAAACTAAAATAAATTAAATGGGCGGTTGATAAACTAACCTGCAGCCAAGTTAAAGGGGAGATTCAACACCACTAACTAGCTAGACTACTGGCAGAAAGATAATACACAGATACAGTCTGTCTGTCTGAAACACATAAATACTTTTGAATGTAAATGCTATAGAAGAGTTCTTCAAATATTTTGAACACAAAAAAGAACAAATATATCCATACTACAAGAACTTAATACTGAAGAAGGCTGGCTTGTAAAGAGGATTAAACAGAGAAAACATTCACTACTTTGGACACATTAAACGTCATGAGAATTTAGAGAAGACCTCCAAGGAAAAAGAAAGAGAGGAAGAGCAAGGCGAAGATGGCTGCAAGACATCGTTGATAATCTGCAACTGGATGCATCAGCAGCAGGGCATCTTGCTTACAACAGAGAGGCCTACAGAAGATCTGTTAGGGAGGCAAAGTTCCTCAAGGGACATGCATATGACTGACTGATTGACTGACTAACTGTCTATGTAGTTGTTTTCCACACTGAGTGCTCAGCACGTAACCGTACAACTGGGTTAATTGGAAGATGATGACAGTTACTGAGAACAACAATATAGACGGACGAACGGACGGACAGTTAACAGACAGACAGACAGATGTCACGTAGTGCTGCTCTGCATTCCAAGTGTATAAGAAATTCTTAAAACCCCCTACAATGCCCAGTCTTCAAGAAGTCGATGCCGCCAGCCGCAATCAGTCACGGAGTTTTCCAGCGAAAGCCCGCTGCATTGTGATTTAGTCCCTTAGCGATGTCCTTGCATGTAGCTGAAATAAGCCACAAACGCACATCAATACCAGACACTGGTCTTAATCTACATTTTCATATCCAGGCCACTGAAATGAGAGCTCGGATAACTGGTAAGATCTGTGTTTGTGTGTGTGTAAATGGAAAGGGACGGAGGAAACGTATCTACCGGATTATATGAGTACTTCTCAACTAGTGCAAGGTGGCTAAGCTACAACTCTATCCACTGCTCTCCGTTGTTTGCTGATTCTTTCAAGTCTTTAATACTTTAGTTATTCTCTATATCAGCTGTTTCCAACATTATTATTAATATTACTATTATTTTAGTGGGACCATAAAGAAGCATTATTTCTAGTCCCAGAAATGTGAACTTTTTTTTTTCTTTCTGGTACACACCAGACCCTAAGGTTCACCTACCCTCTAAAAACAGGTACCAGAGAAGTGTGGGAAGGTAAATGCCGGCGGCCAGACGTGATACTGACCACATCACACTTTAATGTGCCGAAACTCATGGAAATACGGGCCTAAAACCTTATCGTATACCTTCTTCTTCTTCTTCGTTCGCTTCTACCACCAAGACCGCCCAGCGATCCTAATGAATTTACTCCTGTGGTTCTCGATAGGTCCCGTGGTCCCCGGGAGGACCACACGAGATCCCCGAGAGGACCACACGAGGTTCAGAGTATCGTGGGACTTGGGCCTGTATTCTCGGTGGGTCGCAGAAGCGGTATTCCGTGACACCGTTGTTTTCGTTGCACCAGTTTAGTCTAGAGTTGGACTTTCTCACCGGAAAATCTCGACGTGATTTAGATATCAGTATATCCCCGCTGGGTGAGAGGTGGCAGCTCATCCAGCCCAGAGTTGGACTTTCTCAACGGAAAACCTCGACGTGTTTTGGGATATAAATGTATCCCCGCCGGGTGAGAGGTGGTTGCTCATCCAGTCAAGCGTTGGACTTTCTCACCGGAAAACCTCAGCGTGATTAGGATATGCATACATCCCCATCGGGTGAGAAGTGGCTGCCTATCCAGACTGCACTGACCCTAATTGCAGTTTTCTTCATTGGCCGGGAGGAGTTTCACCCCACGCACGGCAGCTGAAGAATCTCGCTAGCAGCATATCGTATACCTAATATGCCTTAACAGCAGTGAAACGGGAATTTTACTTAATATATATACACACATATATACATATATATGTATCCTATTATTAAACATTCTTCGCAATATTCTCTTGCCACCGTATCTCTGACACCATGATATCCTAATCTGGGCCGTGACCTGAGATTAGAAGCCACTGGTCCACATAAATCCTGCGGGACATCATGTGGCTCGTAAGATTACTGGGTTTTCTTTCCTACAGAAATCTTCAAATCTTCTAGGATAGTGATTCTTAATCCTTTCTTTCTTTTTTTTTTTCATGGGACCCCCCACCCCCTTCTCCGGTCTGAGAACAGCTGTGGACCCTCATTAGAAACAAAGCAATAAAAAGAACCCAGATGATGCTAACACCCCCCCCCCCCCCCAAATCGAAGGTTCTAGGGCGTAAAAATATCGGAGGAATTTTATGACACCATTTTCAGAGTGCTCCGCGTGAACTGATCTCCTGTCTCGATCTCCGCTGTAAAACTCTCGCAGTTCTGTCTACTGCAGACATGTATGATAGCAGAACTAGTTAGAAAACGCGTTTCTCGGATTTATTCTAACGCGCGTGTCACCTAACTTCTCCTTGTCTTCCAGTTTTAAGTGTGACATTTGTGTGCACGTGCACGTGCACTAAGTTTTGTATATTCCAACCATTTCAATCTTATGATTCTCACCTATCACTGATAGCGCTCCGAGCTTGGTACTGAAACATCACCAAGAGACTTACTCTGTCTCCCTGGGGTACCATCTGGCAAAGGTGTGGCCGAACGCATAAGGTAAATTTGCTTCTATCTCACCTGATGAAACCTGCCAATCAAAGATTACAGTATACTCATCGTTCCATTATCACCAATCTTCCTTCTCTTCCCACCCCCCAATTTCATCCACGGTAATGTTATAGATAAAATAAAACTGCACGCAACCAAAGATGTGGTCTTTGATACAGATGTACTGCATATCTTGGACGATCACAAAGGCACATTCTTGAAGATGCTATGCCATACACAGCCAACAAATCAACATCATAAGGAGACAAACATGATTTTTTGGGGCATGACATGAGAAGACAGCAGTCAGAGAAAGCTACCCATCCCTGCAAAATTAAATGAAAAAAAAAATCATGGGCGACAGTTGTCTACTCATGTGCTTAAGCAGAAGAAAACAGTCTGACACATGAAAAAAAAGGACCTGGTCAGATACACAGTGGGGTGTACACACACAAGAATGACACTCATGTCTTGACATGGTAGCCAACGACGATAGCGTCAAGTCACCAGGCGATGATTAATAATGTCAAATAATCATACGACGACGATAACAATGTCAAAACATCAGACGACGATAATAATACCAAGTCACCAGACTATAATGTCAAGCCGTGTCAAGTCACGAGACAGTAATAATGTCAAGACACCAGGCGACAATAATAACACGCAAGTCTGGGAGGGGGGAAAAACACGAGTACCAATGTTAAGTATTGCTATTTGTTTTCTGGAGTCACTTAACTTCAAATTTCTGGGCTGCAGCTTTATGCCAGATGCGTCAAATTTCAGAGTTGTATACTGCCCGGCCTCCTGTGCGAAGACTTAAAGAAGTTCTGAAAAAGGAGGAGCAATAGGAACAAACAGGCGACAGAATCAATACAACGTCAAATACAACCAAGTCGATCAGAGTAAAGTGCTGCGCGAGCCAGTGTTTCTAAAACAGTGGTACATCAGCCCCCATGCTGGACGATGGATGGTTCTCATCAGTGCTTCTTACTTTTCTGGCCCGGCAATGTATAACGCAAGATAGTAATACAAATTTTAATAATAATAATAATAATAATTTCTACTCTTTTTAAAAGTCCCCAACAGTTATTTTTACTTCTTTTACAAATCACATCACAATGATTTCTACTTTATAAATCTCAATACAATTTTTTTTTTAAATAAATCACCCCCACACAGTGATTTGTACTTCTTTTATAAATCACCACAGAGCCTGGCTTCCTATTTCTAAAGACAAGAGCAAGAGACCAATAAACACTGGGCTGGAAACACTGCCCGAAAAAAAACCCCACTTCACAAAATTTGGAGAACCTCTGACGAACACGACGACAACCGACGCTGATGAAAGAAGGGTCGTGAGTGCAACGCAGCACGAGGCAGACGTGACGTCACAAGCGCTAAATCTCCCCAGCTCTAGGACTCCTGTTAACTCTTTGTCGGCTGTTTTTTTTTTTCCTCCCTTCAAGTGCAAAGTGCCGAATGCCCCAACGCGGGGATTGGGGAAGACATCAACCCTGTAATCAAGGACACTGGTCCCCACATTCTGAAGTTTTATCAATCTTCCCAGCTATGTGACCCGCTCTAAACTGTCAGCTGCAACAAACGAGTATAAAACAATTCTACTGAAAACGTGTAAGATCTCCAGATTATTAAAAGCCCAATATACACAGCCGCCATACCATTCATACCGTCTAAAATTAGCTTATATATTAATTTAGAAACTGAATGTCCAGATTAGTAATAAACTATATACAGTGAAAACCCTATTTAACATTCGCACAGGGACCAGCAGATTTCAGCCTAAAGTTGTAACAAACCACTCGCAGAAGAACCACAGAACCATCTAGACTGGATTACTACTCACCACACAGCAATTCATTCATTACCATGTCCCTTGTGGAACTTTCTCTCTCTCTCTCTCTCTCTCAAGCAAGATGCCCTGCTGCTGATGCATACATCTGCAAATCGTCAACAATGCCTTGTTGCCATTTTCGTCTTGGTCTTCCTCTCTTTCTTTTTCCCCATTAAGTACCCTTCCAACACTTTCTTCTCCAAACTCTCATGACATTTAGTATGTCCGGAATACTTAAGTTTTCTCTGTTTAATCTTCTTTACTATCAAACCTCCAATTTTAAATTATTGTAGTACGGAGATATATATATATATATATATATATATATATATATATATATATATTATCCATGACATCTGAAGCACTCTTATACAGCATTTACATTCAAAGGCACTTACGTGTTTCTCAGCTGTTTTGTTAAGTGCCCAGGTCTCACCGGCATATCTTGCAACGGTTTGCTACCTTTCCGCTATACCCGTTCTCTGCCAATACTCACTTTCGCGACTCAAGCTTTGTTTCATTAAAAACAGGTTAACTTTTTATTGTAACTGTTTTATCTGCGCATGTCCAGTGACTCTTTTCGTCACCTTCGAAGCGTGGTTAGCAACGAATGTGAAATTCAACGTTTTTATCGAGAATTATAAATTTGTGTGTGTGTGAGTGTGTGTGATATAGACAGGCATATAGACATGCCCTATGACCAGACCACTGTTCTTGAATGTACTCCTAGACCTATTAGACGGACTGGAGAAGTAGTTAGAAGGTTATTTCAGACATTATTTTAGTGAGCATGCCACATATCATCACAAGACGAGCTCGTATAGATCTACGATTAGATATAGACATCGCCGATGGTAAGTAGTGTGGACCTAGACTAAGCCGATGGTAAGCAGGACACAATCACCAGCTAAAAGTGTTCTCCTATTTCAATTTTCCTTAAAAAAAAAACTCTGCATTTATGAAATCTTCATATGTTTACAGCTATTTTCTTATATTCACTTTTTCAACTATACCCACTACCCATATATCAAGACCCGTGCTTTTAATCTGGCAGAAGTGGAACGTCCGCGGTTTTGCCTGTGTCAGGGAAAGATTCATAATCTTTTTTTTTTAGTTCTGTCTGTCCTTCCCCACAGCATCTTTAGCCGATTTAGCTTCTGAATAAAGACATATGTCCTCCTTTTAATCTCCCTCACTGTATACTTCCATTACTAGTAATGATCAAAAATATTCTAAACTCTCTACCACTTACAGTTTCTCCTCACTGATATACATTTTTCAGTTCCAAAAGGGCAATACAAGTTCACATTAGAAGTATCTGAATGAGAATTCATTAAAAATGCATAAAGGACTGGTTCATCATTCTTACTAGCCAGGGCTTGCCTATGAAGCACTCTATCAATGCTGTCTGCTTCCAGCGGACTAGGTCTTTCAACACCTGCGTCATCCATGTGGAATGTCATCATGTACTGTTTCACATAGAATACAGCCTCATCAAAAGATGGCGTAGGGAGCAGCTGGTCCCCCGCCATCCTCTTCCTCTTATGTTTCTTCGCGCGGTCTGAATAATTCATCAAGTAATAATGTTGCTGCTGTTTGTAATACTGATGTCACATTCCAAATAGTTTTGGAAAGTGATGTTCTTCTATCGGACTAGTTGATCATAGTCTTCAATACATACTGATATTTCATCTTAATCTCCTTCTCTGCGTGCAGCTGTGATGAGAGAGAGAGAGAGAACAGCTTTCTAAAAAATGTATCACTGTTACAGGTATCACTCCATTACAAGCAGAGGAAAGAAGGCGCATAGCTTGTAGTATGGGTGTCTTGAAATCCTGGTTTCTGACTATAGCAGTCTTTTGTACAACTGCTGAAGTCGTATTCAGACAGAGGACACTTTTTATGGTACCAGATGTTGTAGATGTAATACTTGTCCGCATGCTGTTGAGGTTAGCCAGTCTCCTTCCCTAAATCCACGTCATCAGTTCAGGAGAGCTTCACCTGCTGTTCACGCAATGGTATTTATGCCATTATGTGCAAGCGTCGCGATATGAAGTGTATAGGAGAGATCGGTTTACGCTTAGGACATCGTTTTCGTCAACATCTTAACACTTCCAAGAGGGCATGGACACCTGTGGCAAAACACATCTGCCAAAGAAACCACCAAAAAAAATGGGACATCTCTGTTAGTGTAAACCGCTCCTGTTCTTTTGATGTACGATCTCAGAAGGCTCTAGAACAGGGCCTTATTTTCCAGGCTGGCTGTCTCCACCCAGTTGGAATTAACAATATATTCAGCTTTCTTTAAACTTCTTTAGATTTCCACCTTTTTTTTCTGCTATTTATGCTCTCTTGTCTTAACCCCGGGCATTTTGCTGCAGTTTTTCACGTTATCTCTCAGCCTCCACCCTACCTCCCACCTTCTTCTCTAGGCGCTATAAGGTTTTTATTGCCTCCTCGTCTCTTTCCTCCGCCCCCCCCCCCTTCCATATTGTTCTCTCTTCTTCACCGCCGTTAACATCCGATTAGTTGAAGTTGTTTTCCTTTGTGGTCCCCAGTCTCGTCTTTAGGTCGTATCGTTGTATTCTGTACCAGGAGGGATGCCACAAAGCTAAGTTTTTCTTTTTTTTTCTTTTATTTATGTGCTGTATTGTTTTTGTATGTAATCTCTGAAAAGGCTGACGCCGAAATATTGGATGCCGTATGTTTGTCATTTATATTATATTCGCATCTTACTTTTATACTTTCTACCATGTGTGTGTGTGTGTGTGTGTGTTTTTCCTCACTTTTTCTCGCTCTCCTCATTCCCTCTGTTGCTTTGTAAAACCGAACCATACATCTCTATCTACCTTGAAGAAAATGACAACCACCACTTATGAAAACTAAATAAATTTATGAAGAAAATGACAACCACCACTTATGAAAACTATATAAATCTATGAAGAAAATGACAACCACCACTTATGAAAACTATATAAATCTATGAAGAAAATGACAACCACCACTTATGAAAACTATATAAATCTATGAAGAAAATGACAACCACCACTTATGAAAACTAAATAAATCTATGAAGAAAATGACAACCACCACTTATGAAAACTAAATAAATCTATGAAGAAAATGACAACCACCACTTATGAAAACTAAATAAATCTATGAAGAAAATGACAACCACCACTTATGAAAACTAAATAAATCTATGAAGAAAATGACAACCACCACTTATGAAAACTAAATAAATCTATGAAGAAAATGACAATCATCGCTCATGAAAACTAAATAAATCTATAAAGAAAATGACAATCATCGCTCATGAAAACTAAATAAATCTATAAAGAAAATGACAATCGCCGCTCATGAAAACTATAAATCTATAAAGAAAATGACAATCGCCGCTCATGAAAACTAAATAAATCTATAAAGAAAATGACAATCATCGCTCATGAAAACTAAATAAATCTATAAAGAAAATGACAATCATCGCTCATGAAAACTAAATAAATCTATAAAGAAAATGACAATCACCGCTCATGAAAACTAAATAAATCTATAAAGAAAATGACAATCGCCGCTCATGAAAACTATATAAATCTATGAAGAAAATAACAATCACACTCATGAAAACTAAATAAATCTATGAAGAAAATGACAATCACCACTTATGAAAACTAAATAAATCTATGAAGAAAATGACAACCACCACTTATGAAAACTAAATAAATCTATGAAGAAAATGACAACCACCACTTATGAAAACTAAATAAATCTATGAAGAAAATGACAATCATCGCTCATGAAAACTAAATAAATCTATAAAGAAAATGACAATCATCGCTCATGAAAACTAAATAAATCTATAAAGAAAATGACAATCGCCGCTCATGAAAACTATAAATCTATAAAGAAAATGACAATCGCAGCTCATGAAAACTAAATAAATCTATAAAGAAAATGACAATCATCGCTCATGAAAACTAAATAAATCTATAAAGAAAATGACAATCATCGCTCATGAAAACTAAATAAATCTATAAAGAAAATGACAATCACCGCTCATGAAAACTAAATAAATCTATAAAGAAAATGACAATCGCCGCTCATGAAAACTATATAAATCTATGAAGAAAATAACAATCACACTCATGAAAACTAAATAAATCTATGAAGAAAATGACATGTGTACCAGTATTTAAGAGAGCAAGGCAGTAAGCGTTAGCCTACGGCGGGACATTCTTGTCAAAAAAGTAGTTAAGCAAAGAGCTAATTCCCTGTCCAGGCTAATTTTAGTCTGGTCAAGGAAGAAAAATCAATAATCAGCAGGTCCAACTTGGCGAATCAGTTGTTGTGACGGCGAGAAGGAAAATTTCACCTGGAAAGTGACTGCCACGGTAGGAGAAAGTTAAATATTGTCACAACAAGTCTAAACTTGGCTTCAGAGTTTACTGTCACAACAAGTCTAAACTTGGCTTCAGAGTTTATTGTTTAAAAACTATGTTGTTGTTGTTGTTGTTGTTGTTGTTTTTCTAAAAGTCTGAAGATTAGAAAAACAACATTTGTCACGTGAAAAACACACTTTTCGGACAGAAAGTTCGGGAAGGGAGTTGGAAATAATGAGAGTCATATAAAAGCAGTGGAGCGTTGTCAAAGATAAGTTTAAGTTTATGATGGAGGGTTGTTAGGAGATCATATTCAGGATGTTGTGATTGAGGATTAGTTCATGATTTCTGTGATTTTGGCTGTTTGGTAGAGTTTAATCTAGATGCAGCCGGCTTTTGGCCACTGCCCGCTTTAGGACAATTAACTTGAGGCAGCAATGTAACGTATGTAGAGTAGCTGTCCTTGTTAGAACAAAGTTTTGCTCATTTTCTAGTTTTGCTCATTTTCTAGTTTTGGTAGTTGTGTGGTGCGTGAAAGAGGAGTTTCTTTAGAATTCTCAGTATTTCTGTAAGTATATGATTTTTCTAGAATTTCTTTTGTTAATCTCCAACTTCCCCATGGTAAACCAGATCTTGCCCGGGAAGACCTGTTTTGTTGCCGTGTGGCAGTCCTTTTTCCTCATCTACATCAGTCATCCTCCATCTTTTCATAAATAAAGTGTCTGTGTTGAATTACACTCTTGGTTGATTATTCAGCACCGTGGCTATGTGGGTCTCGTTGAGCGCTTGGTTGTCTTGTCCTGCTGTGCTGTGGCTGTCTAGTGTTGGAACTGCGTGCCTGGGATTGTGTCGTTTCCTTGAGTATATTTAAGAAACAAACGTTGTTGAAGGATTCCACAGATAACACTTAGTATCTTGATCCTTGTAGAACTTAACTCTCTTACAAGTTATTACACTATTATACACTATACACTATTAGCACAGAGACTTCATCATATGAAACAGACGCCAACTCTAGGCATGACGTCAGCACTCAGAACATTGAATTAATAGATACAGTTCGCCTATATTGTACACACTATTCTTCCATTGTCAATTCTGTATTAAGTGGTGCCGTCTAGGGCACAATTATATTTCGCAATCACCATTCGTGAAATCTAATTAAATCTACGAAGAAAACGACAATCACCAATCATGAAATCTAATTAAATCTATGAAGAAAACGACAATCACCAATCATGAAATCTAATTAAATCTATGATTAAAACGACAATCACCAATCATGAAATCTAATTAAATCTATGAAGAAAACGACAATGACCATTCACCGGGCATATAACGTGAAGGGGAGAACTTGAAAACATCACAACAACAGGACAGATAACTGGAAAAGAGGCAGGGGACGGCCAAACAGGAAAAAACAAAAGTCATGGACAGTATAATGCGTTAGCACAATAAAAAGTCACCAACCGAGCTGACGGAATGTCACCAGCTTGGCAACTGTCAGAAATGAGCTGTGAATCTACGAGCACTCCAAAATTAACTTCCCTGCAGTCAGTGCCAGACTGAGACTTGGTGAGGCGCATAGGCTATATAAAGTCTGGAGCCTTCCGGTGAAAAAGTTACACAGAAGGTACGCGGGGCCCTCAGCTGTAACATGTTTTAGCTTATGTCTAAACCTGGGACTGGCCGCATTTATCATCTCACCGCAGCTGAGAACTATACGCCCTTTGTGGATAGTCACTGTTGAAGAGCTCTGAAGGGAAAAAGAAGTGATTATACACAGTGAATGAATTATTTCCATTAGTGATGACGCTATAGGAGGAACGCTCTACATAGGGCTGACACCCATTTCATTGGTCAGACTTTTTTGTACACAGTCTACCCAATGGTTCTTAATCTTTTCTGGTAGTGGACCCCCCCCCCTTTTTTTTTCCGGCGTGAGAACAGGTGTGGACCCCGAAATAAACAGAACCCAGGTGGTGCCGACCCAATGCTAATATTTTTCTTGATCGAAACAATCCATTCTCTAGTTCTTGGACCCTTTGAAAACAATTCCATGTACCTCCAGGTGGTCCGCGGACCTCAGGTTAAGAACCACTTGCACTTGTCTAACCTAACTTGAAAGTTGTGGAGAGTCTAACCAAATTCTGGCATTAGTTTACTCTGCTCGCCGTACTAGTTTCCAGATACGAATCTCAAATGCCCTCAGATGTCCGTTTCCCTTAGCTTACTTCCACTGACTGCCAAGTACATTCAAGTTTTTATTTTGATAAGAACACAGCATGTTGTTCATGCTTCTATTAAGCTTCTAGCAGCTAGAACTTTAATGCCACTGAAAAAAAAAGTATCAGATACACAACAAAATGATTTTACTTCGTGTTGCCATAATATTTCCTTCAGAAGTAGTTCATGCGAAAAGGCAGTAAGCCTTTGGGATTTTTCACAACCCATCCATCAGACGTCATTCTGCGCGATCCCAAACCCGCGGCCCGTGAACATGGGACAGTGGGGGGGGGGGGGGGGAGAAATGAGTACTCTACTAGCCTCACCACTTGTCATCGGTACAGAAACCACTCACAGTAGTTTAATGAAGCTCCAGAATTTCTCCCCTCGTCTATTCATTACCGGCATGGCCACGAAGGCAATAGGAACATCCAGGCAGGCGGAAAATCAAAAAGGTTGGGGGGGGGGGGTGTAAGTAGGTTAAGCTAGTGGTTCCCAAACTGTGGTGCTAGGAGCAGCACAAATCAGGTAGTCTGCGGCTGTGTTATGGATTATTAAGTGCCATTTGCTAAACAAAACAAAACAAAACAAAAAACACTGGTTCATAGCATTGCGATATACCATATAAGATGTTGGTCTGCAACTTATATGTAGTTGGGAAAGTGGTCCTTAGACGTAAAAAAGTTGGAAATCACTGGGTTAAATAAGACGTGATCTAAACGCTGTAGGCCTCACCGAACACGGTCTTCTTTTCTCTTCTACTAATACAGCTAACTGCTAGGTGAGTACCGACAGCCTGTTACCTCACGCACACACACACATGCACGCACGCACAAACACACACGCACGAGGGCTCAGTGATCAGACCAATAAATCGTCAGGTCGTGATGAATGTGTGACAAGCAGAATTTTAAGAACACGAAAAATTCCCCGGGGAAAGAAAGTGCGACAAATAAGGCAAACTAGGAAGAAAATATTCTAAGATAACATATCATGTACAGATAAATCACGGAAACAAAGTGTGTGTGTTTGGGGGGGGGGGGGGTAGCTAAAGATATGACGAGGGTGAAAATGACACTGACATCAACAACAAAACTGATAATGACGACGACGAAAACAACAATAATAATCACGATGACGCCCATCGCGGCGATGACGACGAAAACGACTATAACACTATTATCACGCTGACTATGACGACGACGACGATGATGATAACGATCATAATGATAACGACGATGACTACAACCATGTAGGAGGAAATCTTTACATAGAGCTGACTCCCATTTCACTGATCAGACTTTTGTACATAGTCTAACCATTCATGAAATCTAATGAGATCTATGAAGAAAACGACAATCACCATTCACCGGACATGTTTTTTCCTGTACTGTTTCTTCCTTGTTGAGCTATGACTTTCAGATCGGATGTTTCAAATGGTCTTTTATCGCCTAGTTTCGGTAGTACTGTAGTAGAATCGTGACGAGTCAATTGGGCACACAGAGAACAGAGGGTCATTAAAATAAAAGGGCAGATGAATTTCCACTGCTAAAAAGTACAGTAGCTCTATCCTGTTATTAAATGTACAGACCTTTACTCTGTGTTTGTGTGTGTATGTATGTATGCATGTTATAAATATATACACAATATTCTTTTTTTTTTTTTGCACATGAGCTGAGACTTTTGCAAACAGAAGGCAAACTCTTAGAGGGAACATTGCTGCGCACGTGACCCGTCGCTTTCTCATCTGTTAAACTGAAATGAATCTTGTTGTCCTGACGCAGAGTCCATGACCCACTTTTCCAACTTTCCTGTTAGAAGTGTAACCTTCAAAACCTCGGCATAACGAAAGTTGCTTTCCTGTCTGACCTGTTTGTACCCATTTAGGAAGAACACTTCAGTGAGAACGGAAAAATGTGTTAGCCGTGTCCTTCACTTCCGACTTTATTAATATTCCTCCATCTTCCAGAATTCGATACTGCCCACGGCAGTGACTGACCTTTCGTCTGCACGACCTCGAGTGTAAACGAATAGTTTTTTGTTTTCTTTGGTATATGTATATATAAAACTAAATATACATCATCATTATCAGGT
Source organism: Achatina immaculata (assembly GCA_009760885.1). Taxonomy (NCBI): domain Eukaryota; kingdom Metazoa; phylum Mollusca; class Gastropoda; order Stylommatophora; family Achatinidae; genus Lissachatina; species Lissachatina immaculata. Next base: position 37,638,155 of record CM019699.1, on the reverse strand, counting down.
GCCGTGCCGACTGGTGTTGGCTATTATGCTTCTCCAGAGTACACCATCCTTCATGCAGGCCAACAGCTCAGTTGGTGATCTCCTCTCACACCATCCCGTCAGACTGTCCAGTATCATTTCTCTTGGTCTTCCTCTTGATCTTCTTCCTTCTATTTTTCCTGTTATATTTTCAATGCACCCTCTTCTCACTGCATGTCCTATGAAAGTACATTGTCTCTCTCTCTTATCTTCTGACAAGATTTTTTGTCTCTCCAGCTCTTCTCATACATTCTTCATTAGTTATTTTTGCTGTCCAGGGGATTCGCAACATTCTTCTAAGAAACCACATTTCTACTGCTACCAATGAGTTTTGTGCAGACCTGCCTAGTGTCCATGATTCACTTCCATATAATAAGATAGGTTCAATATAGCATTTTAGGACTAATTTTTTAACATTCATCGATAAAGATGTGTTGCATAATATGTTTCTCATTCTCTGAAATGCAGTTTTTGCTTGGCCTATTATGTTCCTAATTTCTGTTCTGCATTTCCCATCTGAAGTTATTACTGCTCCTAGGTTTTTGAATTTCTGCACCTGATTTACAATAGTTCCGTTTAATTCTATACTGCATGTTGGTGGATTCTGTTTCTTAGATATAACCATAGTCTCTGTCTTTTTGATGTTCAAAGTAAGGCCTTTCTGTTCACTTTCTTTGGCGACTTTATTCAAGAGATTTTGCAGGTCTTGTTGGTTCTCAGCTATCAGTATTGTGTCGTCAGCATACCGAAGGTTGTTAATATTATATCCTCCAATTTTTATGCCTGGTTCTGTGATGATCGTTCTTTGAATATTCTTGGTGTACAGAGAAAAAAGGTCTGGAGATAGTACACATCCTTGTCGCATCCCTTGTTTTGTAGGTTGATATTTTCCAGTTCTATTTTCAACTCGAATTGCTGCTTCTTGCTGCTAGTATAGATGTTTTACAATCCTCAGGTCTTTGCCGTCTATATTGATGTCTTCAAGCATTTTAATAATTTCATTATGTTTCACTTTATCGAATGCCTTGGTGTAATCAATGAAGCATAAGTAGAGATCTTTCTGTACTTCTAAATATACAAATAAACACACATCCACTGCAGTAAAGCAATGATTCTTCTGCTTCTATCATTCTCAGACGTCGACTTGTACCTGGAGTTGGTGTACATCCCCCTATACTTTCTCTTAAACTGATAGAGAAGTTAGGCACATCTGTTTTCTCTGCACGTCGTATGCTTGGGCGCTCATGTAGAGTATGCTCTCCTGTCATCCTGCCAGTGCCACATGTGGGTCGGGCCGATCTTGAGCTTGTTGAAAAAGCTGGTACCTCAGTCTTTTGTGACCAGTACGGAGCTCAAAAATGGCCACTTGCTCCTCCCTTCCGAGCTGATAGTAAGCGTCATGTTTTCTGACAGCCAGTGTGTTCTTGTGCCCATTTGTTCTTGAATGTTATTTTTAAGTAGGGATTTAACTTCCTCGTGTCATGCCCGTATCTGTTTGTGGTAATCCGCCACCTTCTTTGTGTGATAAGTCAATGTAAGACTATTTAAAACAAAAGTTGGAACAGTTTTTCCACCTGATGTGTGCTCATTAATTAACAAAGCTGTTCCTACTTTTGCTTTAAATAATATTACATTTCAAGTATAATACAAGGGCGTCACCACTGAAAAAAAAATAAGAAAAAGACAGACGTATCCTTAATCTTTTCACATATTTTTCAATGGTTACGCCCTTTCCTTTCCTGTTATTTTCTGACTCGCCTCGTATTTTGTGTAACAGGTGAAATAGTCGGGTTCTTGTGAGGTTATGGGGGGTATGGGCGACATCTACATCAACCTCAGGTCCGTACCAAAGTTAGCGTCGCGGAAGGGGGGAGGGGCGGCGGCGGTGTCTGAATAAAGATATCATCATTCATTCATTCATTTGCATGTCCCTTGCGGAACTTTGCCTCCCAAACAGCACTCCTGTAGGCCTCTCGGTTGTGAGCAAGATGGCCTGCTGCTGTTGCATCCATTTCCAGATCGTCAACGATGTCTTGCAGCCATCTTCGTCTTGGTCTTCCTCTTTTTCTTTTTCCCATTATGTATCCTTCCAATACGGTCTTCTCTAAATTATCATGACGTTTAATGTGTCCAAAATATTTCAGTTTTCTCTCTTTAATCCTCTTCACTAGCCAGCCTTCTTCAATATTAAGCTCTTGTAGTATAGATATATTTGTTCTTTTTTGTGTCCACGATATTTGGAGAACTCTTCTGTAGCATTTACATTCAAAGGCATTTATGTGTTTCTCAGCTGTTTTGTTAAGTGTCCAGGTCTCACAGGCATATGTTTTATATATCATATATATCATATCATATATTTTATAAGATATCATATATTTTAAATTTTTTTTCAACTACATATAAGGTAAGTTAGGTAAAATCCCAGTTTCCGGCCACTAAGGCACATTGGGGAAACGGTGTTAGGCCAGTTATCTCCATGACCTTCAGCACATGAAAGTGTAATGTGGTCAGTATCACGCCTGGCAGCATTTACATTCCCAGATTTCTCTGGTGCCCATTTACTGAGGCTGAGTGGACCTCGGGGCCTTTTTAGTAAACCGAGCGTCTAACCAGGCCGCCAATTCATGTTAACATGTACAAGTGCCATTACTGTTTAAGGGTCGTATCACTGACGTTCCGGCGTTACAAGGGAACTAATACATTTTATATAAACTGGACAAAAAAACTAGGTTATCTCCCTTCAAACGAAGGTTCCGATGGTTACAACGCTGTTCTATTTCAGTAATTATCAGGAAAGTAAAGCCAACTAAACATAATGGAAACAATGTACAGAGTGAGGAAGCATGATCACCAACACCTTCCAGTACAGCACATAAAGAATACTGAATAAATGCATGCCTTTTTCTAAAAAAAAAAGACTACAGGGTCCGGCATAAAGCATAGCTGGATTTTAAAAATGAAAAATAAATAAGCGCTATACATATTTTTGGTAAAAAAATGGAAATGAAACTCAGAAAAGTGGGTATCTTTATTATTACTGACAATCATATTTAGGTTTTGAAAATTACGCAAGTCAGATGACCGCCATTACATTTGATACATTCAGCCAGGCATCTGGAAAATTCCTGCATAACACCATTTAACATGTTCAAAGGGATATTTTGAATGCAGTGTTGGATTCGATCTTTTAGATCTGCAACTGCTTGTGGTCGACTAGCATACACGTTGTTCGACTAGCATACACCGTGTTCTTGATATACCCCACAGAAAGAAGTCTGCGGCCGATAAATCTGGTGACCTTGCTGGCCAATGAATATCCCCAAATCTGGAAATAAGATGATTGAGAAATGCTTGTCGTAGCATGGCCATGGTCTGATGGGCTGTGTCGGCAGTTGCTCCATTTTGTTGAAACCATATTAGTCTATTGTTTCTATTGGCCAAGTCTGGAATGAAGTATTCAGTTATCATCTGCACATTACTTAACAGTAAGAGGATGCCAGGTGCCAAAGCGTTCCTAACAGCTGATCGCCAACTTCTTGAATTCGTTCAAGTGTCTGTTGAGTTCTTGGACGACCAGTAGACTTGTTATTAAGGAAATTAGCGGTTTCCTTAAATTTTTTGACCCACCTCAAAACTGTTTTGTCCTCCAATCAGGAACATTATCATGGGGATTCAACTGAAAATGGTGACGAAACTTTCATTGTACAGTAATAAACGATTCTCCACTTTTAAAATAGGTTTCAACGGTGAATGCACGATGTTGTGTTTGCCAAGAAGCCATTGTTTAAAATGACGTTTGTCTGCTTCATCTCTGACGTCAAGTTTTTTTTTTTTCACAGTATTCAGTTTCTGCGCCATAGTCAGTTAAGGAACAATTTTTATAAATAGGAAACTACGAGGTTTTGGTACGGTAAAGTAAGATAACAAATATTGTAGGATTAAACCTCGAAAAAATCGTAGACAAAGCACTTTAGTGAGACGCGAGAGAAAGAAAAATCACAAGAGAATTACCTGGGATTGAACACGGACTCCGGTAGGACGAGCAGCCGTCTAGCCACGAGAGAACAGCGTACTATCGACTTAGCCAACTAGCACCCCAAAAAAAGGTGTTTTGTTGACAAAGTCTTTAGTAACTGCTCAGCAGACATGAGAGATCGTGACACCCGGAAAGAAACGAGGTCGTGACACACAGAAATTCCGTAGCTTAGATTCATTCTCTCTAGCAGGTACCAACTAGACAAACATACACACGGTCTCCTGCCATGTCTGGTGCAGACTTGAACAACAATAACAAACGAACGAATATTTATTACAACATGTGCTAGAGACACTATGCTTTATGCCAGACCCTGTATAATACTGATGCTTTTATCAACTTTATTTATTATTGTTATTATTTTCAAAGTAATACCTTATAATAACAATAATAAAAACATCTGTATTACAGATTTTTTAGAAAAAAGGCATGTATTTAGTCGTATTTTTTATGTGCTGTGCTGGAAGGTTATCATTGTAAAATATTATATCTAATGGAGAGAAAGATTAATGCAAGAGAAATGTGGTTCTGCAGAAAACTAGGTCATATAACATGAAGAATGAAATAACAAATGCAGAAGGTTTAGAGCAGCTCTAGGTGCAATGTGAACTTCTCAAAGAAATAAAGATGGACAAAACAAAATACTCTGACCATATCAAAAGACAACAATATACTGAAGACCATACTAAAGGGAAAGGTGAAAGGAAAAAAAGAGCAAGATGGAGACAAAGATGTAGATGGGAAGATAATATACAGGAATGGGCAGGATACAGGCTGGCTGAGCACACCAACAAGGCAAGGGAGTGAGGAAACTAGAGATTCATTACTGCTAACCTTCATTCTGAAGAAGGCACATGACAATGATGATGGAATAAGAGCTCTATATATAGCATTAGCATATTTTAATCAGTATTCCTCTCAACTTACTTTAGTTTTTGGATGTTCAGTGCGAATAGCTTCCGATGTTTTATCAATATTTTAAAATTAAGTGGCTTTACAAATATGTACATACTTTGAAATGATGCACGTTCCAGTTTCAGCATCTTTTTAAAAAATTGCACTGCAAATTAGGGAAGAAATAATTAAATGTAGCAAGACCACAAAATAACAAAAATAAACCAGCCAGGTCATAAAACAGAAATGCCAGATTGGATTTCCAATAGAAAAATAACAAGAAGCAGCTGTGGGCAAAGACAGAGCTACGTTTGTAGGAATATACCATTTATGACGGTATCAAAGTCAGCTGAAGCTGCTGAACAGTAGAAAAATGTTGGAGATGGAGACTAGATTATTGTTGGTGTTGACCAACAGTACAAACAAACAAAAAATGTAGGAAAGACATGTTCGAGTTAGCAGTACCAAAAAAAGTTGGAGTTGGAGAGTTAGTAGTACAAAAAAAAGTTGGAGTTGGACAGTGGAAAAATGTCAGACAGTAGATAAATGTAGGAGTTGAAAAGAAAAAAAATGTTGAACAATAGAAAAATGCCCAAACTGGATACTAAGGCTTAAGAAAGAGAAAGAAAGAAAGAAAGAAAGAAAGAAAGAAAGAAAGAAATTCTGGTGAATACTTACAAATTGAATGATCTTGATAAACCCTCTGGGCTCTTTGAGAACTCCCAGTTTTAAAGATGGTGAAACCTGAAGAAGAAGAAGAAACAAAAAAGTTCTAGTGCTACCAATGAATCTCAAATAATTATTATAAAGTGATATGTAAAAAATAATTTGTGCAGTAAAATCTAAATATCTTCACCGAAAACAATGGTACTATCTCCTCAGTTGACCATCTTCGGAAGTGTGGTGTATGAAAATGGGAGAAAAAACTAGATATAGATAAAAGTTAACGAAGAGGTGTCATTGTTAAGAGAGGCCACATCTGTAGGCATAATATCCCTTGATGAGATTGAAAAGCTCACCAAAAACAGGAAAACTTGGCGAACTACCATGTGAGCCCTATGTGACATTTAATGCCAAAGGAAGGATGTAAGATGTAAAATGTAAGTAAGAGGCGCCATAATGGCATCCTGGGGGTATGGTGAAGTGGCAGTACTTTCCTTGACCTGCTGTCTCACTAGTGCATGATGGGGTCAGCTTCACCCCTCACCACCTTTCTACCTCCAACACCAGAAGGGCTGGTGTTGCCAGTTTCTGTAAAGGAACAACCGGGACATTTTTGTTTTTTTTCAGACTGAAAAACAGAAAGCTATTGGAGTATCATCACTAATTACTAACAAACAATAGCAGACATGTCCTAAGATCTAAGAATTTTGTTTTCAAATAGCTTATCCAAGAAAAGAATAAAAGTTATGGCATGCTAATTTTATATTTCAGCTGAGAAGAGCAGAAATTAGTAGTATTTCATGCATATATAATACCAATTTTTAATGTTTTAAACTTTGCATGCATTTTGAAATTAAAATACCTCAAAATTAACTCATGAGATGTAGAACATTCTTTATCTGAGTACAAATTTATTTTACTTTCAGATATTTACTTCAAGATACTGCCATCCTGTTCCTAGTTCTTATCCTGCTTCAAAGTTCTGGAAAGACGACCCTGCCGCTGACTGACGTAATCGTGGAATTCTGAGCCGCTCATTCAATCATTAAAAGTACATTTAATTGTTGCTCCAACTGTCGAGGCACGAAGATGATTTCTTTCCTCTGTCCACTACACACTCACGAGGGAAAATATCCTTTCCATATCTGCATTATATCTAGGAGCACTGAAGATAAATTCACATAGTTTTAGTAACTCCAAGTACTGCTCCAAAGACTTACGATCGTAGATTGTCCAGAGAAATATGTCCACTTCTCCTGACTAGATTTGCTACTCCAAATGTCATTCTCCTTGGTGAGTACTGCTTCCATACAGTGCTTCAGATATGTCAAGTGATCAAACAATAGTGAATCACCAGCTGACTGCCATTTGTCTTGCAGAAACTTTAGTCTCTTCTATCTCTTTCACTTCAAACCATGCTAGTACAGAGCCACTTACAGATGGAAAATTCATTCAAAGTTGTCATCCAAGCATGACATGTTTCATAAAACTCTTCCACCTCAACATAAAATTTCTTTATATCTACAGCTTATTTTCTGCTTGTTTCACAAAAGAATTCACTTTTTTACTTGCTTTTTTAAAAAAAATTTTACACCCTTCCCGTGCCGTTAAACGTCACATAGGGCTTGCATAGTTGTTTGCCAAGTTTTCCTGTTCTCTGTGAGTTTTTTGATCTCATCAAAGGATGTTATGCCCAGTAAACTGGCTTCTCTTAACAATGTCCTCTTTAGAGTTTCACGTGGTCGACCTCTTCTTCTTCTGCCTATTGTGCTCCACTTGATAGCTTGTTTTGGTATTTCTCTGATTGTTTCTTCTCATCACATGGCCTACATATATCCATCTTCTTTTTAGGGGAATTCACTTTTAGAGGAAGAAAAATGATTTTAGTGCTTCATAAAGTTGTAATACTTTTTCTGCTGCAGGAAGCAAAGATAACCACGTTGTTTTGCATATGTGATAGCAATTTGTAATATTCTACATCCATAAATAACAAAATTCTTTCAGCTCCGTGCATACAGTATATAATGAAAAACAACTGAACAGTTTAATTATTATAGTTTCCACATCTACAGTTAGAACATCAGCTGCTGCCTTTACTGCAGTATGAAGTATGTGTGCAGGGCATCTAACACCAAGAAGGTTTTCATTTCATTCATTCTTCAGTTCAGTGAACACACTGTTCATACCAGTTCGTTGTAAAAGGTAAAGGTAATCCTGTCATGCCTTAGAGGCACATATGGATATGGTATTAGTGCCAATATTTTCCTTGACATGTCAGCACACTAGAGGGTGATATGGTCAGTATCACGCCTGGCCGCCTTTCCTTCCCCAACTCCAGAAGAAGTCGGGTACCCATTTCTACAGCTAGGTGACTGGGGTGCCTCCAGACGGATTCGAACCCCTGACCTTCACCATGAGAGACCAGTGCACTAACCACTTCACCACTCAGACACCCAGTTCGTTGTACTTCACCAAAATTTCTATTTGCATTGTTGCCACAGAACACAATGCATTGGCATTTATCAATAGTGTTCTCTTCTAAAACATCAGCACAGTAATTGCTTATCTCAGAGGCAGTTTCACTTTTTAAGGTACCAAGTTTAAACACTTTTATAGTCGTACCATTTTTAGGACTAAACACTTCTTCTTCTACTTCAGTTTTCCAAGCCATTAAGGGTCATTGCTGCAGATAAAACTCACCTCCATTCCTCTCTATTCCTAATTTTCTCTCGTCAGTTGGTAACACCAATTTCTTTTATATCCTCTTCTATGTTATCTTTCCATCTCTGTCTTGGTTTACCCCTTGGTCTTGTTTCCCTCATCTCTTATGCATACATCATTTTCGTTTGTCTGTTCTCTTCCATTCTTTCTACATGCCCCAGCCAGCATAGTCTGTTCAGTTTCAAGACATTTATAATTCATTGGGATTTAAATAAGCTGTTCAGTTCAATGTTCTTTCTAGCTCTCCATTCTCCACTGTTGGTATCCTTTATCAGCCCAAAGATTCTTCTTAGGATCTTATTCTCAAAGATCAGCAATTGTTGTTCATCTTTCTTTGTTGTACTCCACATTTATGATCCATACATGATGGTTGGTCTTATTATAGTTTTGTAGATTAACCATGATACGACACAGTATATGAAGATATCAAGAGACCAGAGGCAGAATGATCCAGATTATATAAATGTTGGTGAGATGATTATTAGGAAAGCAGGAACATACAAATATCTAGGCATAACCTTCAACAGAAGCAACACAGTAAGCAAGGAAATTAAAATCAGAGTACAGATAGGGAATAAAATACACTAAATCCAAAATCCAAAATCCTGTCCCAAAACACCAAAATAACAATCTACAAAGTACTGAACACTCAATGGGAAAATTTTATCGGCAGCATGGTCACTAGCGCCGGTTGTAATACCAAAATAGTGGGTCTTTGCTAAATCATGACATAACTGTTTGGTAGTGTCAGGAGCTAAAATGGATTTTACTTTTGATTTTGCTTTAGTTCTCCTCAGCAGTTCTCCTACATTTTTTGGTGTTTTTGAAACCAATAAGAATTATAAAGTTTAACTTGGTAGTGCAATACACTGAAATGAATGGCACATAATGTCTAAAATGTGTGATAGCACATTATCAATTCTGCCGCTTGTACTGATTTTTCCTCTTCAGAATATTTGGGCACAAAATAACTGTCCAGTCTTTTATATCTGCTCTTCCACCAAATGCAATGGCAATATAACACATATCTTACATTCTGCTTCATGGTCATTTCTCCCTCGTTTTATAAAAGGCCGTTCCTGTGAATATTTTTCCTGAAAGGAACACTTCTTCTTAGCATTTTGAAAACACTGTATGTCATTATTTTGAGCGTGTATGTGTGTGTGTATATATATATATATTTATATCTATACATATACACACACATATATATATATACACATATATATATACATATATATACATATATATATATATTATATTTGATTTTCTCCACATGTATATATACATAAAGAACATGTGTTTCTCTCAACACTGACAATAGTGAAAAAGCACTTAATTTTCTTTCTTTCACTACTCATAAATCTCAAAGAGACAACAGCCAGAAATACATTATCAATTTTCAGGGCTATGACACAGATAATGGTAAAACTGATATTTTTCTCACAAAAGTGTATAAAACTTGCAGCCACTGTAGTCTTCAAAAACAAGTAAACTATTAGACAGTGGATGGGAAAGATGATGCACCTTAACTGTTTTGCCATATAGATCCTCGTTTTCTTTTGGCACAGAGTCATGGAGGAGACATGGCGTCACCAAGAGAAGATGTCTCTCTTGCCAAGACAAAAAAAAAATTAAAAACTAAATGACATGAAACTCACAAATTCCAACACAGAGACAGGAATAACAAATTAAGTTTCCACTGTTTTGTTGTTTTAAAGTGTGTATAGCAATTTTGCCAACCTGAAATATGTAGTCTCTGTAAATTCCTCTATATAACAATATATGGCATTTCTTTATTGCGGTCCCTGTAGCTTGCTTCAGGTGGCTATATATATTGTTTCTTTACTGTAGTCTCTGTAAATTCCTCTATATAACAATATATGGTGTTTCTTTATTGTGGTCCCTGTAGCTTGCTTCAGGTGGCTATATATTCAATTCAATTCAAGTGCCATGCCATGTGGCATAGGCGATCATTTTTCTCCACAATTCCATGTCTTTAGACTTGATTATGAGATCTGCTGGTGACTTTCTTCCTACCCACACTGACAGCCCATCCAGTAACTTCTCTCTATCTTCCCGTGTCTCTTCTTCTCTCAATTTTTCCAGTTGCCACAGTGTGTTCCAATTTTCCAATTCTCAGAAAATGTCCTATAAATCTTGCTTGTCTGCTTCTGATCTTTGCTATAATTTGCTTTTTAACTCCAGCATCTCTTAAGACTTTTTCACTGGTTTTCTTAGCTGTCCATGGTACATTCAACATCCTTCTTGTGAACCACAAGTGTGTGGGAAGAATGAAAGATGGAGTGATGAAGGGCAGAATGTAAGACGGGCCTGCGTGCCCAATTCTTTACCCTTGAAAAATAAACATTATTCATTCATTCATTCATTCATTCATCTCCATGGCCTCCATTTTTTGCTGTACTCTCTTATTCATGGACCATGCTTCACACCCATAAAACAAAATTGGCTCAATATAACATTTAAGTACTCGAAATCTTGTTTCCATTGATATGCATCTGTTGCACAAGATGTGTCTCATTTTCTGGAATGCTGACTTGCCCTGAGCACATCTGCCTTTTATTTCGTTGTGACATTTCCCATCAGTTGTTATAATCGTTCCTAAGTACTTGAATCTATCAACTTGTTTCAGATTTGTGCCATCGACGGTAATGCTACATTTTGGTGGTATTCTTGGTGGTTCGAGCCCACCCAGGGATGGGGTGTTTTTTAATCCGGCCGGCGGCACCCCAGTCACCCAGCTGTAGAAATGGGTACCCGACTTCTTCTGGAGTTGGGGAAGGAAAGGCAGCCAGGCATGATACTGACCATATCACCCTCTAGCGTGCTGACAGGTCAAGGAAAATATGGGCACTAACACCATATCCCTATGTGCCTCCAAGGCATGACAGGGTCACCTTTACCTTTTTTTTACCTATTCTTTGAGATGACCATCGCTTCAGTTTTCTTTTTGTTCAGGATGCGACCTTTATTTTTACTTTCACAAACCACGATGTCCAGAAGAGCCTGGACAGTGTATTATTTCAGTGTATTACCTTCACTTTTAGAAATCAGGACTGTGTCGTCAATATATCTTAAGTTATTACGGTTGTACCCGCCAACTGATATTCCTGGCATATTCTCTATATTTCTCATTAAGTCTTCGATGTACAAGGAGAAGAGGTCAGGAGAAAGAACACATCCTTGTCTCACTCCAAATTTTATGTCTTGGAATGCTCCTATTTGGTTCTCAACCCTCATTACTGCTGACTGCTGCCAAAATATGTTTTGATGAGTTTCAGATCTTTCTCATCTATGTTATTTATGTCTCACTTTATCAAATGCTTTACAGTAGTCTATGAAGCATAAGTATAGGTCCATCTTTACTTCTATTGATCTCTCCATCAATGTTTTTATTATATATATGGAGTTACATGTACCTTTTCCTTTGACGAAGCCGCACTGTTCTTCAGCGACTTGTGGATTTATTTTGCCCCTGACGCTTCTCATAACACTACGAAGCAGGATTTTTGTAAAATGGCTCATAAGACTAATGGTTCAATGGTCTTCACATTCAACTGCACCTTGTTTCTTTGGCAGGGCAATGAAAATTGATTGCAAAAGGTCTGATAGGACATAGTTACTGTTATAGATGTCACTCAACAATCTAGTAATTATTTCTATGCCAAGCTCTCCTAATGTTTCCAACTCTTCCTTGGTGATTTTATCTGGTCCTGGTACTTTGTTGTTCTTCATGTGTTTGATGGCTTCTTCCACTTCTGCTTTTAATATGTGAGGCCCTTCATTATTATTTCGTATATCTATTTCGCTTCTATTGTCCTCATAGAGTTCTCTAATGTATTCACTCCATCTTGCCATTATTTCATCTCTGTCCATTACTGTATGCCCCTCTTTTGACTTGAGGCAACCAGTCTTGTGGCATGGTCTTCTGTTTGTTAACTCATTTATTTGTTTGTACATATATGGTGTTTCTTTACTGCAGTCTCTGTAAAGTCCTTTATATAACAATATATGGTGTTTATTGTGGTCACTGTAGCTTGGCCCAGGTGGCTATATATGGTGTTTCTTTACTGTGGTCTCTGTAAATTCCTCTATATGACTATATATGACGTTTCGTTATTGTGGTCTCTGTAAATTCCTCTATATAACTATATATAGTGTTTCTTTACTGTGGTCTCTGTAAATTCCTCTATATAACTATATATAGTGTTTCTTTACTGTGGTCTCTGTAAATTCCTCTATATAACTATATATGGTGTTTCTTTATTGTGGTCTCTGTAGCTTCCTCCATGTTTATGGTGTTCCTCTACCAAATGAGCAGTATATCCAGTCTCTCTGGAGAATATAACTAATAACTCTGGCATTCACGACCTAGTGGGGCTCACTCTTGGAGGCTTCTACTTATGGGGGGCCTCTTTACTGCATTTTATTTTCCTACAACGACTAAAAACTCCAGCCTCAGATATGCTGTATGAGTACCAAACCATTACTGCTGGTAGTCTAACTTCAGGCAAACCTGGCTATTATGTGGCTGGAAGAAAGGATCCACGGAGCTACGGTTATGCATGTGCTAGCATGTCTAAACTGTAGCAGTGGATTATCCATTAGCCTGAACAGACTTAAGACCAGGGACACAGAAGTGACCGTGACCCAGAAAAAGCTAAAACAAAAAAAAAGCTCTTCAAATGTGTATTACTATTTTATGAATTTTATATACAAACAGAGGGCAGAGAACAAGAGGATGACAATGACAAAGACAGGTGGACAACATCAAGAGATGGACAGAAACCAGCTTGGCCAAGCACACTATGAAGACAAAAGGCAGAACAGATCAGAGATTCACTGTAACCAACCTTCCGTAGGGAGCGAGCATCAGATGATGGTGATATCGGAAAGGGGGATTAAATTTATTAAGCTTAGCCATGAGTGGTGATTAATCTGCCACATCTGAACTGCAACATCTGTGAGTTTTAAAATTTCGTTCGGGTGTTGATGACTGTGCTGACTTTAAGAAATGAAACGTTTGAATGTGAAAATGTTTGCTTCACTTTATCACACAAATAGTTTTTGGGTGTGACTATTAACATTAAATCTATAAATATGCACAAAGCCACTCCTGTAAAGCTATGATAACAAAATATCTGACCATTTAAAACAAAACGTAGCAACAGTTTTATTCGCCAACAAAGTCTGATCATTAAAAATGATTATAGCTGTTCCTACTTTTGTTTCAAACAGTCTAATATTTTCCTTCTATTTAAAACCTGCAGCTTGCCAGTGAACACTCATGGCTTCATTATCTCCCCAAAATTAATGATTAAAAAAACGTGTATCATAAAAAAGCATCTAACCCTAACTGAGAGGAAACGACAATTTGTGGCAGACATAACAAGCATGAACTGGAAACACTTAACTATATCGATCTGAACCAGGAACTTCGCTGACCCAGCTGAAGCTAGATACAACAGTTATTATTTCATAAACGAAATATTACTTCCATTTATGAACGAAGAGTACTAAAAATTTCTAGTATAAGCTGAACTGGTTACATAATGTTTTTTTTTCTACCTCTGCTGCAGCCTCCATTTTGTTTGGGCGTCAGTGACTTCTGTTGACTTTTGGTAGAACTGGGTTGATGTAAATTCTCTCCCTAAAATTTGTACGAAAACGAAAAAAAAAATCGATCAGCATAGGCAGGTAATTAAAACACACGTATAGGCAGGAAAGTCTCAATTGTAGACAACAAAATAACACAGCTTCTCAGATCATCAGAAGCAGTATTCTCTTCCACCCCACCCCACCCCACCCCCCACCCTCCGGCCAGGCATTTGTTTCGGCCTTCTAAACTTCTGGACGTGGACGCCTCTGGGTCTGTGAGTTGTTGATTTATAACGGCTTGACGAGGCTGAAGATACTACTCCGATGTTCACGTCCGTACTCACCAAAGTTCCTTGCAGTTTGTTCGGTGGATTCGGTGCTTTCTTGATAGCAAGTTTGTGTCCTTGTCAACCTTTCCACATATTTTCAGTGGTTACATCCCTTGATTTGCACCGCTCATAGTCTCCCTGGCTTGCACGTTTATTTCATATTTCACATGAACCATGTCCTGTGTTATTGTGTGTTCCTACGGGCCTTCAAGGAGGGATAACGTTTTTCTTGATGGAGTTTAGGAGTAAGTTTTTACCCACATCCACGGTTTGTAACATGCATTTGCTACTCCTCTTATCAGTCCATGATACACTGTTCAAAAAATGAAACCCATACTACTGTAATCGTAATGGATACCAAATTTCAAACATGTATTAAAATTCTATTTTACGGAATTAATGTTTCAATCCTGGCATGAAGAAAATTTAAGACTTTACCAATGAAATGATGTTCGTTAAATTTGGTTTGGAGTTTTATTCTTTGCGACTGAGGCCTCCGTTTCAGTAAGGTGTATGACCTTCTCTGGCCTGTATCAGAGAACATCTCCTTGACATGGATCCGGTTAGCCGTTGGATCTGTTGTTGTGAGATGGCTGCCCACTCTTTCTGCAGTGCAAGAAACAACTGTCCGAGATTGGTTGGCACCACGTCTCACTGGCGGAATTGTCTGTTGAGTTCATCCCATAAGTGTTCTTATGGGTTTATATCTGATGAAATGGATGGCCACGGAACGGTCTGGACGCTGTTGTCAGCGAGGAACTGAATGGTGAGTTGTACCACATGAAGTCGAGCCTTATTCTGCTGAAAAAAGTCGACCCTGGTGCAGCCAGAAGTTGAAGGACGTGAGGACGAAGAATTTCAGCGACGTGGCTTTGGACATTCAGGCGTCTGATCCTTCACTTTGCACCAGGTTACTTCTTCCCATGAAGTTTAAAGTAGTATTTCACTGGGCATGAGTACTGACCTGCCAACACGGCACCAGCTAAACCAGTATTTGTTTCTCTTCAATTAGCTGGTGGAATATTTTATCATTACCTGCAAATAGTATTACTCTCTCTCTCTCTCTCTCTCTCTCTCTCTCTCTCTCTCTCTCTCTCTCTCTAGACCACAGCTACTAGGAGAATACGAGTGTGAAAAGATGACACTTGTATGGAGTGGTCTGTTGCTATTAAAGATTTGAAAACTACTGTACTGAATTATTACATGTTGTTGTTGCCATAAGCTTGGTACTTGTTATTAAACCAAGCGTCAGATTGTCACATTATTATACGCTAAGTGATTCAACAGCAAAACCAGGTTCACCAACATTACAATAACCACAGAGTGTCACAATACTTTCCACACACACACGACTAGACTCACATTTGAACTCATGAAGGAAGCAAGAGTTCAAGCTATTATACTAAGTCAACATTTATTGAATGAATAGAATGTTGGATGAACTATGTGGATGAGGCAAAACAAAGAGCTGCCAGCATGGCAGGGTGATTACAAAAAGTACACTGTACTTCCCGAGCATGAGGCAAATGCCATGGGGAAGCAAATAATAAGCAACATCAGAGTAGTTACAAATGAAGGCACATCTTACAATTCTATGAAACCCAAAAAAATCATCCATAATACCACACATCCTCAAAAAGATGAGAACCACTGTAACACTTTCAGTTTAGTCAATAACAATATTATTACACTGACTACATTCTTGCTAGCAAAAACGATGTCCTACAGGACAATTATTATAGCAATGAATCTAAGGCATAACTTGAAAACTTCTACTCAACAGCGACTTCTATTAAAAAAAAAAACTCAAACACAACTTCTACACGACTCTCCAACTTTCCTCATAATAATCATTCTCATAATCATAATCCTTCAACTCAGCTTTGAGTTCTTTTATATAACAGGCATTTTCTCTTGCTATCTTTCCAGAATTATCTCTCCGTGAAATTCACATTCACGCAAAAGGTATTTGTTATGGCCTTCAGTATAGCACGAGATTCCTAACTCCGTGCGGGTTCACAAAACTTGACTCATGCCCTGAACTTTTGTACATCGCCTGTTTAAGAACTTGGACTAGTCTCTGAAAAACAACCTAATTTTAGCTAGCCATAAAAACAAGTCTAGAGAAAGTTCAATCAAAATCTCTGGATTTCAACGTCCAAAAACGTGAAAAACTAACTGAAGATTCCAAATTTAACTTTTAATAAAAACATGTCAGGATAAAGTTCTCTGCTCCCCGAGATTTTCCAATGTCTTAACTAAGCCTGAGTAAAAAAAAAACAAAACATGTCAATGTAAAGTGAACATAAATCTCGGGATTTTTAAAGTGTCAAGATTGAATTTTACTTTACATCAACAGTCTACGTCATAATTAAATAAGGGCTTTAATCAATTAGTCAAAATATCAAATATATTATGGATTATATCACTTATATAGAAATACTATCACAAATTGATCGTCCCCCATACCATTACACCTCCACCACTATGTGGAGGAGCCTCATCCAGGCAGTTCTGGGCGTAGCGCTCATGGACTCTGTGGTAAACTCTTCTCCGTCTATAGTGTCGCTGGAGCAGAAAGAATTATTAATCACTAAATCAAACCCTTCTCCAATCATTCGCAACGGTCCACTGACGATGCTAGTTCGCCCACTGCAGTCGGTTCTGACGATGCCGGTCCGTAAAAACAGGACCTATGTAAGGTCTTCTAGTCCAAAGACCAGCGTCGTGCAGCTGGTTCCTGACCGTTTGATCTGAACTTCGTTGAGCTGCTGTCATTGACTGGACTGTTGAGGACTCAGATGCAAATCGATTCCTGGGATAACGCAGCCGTATAAAGCGGTCTTCGGCAGGAGTTGTGACTATGGGTCTTCCACTGCGCGGCCAGTCTGCAGCTGAGCCAGTTTCTTGAAATCTTCTCCAAAGGCGACTAATGGTGCTTCTAAGCACATTAAATTGTCTGGCCACTACACTTTGTGACTGTCAAGTCTGTAAACGTCCAGTGATGATGAGTCGTTGTTCTGTAGTGAGATGAGCCACACTTGCGCATTGAATTTTCAAATGAATTGATTCGAGGAGCGTCAATCTTTTATAGGCATTCAGTAACATGGTCAGTGAGTTTTGTGTTCAGTAAGTTTCACGTGAACCTGTCATGAGTTATTGTCAAAAATGCTGTTTTGACTAGTGTCACTTTTCTGTGCTCATGAGTCATCTCATGGGTAACAATTCAGGTCAGCACGTGAAGTTGTTGTCCAAGTGAACGTTTCATGCAATTTGCCCTTGTGCGATTAGCAAACGTCAGTTTAAATCGCAACATCGTGTTTGCTGCGTTTTTTTAAAAATAATATAGTTTGAGAGTATCTTAGAAGAACAGACTGTAAAAAGAGGAAAATGACTGACATTACGTCAGTGCGGAAACTATAATAACTAACGGTGAGGAAAGGACAATATGGCAGTATAGGCGATCATGATCATTATCACTTGAAGAATTATTTTACAGGACACTATAAAGGTCATCATCATCATCCTCCTCCTCCTCCTCATCATCATCATCATCATCATCATCGTCATCATGCGCCGTGCCGACTGGCGTTGGCTACTATGCTTCTCCAGAGTACACGATCCTTCATGCAGGCCATCAGCTCAGATGGTGATCTCCTCTCACACCATCTCGTCAAAATTTCCAGTATCATTTCATTTGGTCTTTCTCCAGGCTCTTCTTCCATCTATGTTTCCTGTTGTTACAATATCTTCAATGTCCCCTCTTCTCATTGCATGTCCTGTGCATTGTCTCTCTCTTATTTTTTTCTTTGTTGACAAGAGTTTTTTGTATCTCCCGCTCTCTAAAGGTGGAATATATAAAACACACATGTTATACGTGAATCAATAGGACAAATGCTATATGAACATGAAGTTTTTTTCCTGACTTCAAACATTCATTACACAAAAACTATCATAGGGATAGACATTTTATTTTGAGTAATACTCGCAGATTCGTCTTTGAAACAAGCATTATATTCTGGACACTTAACTGACAGATGTTTTGTTATACTTTTACTCAAGCGTATGAAATAGAATTCGAAGACTACACGTACATATGTACATGTGTACAACAAACACTTTCTTCTACGCGTCATCTGCTGATTTCAGTGTACGGCTCCTGTATCGAATATGACATTTCCAAGGAAGTATAAAGTACAGACTTATTTGGCGCGGGAATTTCATTTTCGCTAAATGCGCTGAGAGGCAGAAGAGTAGTAGCCCTGAAAAAGGAGAAGAGTTTGTGTGTATTCACTCCCTTGGGAAGAACACAATTATCTTAACATAGTCTTTATGAGACAAGGATCATGGATTTGATTGCTTCAAAACTCTGACCTATTTCTGTAGCCCAGAAACATGTAACAATCAACACTAATTATAATGTCAGTATGGTGGGCGGATAGGGACATGGAGATCACCGGCAGGGATAAGGAAAGTCTGATGTGAAACCAATGAATCCAGGAAAGCCTATGGGTCTCTACAACAATAGCTACCAGAACGAGGTAAACAAAACAGAGCCTGCAGACTATAGGTGGCGGGGAATGGATATCGCTGAAGCACTCATCGGATTCCTTATTCCAAAGTTGGAGTGTCTCTGTGGAAATGTTTCAAAGCCGTTTGGCATGATGTGGAGAAGGAGCTTAAGTACAGCCACCAGAGGCAAAACAAACAGGCCATTCTACACCACTGTCTTCACAGCAGACCGAGCAAGACCACAGTCTGCCTTAGCAAGGATAGGTGCTGAAGTTGGAGGTACCCGGTCAGAAGGTGTATCACACAAATCAGGGTACCATGCTTACGAAGAAGAAGAAGAAGTGAGTATTCTCAATCAACAAGGAAATCATATGTTGTAAGGTCCTGCTACACGGTGGCAGACAGATCTCTTTGCTAAAAGTAAGAAAGTTACTCGTAAAAAATGTTTAAAAAATTCTTTTTCTTTTACATGCGAAGCTACAATGCGTGACTGTTCTCTTTTGTTCTACCTGTCCGTTTGTCTTATTTATCTGTTTAAGTCCTCTTTCTTGTCTGTTTGAGTGTTTAATTTATCTGCCTGTGACGAGTGTTCTCTGTTTTCTCTATTTCTGTATAAGTTATGCACCTGCCCCCTGTTTGTCCCATCATCATGTTTATCTAACCTTTCTTTGTCTGCCCTGCCCGTGTGCATAAAACATAACTATCTACCTATATCTGTTTCAGTGTCTGGAGTATCCACCTAGTACATATTTTTCGGTCATATATGTACTGTTTATCTGTGTGCCTAAAACATAACTTCCTTCTCGTGTCTTCTGTCTGTCTAAGTGACTAACCATCCCATATTATTTGGGACAACCTATATTTAAAGGATTTGTCCCGGGAATTGCACAACTTCGGATAGGATGCCTAACTGTCCCCTATTTTAAAACACACGTTCCTTATTGTCCCGTATTTTCATCTTTGATGGCGGCATGTTAGGAAATGCCCATAATAGAAGAAAAAAATTATCTTAGTGGAAAGTTGCTGTTTTGAAGAACATTCACTCTGAAGTACAACAAGTGGCCCTGATTGGCACATGTGTCAGTAAAGTTATAAACCTGACCTACTAAACATGTGACTAAAATTTAAATTTGGGGAGCCCCTTTTGACTTCCTATCCTCTCATCCCACCAGCCCGTCTTTATTTCGTATTTGAAATTAGAAAAGTTGGTCAAATTATTTCTACGTACCTGAAATGTCTGATTTAGTAGTGTATCTGTCCTGTACATAATGCTTATCTATGATTATGTCCCGTTTACCTGTCATTCTCTAACGTGGTCTTGTCTGTCTGGGTATCTTCAACCCTGTTATATCTGTCACGTCTGTCCTCCGTGCTCTCTGCATATTGAGGCGTATCTCCGCAGGCCATCTTGCTCACAACCGAGAGGCCTACAGGAGTGCTGTTAGGAAGGCAAAGTTCCACAAGGGACATGCAGATGAATGAATGAATCCGCCGACTGTCTTCTTTCTCTATATGTTTTTGTGTGTCTTCTTTTGAACTGTTTACCTAATCTTATCTGTCTTGTTATGTCTTTGTCTGTGTTGTAGCACAGAAGAAGATGTCCCAGAAAGAGAGGGAAATCGCGTTACAACGCTATACCGCGCCAGTACTGGTAGATGGTTGTGACACTAGAATAATTAAGAAAAGATGATAAATAATGCCTGTGATACCTGGACACTTAACAAAACAGCTGAGAAACACATAAATGCCTTGGAATGTAAATACTACGGAAGAGTTCTTCAAATATCATGGACACAAAAAAAAAGAACAAATATATCCATACTACAAGAACCTAATATTGAAGAAGATTGACTAGTAAAGAGGATTAAACAGAGAAAATATAAGTATTTTGGACACATTTAAACGTCATGAGAATTTAGGGAAGACCGTGATGGAAGGGTACATAATGGGAAAAAGAAAGAGAGGAAGACCAAAACGAAGATGGCTGCAAGACATCGTTGATGATCCGCAAATGGATGCATCAGCAGCAGGCCATCTTGCTTATAATCGAGAGACCTACAGGAGAGCTGTTAAGGAGGCAAAGTTCCATAAGGGATATGCAAATGGCTGCCTGACTGACTGATAAATAAATTTGGAAGCAACAGAGATGTGACTTCGGCGAAAGATAAAGCAAAGAATCTGGACATTCAGAAAAAAAACAAACAAACAAACGAAGATGTCTTCAGAGAAGTTTCATAACAACGAAAACTATTTAAAATTGTAACAAAAAGTTCGTCAAGATTTCTTGAACATGTCATGAGAAGACAGACGTAAACAATTTCTTAATTATTGAAAAGTTTAAGGGAAAAAGGAGAGAAAGGTCAAGAGAAAAATTTCTCAGCGAACTGACCAAGCGGCGTGGAAAAAGGAAAGCACTGAAACTGATGAAAACATCAAGGACTGCACAAGATGAGGAAGCTTGATAGTCAGTGCTGTCCGGCACGGTACATAATAAATGGATCTATGTCTATCACGGTATTTCCTTCTTCCCCAGCTAGTCCCATCTATCCGCCTGTCTCTAAAAGTTAAATATAAATGTACCCACGTCTAAATATCTTCAGCTTTTATACTACCAAAGCTGCCAGATATTCCCTCTATCCAAACAACGCGCATTTCCCAACAAAACTGACTTTGCGCTGTTACTTCGATACATTTTATTCGTGGGATTTGACCGACACTTATTTCTTACCTGGCAACTTGACATTCAGACAATGGGAATAAAAGAGCTGTTGAGTGTCATCAGATGTCATGTATATTCCCCGCCCCCTCCCCAACCACCAACCACATCACCACTCCTGAGCATAAGCAGCATATCTGTAGAATGTCTGGAAGAGACTGGATATGGTAAACAGACTGAACATGATTAAGGGCAGAATGTCAGAGGGGCCTGCGTGCCCAATTCTTAACCCTTTGATCAGTCAATCAATCACTCAATCAGCCTGTCTAGCAGAAGTACGCGAGATAAGACAATGGAAAAGAAAATCAAGAGCTTTGAAACTGGTGAATATACTCAGGAGAATGGCGAATTCGAATTTCATGGACAGAAAAGAAAAAAAAAAGAATAAACAAGAAAGTACTAAATCAACTGAAAATGAGAAGAGAAATAATGAAAAATACACGAATCAGACTGGAAGGAAATGTTGAAGGGGAAAGAGCAAGAGGAAGGCAACCAAACATAAAGAGACGGATGAACAACATAAAGAGACGGATGAACAACATAAAGAGATGGATGAACAGCATAAAGAGACATATGGACAACATAAAGAGACAGATGGGCAACATAAAGAGACGGATGGACAACATAAAGAGACAGATGGGCAACATAAAGAGACGGATGAACAACATAAAGAGACGGATGAACAACATAAAGAGACGGATGAACAACATAAAGAGACGGATGGGCACCATAAAGAGACGGATGGACACCATAAAGAGGCGGATGAACAACGTAAAGAGACGGATGAACAGCATAAAGAGACGGATGGACAACATAAAGAGATGGACTAGATTCAGCTTGACCAAGTATGAAAACAAGGAACAGCGTAAATCTGATGGTCAGTTTAGGCCAACTTTCTGAGGGTAGACGGCGCATGATGATGATGATGATAATAATGATGATGATGATGATGATGATGATGATGATGATGATGACGATGACGATGATGATGATGAATAAAGGGGCGTCATTGTCGTTAGCTCCATTTGTTTTTCCGTGAAATATATTTATACATGTTTTTTTTTTTTGTAGGGAGAATGAATATACATAAATGATGTGTCAAATTTCTTTGTATGAACTTTATTCGTTATAATAAATGACAAGCTGTACCCAATTTAAACTGACAGAATGGTTAAAAAAATGAAATAGTATTTTAAATTAAAATTAGTTCATGATCCATATTACACAGTTGTACTGGCAAACTATTAGTTATTTTCTTGCACTTTCCAATATATGTCACAAAGTTACATTACTCTCTGCCCACTTTCCATCTCTCCGTTCTCCGCTTTTGTCGTAAAACACAGTATAAAGGATATGATTTCCTTTTAACGATTTTGTCGTAAAAAAAACAAATATAAAGGACGACTTTTCCTCTCTACGATTGTCGTAAAACATATATAAAGGGCAGACGATTATCGTAAAACACATTATAAAGGGCAGGCTTTTTTCTCTATGATTGTCGTAAAAACAAAACATAAAGAATAGCCTTTTCCTCTCTACAGTTGTCGTAAAACACAATATAAAGGACAGGCTTTTCCTCTTTACGACTGTCGTAAAAAGACACAATATAAGGATCGCATTTTCCGCTCTACATTTGTCGTAAAACACGATATAAAGGTCTGACTTTTCCTCTCCACAACTGTCGTAAAACGCAGTATAAAGGACAGACTTTTCCTCTCTACGACTGTCGTAAAAAGACACAGTATAAATGATCGCTTTTTCCTTTCTACAATTGTCGTAAAACCAAAAAAAAAAAAAATTGTTCCCTTTTTCAACAGGTGTCTATTTTTCTTTTACTCGGTGTTTTATTCTGCACACTCTAGTAACAACGAAGGACATCTGTGCACTATTCAGCAAATTCGCTTACTTATTAAGAAAAAAAAACCCATCTGTTTAAATTGCAGACTTGTTTGAATAAAAAAAGAACATGTAGCAAGCTGTCACAGCTCTTAAAACCTGCTCTGGTGCATGGAAAAAAAAAAGGATATGCTAATGTAAACACTGATTTCTAAAAATAAACTCTGAAAGCTCAGATGTAATCGTTCAACTGAATATGAATAACTTTCAGTGATCTACACTGACCTAGCGACGTCAATCACACTGGGATAATCTCTACATGCACGCAGAAGGTTAAGGATGATGTAAAAGGCGTTTTCCATTAGCAGATATGGAAATGTAAATTTACTGAGCACTTATGAGCCCCTCCTCATGAGCCATGTGTTGAGAGAGTGCTGGTTATTTTATATGCCTCCATAAAATAACCAGCACTCTCTCTGAACACATGGCTCGTAAACCATCAAGTACTTCAATGACATAGTTAGAAAAGCAACTTGTTAGATATTGTTAGAAATTATTTTAATGTTTGTTAAAAAAAACATATGTTAGAAGATCTGTATTTACAATGTAATTTTATTTATGTATATGTCTGCGTATGTATGTGTGCGTGAGTGCTATTTTATTAGATTAATTACTTCTTCTCTTTTACTTTGAATGTAGTAGTTAAATCTTACACTCTTTTGATATGTTTTTCCTAATTTAATTTGTATTTTTTGTACTAAATCGAGTGTGTGGGAAGAATGAAAGATGGAGTGATGAAGGGCAGAATGTAAGACGGGCCTGTGTGCCCAATTCTTTACCCTTGAAAAATAAAGATTATTCATTCATTCATTCATCCCCCCCCCCAAAAAAAAGGTGTGTATTAGAGTATAAAACAGCACCGCGCTGTGTTCAAGACTTAGAAAGAAATAAGAAAAAAAAACAGTCTAAAGTTTATGAGACTCTACTTAAATGTGATTTTATAAAGTCGAATTCAGGTAGAAGATTATTATTCGATTTCGTTGTCGTGAAACTCGTCTACGAAAATAGAATTAAATGAACAAATGTTACTGGAGCTTTGAAAACTAAGCACTTTGTAATAAGTCAATTTGCTCTGCTTTCTATGTTTCACAAATGTAAATAAACTTTATACAGTATCTTAAATCTAGAAAAAAGGGAACTAAAACTTTTAACCTCATGTATAGTTTTCTAGTAGCTACCGGAGATTTATACAAAGTAATTACCTCAAATGCAGGAAACTACTCAGTCAGTTATTTGCATGTCCCTTGCGGAACTTTGCCTCCATAATAGCTCTCCTGTAGGCCTCTCGGTTGTGAGCAAGATGCCCTGCTGCTGATGCATCCATTTGCAGATTATCAACGATGCCTTGCAGCTATCTTCGCCTTGGTCTTCCTCTCATTCTTTTTCTCATTATGTACCCCTTCCAAGACGGTCTTCTCTAGATTATCATGGCGTTTAATGTGTCCAAAATATTTAAGTAGGATAATATTTAAACATTTGTAGTAAGAAAGACGCTGGCGATGGTTGGAACATGTGCTCCGAATGACTGACAACTCACTACCAAAAATAGCACTAAGATGGACACCACAGGGGAGCAGAAGTAAGGGTAGACCAAAAGAGACATGGAGAAGAACAACAGAAAGGATGTTGAGCAATAAAGGGCTCACCTGGGCAAGAGCAGAAAAAAGGCAAAGGACAGGCATTTGTGGAAAACCCTTGCGGAAGCCCCATGTGCCCTGGGTACTTAAGGTTCAGAGAGAGAGAGAGTAGGAAACTACTACAAGAGGCAAAACAGCTACAACATTTCCAAGATTATCAGAGAAGGTACCATCACTTCAGACAAACGTTTCTGCCCTTTAAACTCCCGACACTCTTGGGGGAGGGGGATGGTGTGCCAATCTGGTCGTGACTGCAGAGATCTGTAAGTTGTCAATTATTTATTTATTTGTTTGTTTTCCTTTCCATGGAGTTGAAGCATTGCCTCTCCTGTGACACAGAATGCTGTAACGCATCTTAGCTATCCTGCCAAACAAGACTAGGGTTAGAAGTGACAGACTGAGGAAATAGTTTTATACTCTTTAAAAAAAAATTCACCGAAAGATTTTCTTCCTGACCTAGAAGATATGTTTGTACATCATATAATATTTCTAGGCTCCGCTACCAAAAGCGAAGCGGACATTTAGCTAACGCTTTCTCAGCGAAGTTTTCTCCCTTTATGTCTGTGACATTGTATCTTCTGTATCTCCGGTTCTGCTCTTCGTAAAGAACCCCCCAGCGCACAGTTTTGAAACTTCTTTTAAACGTCATCTGGACCCTTGAATTATCAAGAAACCGCTGTATAAAAATATTACATTTACAGTTCACGGTGTAGTAGAAGTGGACGATCGCCACATATAAAACTACTATATTACGTCGAGAGACCCTTTACTCTATATGACTACATGCCAAGACTAAACAACGCCACAAATGTAACGTATATCATATATATTTCGGATATATTTTCATCACAGATAAAAAAAATATAGCAAAGAAAATATTAACACTCAAATATCTCCACCAATATTTACAGTATGTGCATCTGGCCAGACCTTCATATCTTATTTATACCATTTCGCTTTCAACGAATGTGGAACTGGGGATTTCCCCTTTTGATGTACGTGAATGACACAGCAAGGAATGGAAAACCTAATTATGTCAGTGCGCAAGAACAGCGAGGAGCGAAACCTTTATTTTAATGCGAAGAAAACTAAATTGATGACAACTGACAAAACAAATAAGGCAGCTGAAATATGTATCAATGAGGAAATATTACAAGAGGGGGAGAGTTATGAATATCTTGGATCATTACTAAATAATAATGGAGATAGAATGAGGGAAATTAAAAGAAGGATTTCTATCGCTCTTCAGAAAGTAAAACAACTAAAGAAGTTGCAGAGAGGAATAGACAGAACTACAAAAATAAGATTGTTGAGGGCATGCATCTTTCCCATCGCAACATATGCGTGCTTAACAAAACATCTGGGAAACACATAAATGCCTTTGAATGTAAATGCTATAGAAGAATTCTTCAAATATCATAGACACAAAAAAGAACAAATATATCCATACTACAAGAACTTAATATTGAAGAAGGCTGGGTAGTAAAGAGGATTAAACAGAGAAAAGTTAAATATTTTGGACATATTAAACGTCACGATAATTTAGAGAAGACAGTCTTGGAAGGGTAAATAATGGGAATAAGAAAAAAAAGGAAGACCAAGGTGAAGATGGCTGCAAGACATTGTTGATGATCTGCGAATGGACGCATCAGCAGCAGGCCATCTTGCTTGCAAGCGAGAGGCCTACAGGAGTGCTGTTAGGGAGGCAAAATTCCAGAAGAGTCAAGCAAATGACTGACTGACGGAATAACCAGTTTGTCTACAGCGATGGAGTCTGCTCGCCCGTTATAAAAAAAAATAAATAATTGGACATTCTTCCCGTCAGTCAGTATGTGGTATCATAAAGTCTTTGTCTTGAGAACTGTTTGTAGGTAAGACTGGATCATAATGATATTCATCTGGATTTCCACTGGGAGCAGTATCATGTACATAGTATGTCTGAAATGGAATGCAACCCAGAAAAGTTTCATAGATAATCTATGCGTCAGTGCGGGTAGGAGATGAAGAGAAAGGTAGTCTGTCGTGCTATAAAGACAAGGTGCCCATAGTTTCCTCAAGACAGGACAAGACAAGACAAGACCATCCTTCAGAAGTCGTTTGTTACTCATCAACTTAGGTACACGTTGGTACAATAAAAGGTGATATGGTCATCACCACGTACCTCCCCCTCACCCAGGTCCAAAGCTCCAAAAGGAGCCAGATACCAATTTCTACAGTTGGGTCAGTGGGACACTTGACTATTGGTGCAGCGAAATCGCTCATGAGAGACTAGTGCCTCGACCGTTTTATCCACAGTGGCACCCAAACCGTGCTAAGACCAGAACAAGTCACAGATTAAAGATAACGCTCCAGAGGTGTGTTTGTGGCGTTGTTTATCTAGGGGGCAAAACTCCAACACGAAGTCGGAACACGGAAGAGTTTGAAGGCTTTTCTTGCAACTGGAGAGTAACATGGTTGCTTGTTCAGTGTGCTAGAGAGCTGAAAGGTTATATTGTCCTCCATGCCGGTTATATCTCTGTCTGCGATCTAACCTGATTTTAATTTTCATTGTCACTTTTTATCCGCCTTCTAAAAATGTATGGTCTGTTACACTCAGTCGCTGATATTATATAATATCATATCAGCTTTACGCATCCGTGTGTGAAGACTTTAGAGCTCGGCAGAATCAAAATAAAACCCGAGCTTGCCATTCAAGACAAGTTTTTTTTAAAAAAAGACATGGATGAATCAAGTCGGTTAAGTGTGTTTTTGTTTTTGTTTTCCCAATGAAATATCATCTGCATGAAGAGAATATATTCACAAATTCAGTGGCCCACCCAGTGTTTTATTGCTATGTTTTCTGCGTGTATTTAGATTATCATCAGCGCTACTTTCAAATAACACCCACTCCCAAAACCTGTTTTTTCTTTAAACTAAAGATGCAGCGTTATTCTATGGGGTATGATTTTTAATAGAAAAAAATTGGTCAGCAACAAACTACTTGTAAAGGATGGCATTGTCTTCTCTTGTCTTGTTTTCTTTCACCATGTAACTGCGAGCTGGTGTTCTTGGCAGCCGATGCCGTGAAGTTGTTGAGGCACAGCATCGTGTCGGCTTGGGAACCGGTTATGGCAGCTTTTTCTTTTTCGGTCCCAGAGTTCAGCTAAAAACGCAGAGGGTTGTGTAATACTTCTTTAGCAGACTCCACCACCATGGGGACTGTGTCGATCCCTGCGCCGTCGGCCAGGTTAGGCCTGTTTCTGGGAGGGGGGGAGGGCGTACCAGAGGAAAGTTTGGTATTAAGGTTTGCTGTTTCCCTGAACACGCAGGAGACCCGTCATGTTGCACAGACCTACCTTTTCTTTAGTTAGACAAAACCAGACTGATCTTTTATGACTGTTTGAACCAGGGGATTATCTGTATGATTTAACCAAGTTCTTGACGAAGCTAAAGTATGCCTGTACCTACGTAGATAAACGCACACATATAGCAGGGACCAAGCTAAAGCCGCCATTTAAATGTATCATCTAGGTCTGGAACGCAGTTTACAAAGATTGTTTAAAAAATAAATTGTTTTAAATGAAAACTTCATAAAAGAAGTTAAAGATAGTCCCAAATCAAACGCTGTAGGCGTTAGAGACCTCATTATGCTGGGCCATCAGCGGTAGGGTGGCCTGTTCCTTTCCTCGCTGCCTTTCCTTCCCAGATTTTCTCTGGTACCCATTTTACGTGGCTAGGTCGACCTCGGGGCGGTAATATTCGTCGGAAAAAAAATCCCGCTCAGCTGGGGATTCGAACCCTCGACCATTCGGTTGCTAGACGAGTGCTCTAACCACTACTCTAGCCGGTCCCCATGAAAACTTCATAGCCAGCATGAAATGCACTCTATGGAAGACAGACTGATCCATTTAAAAAAGTGCTATGTTTTCTCTGTTGGTAGCAACGATTGCACATTTCCTAAAGTTTTAGTCTTAAATGATCAACTTTGAATATGCCCTGGACAGCTCTATTACTAAGAATATTCGTGAACGGTGATCTCTACGAGATTTTAAAGCAGATATGGTAACGCTATGTAGCTTTTTTTTTTTTTTTCTTAAGAAATATCTTTAGTTTTCAAGATAACGATAACGCAACTGAACAAAAAAGAGACACAAAGAAGATTATATTAGTTACGGTTCTTCTTCTTCTTCTTCTTTTTCTATCTCCCTGCACCAGAAAGCTGATCCTCTTTGCTGCCGATGGGGTGGAGATGTTGAGGCACAGCATGGTGTCGGTCTGGGAGTCATTTATGTCATTTTGCTTTCATTCCCTCACTGGAGTTAAAAAACAGGGGTTGTGCAGTGCTTCTTTAGCAGACTCCACCACGCGTTGGAGCTGCCGCTATCCCTAACCCATCCTAGACATGTTAGGCCTGTTACTGGGGGTACCAGGTGGTCGACTGTGGTTCGCAAGCCCTAACGCTAGCATGTCAGCTACTGATCGCTGACTGCCATATCGGACAGTGTCTCTGGGGTCTGTCATTTTTTTCATCGCGGATTCCCCCCCCCCCCCCCCCCCCCCCAAAAGCGAAGAGCTCAATTCGTCCGAATCTGTGGAATCGGCTTAAATCCTGCTGTAACTGTTACAACTCCTTTTTTCTGATTTTTTTTTCTTATCTGTAGGCTTTGTAGTCTATATCTGTAGTTCAGCATCTTGGGTAAATTGGACTGTCAAATATAGCCTCTGCAGTTCTTGGATATTCTATGTAGACCAGCATGTGCTCATCCGTGTTTAAATGTTCCTGCAGGTTTTGGAAGAGCTGTTCTACAGATAGACGTGTCTGGAAACATATACAGGAGGTAGAAATTACCAGCTATAAAACTTTGTATGCACATAGTTTCAGAGTCGGCTATTTTCTTTTCTGAGACAAACAAATGCTGAATTTGTCACCTCAGCTTAGCATGTTGTAGCTACCATGCTGTATTGTAGCATCATATATGTCCTTGTTATGTTTTTATTTCAGCTGGCATTAATGCTGTTAATATTACACTAGTTATGCCAAAAAGATAAGAATTTTGTTCTATTTTTGTAAAGGTCACGCATATTTTCAATGTCTTTTGCCTAAGACTATTTCATGTCTCTTCCGCGGTCATAGTTATTGTCTTTATATCTTTCTATGAATCCGGATCACAGATTACACTTTAACATTTCTGTTATCTAATCATTTTCTTGTGATGTTCATTGGTTGTCGTATATAACTGTTGACAGAGTAATCATGGAGCTTTTTAAAGCGTTGAAGTACTGGCTAAACGACCTGTCACCTTTACATAAATCCCTTTCTTTCAGTGATACTGCAAGAATATTTAAAATATATGATTTTCATACTTTTTAAAACTTTTATATTACTATAATTTTTAGGGTACAGGAGATAAATGTCTGTATGTTGTTATATTATTCTAAATCCTGTCATATATGGCCTGTGATCTGATTCCCAGCTCTCATTCATTCCTTCACATCAAACATTGCAATAAGTAAAAAAAACTCACAAGGATACTTCATCAAAAGATCATCAATTTATAATATGAACGAGAAGATCAGTCTTTATCCATTTCTTTCGACATTTTTTTATTCCTTCATAAAAATACAAACAATGGAATAACAGAAATAAATTACCATCTTGTATATATTACGGAAAATACTCGGCATCAAGTGGAACGAATTCAAGAACAATGCAGAGATAAGACAGATGACTGAACAACAACCAGTCTCATGGGTGATCAGGAAAAGGAGATGGACATATGTTGGTCACTTGATGAGAAGAAATGATCAGAGAATCCCAAAACAAGCTATCAAGTGGAACACAACAGGCCGAAGAAAAAGAGGCAGACCACGTGAAACTCTGAAGAGGACATTATTAAGAGAGGCCAAATTAACAGGCATAAAATCCTTTGATGAGGTTGAAAGACTCGCCGAAGACAGGAAAAATTTGCGAACTACTTTGCGAGCCCTATGTGACGTTTAACGGCACGGGAAGGATATATGATAAGATATATTACATTAGAAAATGGAGACAGCACAGAGGACATCAACAGTAGACTTACTAGAGCAAACCAGGCTTTTGCAATGCTGCAGACTCTATGGAAATAAAAAAAACTAGGCATAAATATGAAAATCAGGATATTTAAGAGTAATGTTCTAAGTGTACTACTCTATGGAAATGAATGCTGGAAAATCACCAAAACCATAGAAAACAAGTTGAATTCTTTCCAGACTAAAAGTTTACGAAGAATTAGAAAAATATTTTGGCCAAACACATTAAGAAATAACATCTTATTAGCAGAAATGCAGATGAAACCACTGACAACAATTATTGAGGAAAGACGCTGGCGATGGTTGGGACATGTGCTCCGAATGACTGACAACTCACTACCAAAAATAGCACTAAGATGGACACCACAGGGGAGCAGAAGTAAGGGTAGACCAAAAGAGACATGGAGAAGAACAACAGAAAGGATGCTGAGCAATAAAAGGCTCACCTGGGCAAGAGCAGAAAAAAGGCGAAGGACAGGCATTTGTGGAAAACCCTTGCGGAAGCCCCATGTGCCCTGGGCACTTAAGGTTCAGAGAGAGGGAGAGATATTACCGGATGATTAAAACAAAATCGTCCCATGTATAATCCACATCCATTATCCTTAATAATTGTAAATAAGGGGAACTATTGGCTATATATATATATATATATATATATATATATATATATATCTGAACCTTAAGTGCCCAGGGCACATAGGGCTTCCGCAAGGGTTTTCCACAAATGTCTGTCCTTTGTCTTTTTTTCTGGTCTTGCCTAGGTCAGCCCTCTATTGCTCAACATCCTCTCTGTTGTTCTTCTCCATGTCTCTTTTGGTCTACCCTCACTTCTGTTCCCCTGTTGTGTCCATCTCAGTGCTATTTTTGGTAGTGAGTTGCCAGTCATTCGGAGCACATGTCCCAACCATCCCCAGCGTCTTTCCTCAATAATTGTTGTCAGTGGTTTCATCTGTATTTCTGCGAACAAGATGTTATTTCTTAATGTGTTTGGCCAAAATATTTTTCTAATTCTTCGGAAACATTTAGTCTGGAAAGAATTCAACTTGTTTTCTATGAATTTGGTGATTCTATGCATACATATATATATATATATATATATATATATATATGACAAAATCCATATACATAAAATTGAAAGATACATAAAATCATGTGCACAAATAAATCCTCAATGTAAAATAATAACACTTCAAATTTTACATATAACATATACATTATAAAACCTAATTATTCATCTATCAGTCATCTATCAAAACTATACCCGAGTGGGTCGGGATGGATCGGAGGGATCGACAGCGCAGTTTGCATGCGTCCACATCATAGAATATAACTCATAATTAAACCAAACACACAGACACACACGCATACACAGACACACACATATATATATGTACATATATACATACGTATATATCCATCGACGAATAACATACTCATTCGTGCTTAATCGAGAAGATAATCTCCCTCGATCCGTTGCCACCTTCCTTTGTTCTCAACGTACAAAAGTCCGACCGATTAAAATTCTCTCACATCGTCTGTTTATACTGTTCCAGTCGGAACCGATTTTACTCAGAGCTGCGCACCCTCTGAGCTGACCAGTCCCTGACCCCCCCCCCCCCCCCCCTTTTTTTTTTGCTTCTCATGTTGAAAACAAACTTAGGTTTAATTAATCATTTGTCCCTATTACCACATATGTTATAAAGTAAGTTCATGTGAGGAAATTATGTTATACTCCATTGTCAGGAAAAAAAACAAACATCAAAATTAAAGCAAAATGTTCATACCTACGTGTGTTTTTCGACATCAAATATAATTTGTAATTAGGAGCAAGAAATTAACTTAACAAATGCAGTATCTCTTGATCGATTTTTTCTCATTTCTTGAATTTGTATGCAAGCGTAAATCAACTGTCGGCTTGCTAGGTCTGCCGCAGCTGCACCAGAGCCCCCGTTAGGCAGTCGCTGTCAGAGTAATCCGGGCTTGCCCTCATGGATCACAAGGAAGACCCAGGAAAAGATGGATAGACGGAGCTATAGAAACACTCACGAGTTACTGTAGGAACATTCATGTGACTTACAGCCAGAACTGCATCTCCCATCGACACCTCACGGTACAAGAGAAAAGATACAACACTATTTTAAATAATGAGCAAGTTGAGTAGTTACATAGTGGTCACAGGATTCAAATGTTGTCAATGTAACATTTTCATCCACGTGAATGATTGGGTAAAGGGCCAAGTACACTGCTTTTTCCAGGGCCCACAATGCTGTTAATGTGGAGTGCTCGTATGTTTGGATGTTGTATGTTGAACAGTCACTACCTACAGCATGGGCCATCATATCATCTGCCACTAGACACGCTGTACATGTATTGGGGGGGGGACGTGTACAAAAAGACCAAATAAAAGAACATGATTAAGGATGAGGTAAAGAACAGGAGAAATGAATAAACCGAAGAATAACAGAATCAAATAGGCAAATGAACGATAGAAACACACAAACACACAACCACACATAATCATAGACGGCTACAGTCAGCACAATATTCGTAGTGGCAGTCTACCAAAGCGGTTCAAAAAGTGATCTGTACAGTGGCTCTCTCCTCCATTCTTAGCGGCGGTGGAAAGATCCGGCGGAGGGTTGGGGAGTGGGGGGAGGGGGAAGTAGGTGAACGGGGAAAAAAGGGAGCAGCAGGGGACATCAAAACCAACTCAGCGGCAGAAATTATGAGATGCACTAGGGATGTGACATCAGAAACAAGGGAGCCGAAACCCGACATACTGTGGGAAACACTGCAGCAGGCGAAGAAGCTATTTCCAAGTTTAGATGGTTAATCTCAACAGGTTGGTCCAGAACTGTGGTATAAGATAACACTTTTGTGGAGCAACAAAGTAAACATGTACACAAGCGGACTTCGGTCCTGATATTGTCGGACTCAACCTGTTATACCAGTTTAGCATGGTTTGCTTACTACACTCCTCCTTATATCCGTCAATTGAATGGCACTTGTTGTTCTATGGAGACTAACTCTTTTGGGGGAGGCTTTATTGCTCTGTTTAATATGCAGACAAGAGCAAGGGTCTGTACAGGTATCTTTATCGTTCACTCTCTGTAACTCGTAGTGCAGTCTTCTTCTTCTTCTTCTACTTCTTATCATTCCCCCCACCCCCCCCCCACCCCCCAAAAAAAACCAAATAAACTGCGAGCTGGTGTTCTTTTGCATCAGATACGGTGAAGATATTGAGGTACAACACTGTGTCGGAATGGGAGCGGGTTATGGCAGCTATTTTCTTCAGTTCTGGGTTGAGCTAAATAGAAAGCAGATTCCACCTCCGCCATAGGCCACATTGGCGGAGGTGGAATCTGCTTTTTATTTAGCTGTGGCGATGCTTGTCAAGTTAGCCAGGCTAGGTTTGTTACTGAAGAGAGATGAGGGAGGGTCTTGGTTGGCTATGGTTCGCCAAGCTTGAGGATAGCATGTCAGCAGTGGGTCACCAGCTATGGGTCTCGCTGACTGCCAGATATGACAGGATCTTCACCTCCACCTTTACATTAACCTCACACTCACAAAAACCTACAAACCTCCCTATGTCAACTGTTATCAGTTTTCTTATAAGAAGTAGTGCCGTGTGCGTCATGAAGAACCAGATTAGACATAAATGTCAAGAAAACCCTGACTGTGTCCTAGAAAGCCGCATCAGATTTAACGTGGACTTTAGTGGAGACTCATCTAGAATGTAGTTTATGCTTCTCTCCCCTTATTCTCTGCCTTTGTGGAGTCTCATATGTATGGTAATTTATGCTTCTCTCCCCTTATTTTCTTCCTTAGTGGAGACTCATCTAGTATATAGTTTATACTTTTCTCCCCTTATTCTCTGCCTTTAAGGAGACTCTTCTAGTGTGTAGTTAATGCTTTTCTCCCCTTATTCTCTGCCTTTGTGGAGACTCATCTAGAATGTAGTTTGTGTTTTTCTCCCCTTATTCTGTGCTTTTGTGAAGACTCATCTAGAATGTAGTTTATGCTTTTCTCCCCTTATTCTCTGCCTTTGTGGAGACTCATCTAGTGTGTAGTTTATGCTTTTCTCACCTTAGTCTCTGCCTTAGTGGAGACGCATCTAGTGGGTAGTTTACGCTTCTCTCCTCTTATTCTCTGCCTTAGTGGAGACTCATCTAGTATGTAGTTTATGCTTTTCTCCCCTTATTCTCTGCCTTAGTGGAGACTCATCTAGTATGTAGTTTATGCTTTTCTCCCCTTATTCTCTACCCAGCCCCAAGCCCTTACACCCATATCTACTTAACCTTAAATCTTCTTCCTTTATACACACAATCTCAACAGCTGACAAAGGAAGGAGGGAATGAAAGGGACGGTTAATAACAATGCGTCTACTTAAAATCATTACAACTGGCGGCGGGAGTTTCTTTTCCCTGTTAAATTTATTCTGAAATTTAACCCCTAGGCGCTGCAGTCTAATGTAGTCACAGCTAATTCTTGTCGTAGTAGAATTAGCCACGGAGTCTAATGTAGTTATTAGTCATTGTGTTTAGTGATTGTACAGTATAATCTAGTCAGTAGTCAAAGACTAATTCGGTCATATATATAATGTAGCCGCGTTACCATCTAGCCTTTGTCAAATCTGGCTTAATCCTTGCAGTATAACCTTGTAACCTTTCCAGTCTGATAACAGATGTTGACCCCTGTCCAACCTGATAACAGCCGTTGACCCCTTTCCAACCTGATAACAGCTGTTAACCCTTTTCCAACCTGATGCCAGCTGTTGACCCCCTTTCAAGCCTGATAACAGCTGTTGACCCCTTTCCAACCTGATACCAGCCGTTGACCCCTTTCCAACCTGATTACAGCTTTTGATCCCCTTTTCTAGCCCGAGAAGAGCTTCACCTCTTTCATTAAAAGTAAAGCAACAAACAGAATCCAGATTAAGCTAATATTTTGTCAATCGGATCCCATCCATTTGCTGGTCCATGGACCCCCAAAATTCCTTCCATGGGCCCTAAGTTAGGAACTATTGATCTAGAGGCTAGTGATGTTCTAAATAAGGGATTTCTCACAGCCAGTGACAAGTACAGCGTGCTATTTAAATCATATGCATCAGATAGTCATGAAATTGCCAACCTCTCTGAAGGGGGTGGCTTCAACAACATAAGAAAAGACACACACACACACACATCTACTCACATATAGTTTCTCCCACACAAACTCTCTCACACAGTCTCTCTTTCTCTCTCACATTCATTCATTCCTTTGCATGTCCCTTGCGGAACTTTGCCTCCCAAACAGCAATCCTGTAGGCCTCTCGGTTGTGAGCAAGATGGCCTGCTGCTGCTGCATCCATTTCCAGATCATCAACGATGTCTTGCAGCCATCTTCGTTTCGGTCTTCCTCTTTTTCTTTTTCCCATTATGTATCCTTCCAATACGGTCTTCTCTAAATTATCATGACGTTTAATGTGGCCAAAATATTTAAGTTTTCTCTCTTTAATCCTCTTTACTAGCCAGCCTTCTTCAATATTAAGCTCTTGTAGTATAGATATATTTGTTCTTTTTTGTGTCCACGATATCTGGAGAACTCTTCTATAGCATTTACATTCAAAGGCATTTATGTGCTTCTCAGCTGTTTTGTTAAGTGTCCAGGTCTCACAGGCATATGTTGCGATAGGAAAGATGCATGCCCTTAAAAATCTTATTTTTGTGGTTCTGTCTGCTCCTCTCCACAGATTCTTTATTTGTTTTACTTTCTGAAGAGCAATAGATGTCCTCCGTTTAATTTCCCTCATTGTATCTCCATTATTAGTTATTAGTGATCCAAGATATTCAAAACTCTCCACTTCTTCCAGTTTTTCCTCATTGATACATATTTCAGTTGCCTTGTTTGTTTTGTCAGTTGTCATCACTTTAGTTTTCTTTGCATTAAGATAGAGGTTCTGCTCTTCGCTGTTCTTGCGGACTGACATAATTAGTTTTTCCATTCCTTCTTGTGTTGTGGACAGCAATACTGTGTCATCAGCATATCTAATCTCTGGTATTTCATAACCTCCAACTGTTATGGCATCGTAATATTCTTTGTCTACATCTTCTCTAACATTCCTCATTATATTTTCAGTATACAAGTTAAATAAGTAGGGTGACAATATGCACCCCTGACGGACCCCTTGTTTTATGTCAAACCAACTTGTTGTTTCACCATTTATTCTTACTGCTGCTTGTTGGTCTAAATACAGCAGTGATGTTAATTGTATCAAATGTGTTGGAAATCCCATTTTTTCCATTATTTCCCAAAGTTTCTGATGGTCTCTCA
Source organism: Achatina immaculata (assembly GCA_009760885.1). Classification (NCBI taxonomy): domain Eukaryota; kingdom Metazoa; phylum Mollusca; class Gastropoda; order Stylommatophora; family Achatinidae; genus Lissachatina; species Lissachatina immaculata. The sequence goes on along the minus strand of CM019699.1, from coordinate 37,600,754 downwards.
CATACACCTTTAAATAAATCTTAGAAAGTAAAATACCTTCATTATCTTACATAATCACATTGAGTCACACATCACAGAGAGATTTCTATGGACTTTCATATCAAGCGTAACCGCAGTACATGTAGTATCTCACTAGTGAAACTACACACTCATATAAGTCATTGCCAGGTCTGATATTAGACACTAGGGATATGGACCATCATCATCATCATCATCATCATCATCGCCTTTCACTCCCTTGAAAGCATAGGCCACGGATAAAGGGTCTCCAGTCATCCCTGTTCTTGGAATTATTCTCTGCTTCCTTCCATGTGTATCCCTTGTCTCTGAGTACTGTCATAATTTCTCTTCTCCTAGTAAGTCTAGGTCTTCCTCGTTTTCTATTTCCTTGAGGATTCCATATCAGTCCCTGTCTTGCTATGTTGGTGTCGGGTTTCCTCAGAGTGTGGTCAATCCACCTCCACTTCCTAGACGTGATTTGTAGGTTCAGTGGTTCTTTCCCAGACCTCCTCGTTCCTGGTCTTGTCCTGCCATATAATGTTTAAAATCCTCCTCAAGCAGCAGTTCATGAATGTTTGTATCCTCTGTTGTATTGTCTTGGTCATAACCCATGTCTCCGAACCATATGGCAGGACAGTCTTTACATTTGTATTAAAAAGCCAAAGTTTTGTCCTTGATATAGGCCTTGAAGAGGGAATAACTCGTACTGAAGACAGCAAAGGCAAATAACAGAGAACTTGCCAAGAAATCAAGGCAGCCAGAGCAACAAAATGGAGGATGGTATCTTTTGAGATGAGACGAAGAGCTTGTACCAATATCTTGGAATAGTAAGAAAAGCAATAAAGGCGTAGTGGACAGACAGACAGACGGACGGGCGGACGGTTAGATAGATAGATAGATAGATAGATAGATAGATAGATAGATAGATAGATATAGATAGATAGATAGATAGATAGATAGATAGATAGATAGAAAAGGTACGGAACGGAACGGAAGACGATGGGCGCAGGACATCATTGTCGCGATGAACACTACATTCACTGAAGCAGGCACCCTGGTTAAACAACGCCACTCTTCTAAGATTAGCTATCATGAAATAACGTTCTGCGAAGTATAACATGAATGAAAAGCAGTCTCTTTCTTCGTCCATGTTGGCGGAACTTCACAATACGTCACTGGGCAATCAATACAAACCATCCTATGCTTTCTTCACTTTGGATGCTTTGTTGGAGACCCCACAACAATAATAAAACGCTTTTTTTTCAAGACATGCTGGGGGGGGGGGGGGGCGAAAATGTTTGTTCGATTAGGCAATCAGCGACCCATAGTTGCCAAGCTAGCGTCAGGGTTAGCGAACCATATCTGACCAACACCCTGTCCCACCTCTCTGTTGGTACCCCCAGTAACAGGCCTAGTCGGGTTAACTGGGACATCGATCGCCATAGTCCCCATGGTGGTGGAGTCTGCTAAAGAAGTACTGCACAACCCCCTGCTTTATAGCTGTGCTCCGGGACACTGAAAAACAGCTACCAAAACCCGCTCCCACGCCGGTACCACGCTGTGCATCACCACCTTCACAGCATCGGCTGCAAAGAACACCAGCTCGCAGTTACAGGGAGATAGCACAAGACAAGAACAGACGGCAGGTCGAGACTCACTGACCTTTCCAAAGAGGACAGATTACTATGTGAAATTACTGTTTGTAATTCTGAGAAAAGTTTATTTTAAACAGTGAATGACCTTCATTTCTTTCTTCTCTTCAGGTATCACATCAGAAACTGCTTATTCTCCTGTTCCAAATATGCATTGTCACAAACCTCAAACCTCAAACCTCCTGGTTTAGCGTTCCCTGTTATAGCCAGCACATAGTTTGAAAACGGATAAGATTAACTGAGAAGATATGACGAAAAAAAATCAAAGATTTCAATTTTAACTTCATGTCGTCCTTGTGATCCGATTGTCTGTCGTTTGTCAACTTGCAGATATGAATTTCCGATACTGAAATCCGGACCAAAGGATTGCTTGATTTGTCTGTCGTTTGTAGGGAGTTCAGTTCAGGTTTGGAGTTTTGTTACGATAATCTAGAAAGGAGAGATAGGTAAGTTAAATATAGGTTTTGGCGTGTGTCACCGAGATCTAGAGATAAAATATGTTTTTTTTGTTATATGTTAGACATACAGGGGATAAGTTAGAGAAAATCTTATCTTAACTAGAGTAGACATGCAGGGGATAAGTTAGTGAAAATTCGGTGTTAACTAGAATAAACATACAGGGATAAGTTAGAGAAAATGCGATGTTAACTAGAGTAGACATACAGGGGATATGTTAGAGAAAATTTTATCTTAACTAGAATAGACATACAGGGGATAAGTTAGAGAAAATGTGATCTTAACTAGAATAGACATACAGAGGATAAGTTAGAGAAAATGTTATCTTAACTAGAATAGACATACAGGGGATAAGTTAGAGAAAATGTGATCTTAACTAGAGCAGCACAGTCACATTTATGTTGATGTATATTTCTGTCATAATTATTTTGTTGTTGTTGTTATATTCCTTTATGACAGTGTGTTAAGAGATTCCTTATTTCCCGTTCTAGGCTCATCTTATAAGATTATTAAAGTGGTTTATCACAGTGTTCTATGGTTAGTGTTGGAAAAGCAGTAGACAAAGCACTTTACACGTGAGAGGAATAAAAAAAGTTACAAGGAAATGACCGTGGCAAAGTGCTTTAGACATGGGAAAAATGAAAAGTGACACGGAAATGACCATGACCAAGCACTTTAGACATGAGAGAAATGAAAAGTGACAAGGAAATGACCATGACAAAGCAATTTAGACATGAGAGAAATCAAAAGTGACACGGAAATGAACATGACAAAGCACTTTAGACATGAGAGAAATGAAAAGTGACAAGGAAATGACCGTGACTCTGGTAAGATAAGCAGTCACCTAGCCACTAGAAAACAAAGCCCTAGGGACACTAGAAAACAGCATACTAAGGACACTAGAAAACAATGCACTATGGATACTAGAAAACAACACACTATGGACACTAGAAAACAGCACACTATGGACACTAGACAACAACTCACTATGGGCACTAGACAACAACACACTAAGGACACTAGAAAACAACACACTATGGACACTAGAAAACAACACATTATGGACATTAAAAACAGCACACTATGACACTAGAAAATAACACAGTATGGACACTAGAAAACAACACACTATGGACACTAGAAAACAGCACACTAAGGACACTAGAAAACAGCACACTAGAAGACCTGCCGTGGAGGGGTAAGGGTAAGGAAAGTTTTGGGAAGATTGGAAAAGGTTGGGGGGGGGGGGGGAGACAACGAAAGGAAAAAAAACGCGGTAGAGAACATTAGAACTAACTGGAAGAAAAAAATGGGGGGGGGGAAGGGGCGTTATGGATGTAGGTTTTTAAGAAATTCGAAAGGGCAGCTCACAAAACTTTGAGAACCACTCCTATACGCCCATGGGTATATTAAATATGAGGCTGGACTATTATGTGAATTTGCTCCGCGGTGGAAAGATGATAAACCCTAACTTAACAATCACAGCCAGCGCGATTGTGTAGTAAATTATGATGGCTCTATTTTTTTTTTTTCCTGTTAGTTTCATTATTTAAGTCTGGCTGATTTCTTTCGTATTCTTCATGTGACGTGTCCTATCCAGAACTTTCTTCCTCTCACTGTCTCCCTGAACGGTCTTGCGCAAGTTGACCAGCGTCTTGCAATGACGCATTCAGACTTTTCCGTGATGTCCAAAGTCCATCTGCGGCGAGGTAGTCCCTTTTCTGTTTTGCCGGGCGCTGTGCTTTCTACTATCAGCCTCTCCAAACTATTGCGTCTCTTGGTGTGGAAGAAGTATCTCAACTCTCTAATTTTGATGGTGTTTGCGAGCCAGTTCTCTACGACACTTAATCTCATTAATAACTATAACTGATTTTATTTTTATCCACGATATTCTAAGATCCCTTGTATAATATTTCCTTCCAAATGTTATTCATTATCATTTTGTCTAACTTTATCATGTTAAAATTACTGAGGAAAGACGCTGGCGATGGTTAGGACATGTGCTTCGGATGACTGACGACTCATTACCAAAAATAGCATTAAGAATGGACACCACAGGGGAACAGAAGTAAGGGTAGACCAAAAGAGACATTGAGAAGAACAACAGAGAGGATGTTGAGCAATAAAGGGCTCACTTGGGCAAGAGTGGAAAAAGGGCAAAGGACAGGTGTTTGTGGAAAACCTTCCATGTGCCTTGGGCACTTACATTTCAGGAGAGAGAGAGAGAGAGAGAAAGAGAGAGAGAGAGAGAGATGTTAAAATGTCTCTGGAGTAACTGTGATTACATGGTTTACATATTTATCGAATGTAACACCTGGACGTTTGTGGGGTTGATAAAATATTCCAAGATAACAACCGACAGGGCCAAAGATTTCTTGATAACCGAGCTGCCCTGCACTGGAATGTACTAGAATAATAGCAGGATATAATCAAGAGAGTACACGGCGCAACCACGTGGCGGACGTGGCAAGACGGACGTGACAATGTGTACGTGGCGGTTTTCATAGGCAACATGCATAAACACAGATAAATACGCACAACATTTCCTTTCACGAAATACCAGTGTCAAATAAATAATAAATTCCCTTACGTTGGGTATTTTTTTTTTATGTCTGCGTGTTTATGCTTTACATATGTGCATTGCCGAAAGCTGGAAACGCACACCCAAGTGTGCCTGAATCGATTCAGGTTCAAGAAAGCGGTTCCGCTATTCAGGCTCTTGTGTTTGTAAAGAAAAATGAAGAGCTGCCAAGTCAACAGGTTTTGGCTGGGCACTTATCAGGGTTTGTGGCGCCTCTTCACGGCCTCCCTGATGATGTCTTCGTCTGGCAAGGAGAGACAACTCGTTGGTGGCGCGTCTAAGCCCTGTCATCACCATGTAATGTGTTGACAAAACTTTCCTGTCTTTGAACCAGCCCCTGTGTGAGAGACAATACAGCCGGTGCATTGGTCTGAGGCCTGTAGGGCCAAGAGGGCCCTGAAGGTGAATGGGGGTCCCCGGAAAGTCCAAAGACGAAACACGAAATAAAGTTGGAGGCCCAAATATAGTTTTACCCCATCTTGTAAAATCCCTCCCCCGGAATCCCAGTTTGGAAACGTTTAAATTAATCCCCCTTTTACATTTCATCCCTCTTCCAGACACCCACTCCCCTCTTTTACATCATCTTCCTAAACTCTTCAGTTAGACTAGGTGTCACCTCGCCCCCACTCCCCCACCCCCCAGCCCTACTCCAAATCACCTCTTTATGTCTTCTTTCCTGTTTCTCAAGAGAGGACGGAGAGACGGTTTAAAAAAAAAAAGATAGGATCCTTGAGAAAATCATGACATTTGCACGAACCAGGGATTTTCAAACTGTGTCAAGTGGCTCTTTCCCACCATATTTCCCAAGTCTTGTTAGTGCGTAAAGTGCATTTGAGTTTATCTCAGAGTGGACAAGAATGTGGTCAAATTTAGAACATAAGGAATGTAGACTTGTTGTGTGACTTTAACCCTCGCCACGAATGCAAAGAGGCTTATGAAGAGTTAATTTTCTTTCGAAAAAAAGATTAAAAGCCACTCCCCTAATACCACACGGGGGACCACGGAACTTAACGAGGACCACAGGCGCAAATTCAGTAGGATCACAGGGCGGTCTTGGTGGTAGAAGAGAACGAAGAATGAATGAATGAATTAATTAATGAATGAATGAATGAATGAATGAATAATCTTTATTTTTCAAGGGTAAAGAATTGGGCAGGCAGGCTCGTCTTACATTCTGCCTTTCATCACTCCATCTTTCATTCTTCCCACAAACAGAAGAAGAAGAAGAAGACTCCCCTAATATTTTTTCGAACTGTGTAATGATATTTATACAGGCAGACCAGTGTATTTTTCTGTATCTTAAACTGTACTTGGAGCTTCTGTGTCACATCTGCGGTAGCTAAGATTGTGACGGATAAATAAATATAAAGTGCGCGAACTAGCGAAAGATCCGTACATGCAAATTGGCTGTCACATTTCTGTGCCTACAGACACGTAAATCTGTCAGCGGGTGCGCAAACACTGCGTGGAAGCTGAACTTGACAGAGGTAACACCGCGAACAGGTTTGTTCTTCGACACAGCGCAGCCAAGTCACGGATTTAGAAAGGTCAGGATTTAGCATTTTATTTAACAGAATTGTTGTGCGTTTTTTTTTTTGTTGTTGTTGTTGTTGCTTTTCGTGTCACTTTTAGAAGTAATTTTGTTTAGCTTGTTTATTTTCATGTTGTTTTTGTTTTTCCCTCCGTACAAGTAGTCTTGAGGTGAACACTGTTTTCTAACGGTGTCAGTCGCGATATCTGCAACCGTAAGTCAGTTGTTATGTAAGTGTAAATGTCGGTGCCTTTTTCTGTTGCAATTAGTAGTTGTTCTTCTTTTCTGGAACTGCGAACAGGGATGATCTTGACAGTCGATTCGCTGAAGATGTTGAGGTAAAATATCGTTTTCGAATGACGAAAGGACTATGGCGGTTATTTGTGCCAAACCCGAAGTGTAGTTGTTTAGTTAGGAAGGACCAGTCAGTCAGTCACCTGCATGTCCTTTGCGGGACTTTGCCTCCTTAAGAGCTCTCCTGTAGGCCTCTCGGTTCTAATCAAGGTGTCCTGCTGCTGATGCATCATCCATTAGGAAGGGTCATCGTCCTCCAGTCTCCTGTCTATCTTTCTTCAGCGTACAAGAACTGATTGCGGTCATTCTCTGTGTTGGCTGACCATCCGTCTAGAGCTCTTGATTAGTCCTTCATTTTTTCGCCACACCAAGATTCATCCCCCCCCCCCCCCACTTTTTCATTAACGCCCATTCCCTGTACTCAGTGAAGTCTTTTGTCCAGCAAGCCAGTGTAAGTAGGAAACAGGAAGGTGCACTGCCTTTTTATCAGGCATCATTGCTAGGAGTAAACTACAGCATGTTGTAAAGACATATTGTTTGTGTGCTTAAAAGTACTATCAAGATTTACACAACTTGACACGGCCTCGTTGTACGCAGCTGAAAGACTGTTACAGGTATCATTCGTCACACCTTCGCTGTTTGATTAATTACCTTTTTCGTGCTGATTACAGTCAAGCAAATAAAATAATTAATCAAGAACAATTAAGAAAATAAGTTGATTATATGTTCATCATCATCATCATCATCATCATGTGCCGTGCTGACTGGCGTTGGCTATTATGCTTCTCCAGAGTACACGATTCTTCATGCAGGCCATTAGCTCAGTTGGTGATCTCCTCTCAAACCATCTCGTCAGATTTTCTAGTATCATTTCTCTTGGTATTCCCCTGGCTCTTCTTCCCTCTATTTTTCCTGTTGCTACAATAGTTTCAATGTTATCTCTTCTCATTGCATGGCCTATGAAAGTACATTGTCTCTCTCTTAATTTTTTTTACAAGATTTTTTGTCGCTCCAGCTCTTCTCATACATTCTCCATTAGTTATTTTTGCTGTCCAGGGGATTCGCAACATTCTTCTAATAAACCACATTTCTGCTGCTTCCAATGACTTTTGTGTAGACCTGCCTATTGTCCATGATTCACTTCCATATAATAAGATAGGTTCAATATAGCATTTTAGGACTCGTTTTCTAACATTCATTGATAAGGATGTGTTGGATATGTTTCTCATTCTCTGAAATGCAGTCTTTGCTTGACTTATTCTGTTCTTAATTTCTGTTCTGCATTTTCCATCTGAAGTTGTTACTGCTCCAAGGTATTTGAATGCCTGCACCTGCTTTAGAACAGTTCCATTTAATTTTATACTCCATTTTGGTGGATTCTGTTTCTCTGATATAACCATAGTATCCGTCTTTATGATGTTCAAAATAAGGCCTTTCTGTTCACTTTCTTTGGCGACTTTATCCAAGAGATTTTGTAGGTCTTGTTGGTTCTCATCTATCAGTACTGTGTCGTCAGCATACCGAAGATTGTTAATATTGTATTCTCCTACTTCTATACCTGGTTCTCCAATGATCGTTATTATAATATTTTCGCGCTGCAGAGAAAAAAGATCTGGAGATAGTACACATCTTTGTCGCACCCCTTGATATATGTTGATATTTTCCAGTTTTATTTTCAATTCAAATCGCTGCTTCCTGCTGCCAGTATAGATGTTTTACTGATCGTTCTTAGAATATTCTCACTGTACAGAGAAAAAACGTAGGATCTTGGCTTGGTTTATATGTTATTTGGTTTGTATGTTACTTGGTTTATATGTTATTTGGTTTGTATGTTACTTGGTTTGTATGTTACTGAAAGAAAAAAATTAATGAAGGTGATGAGTAAAGAAAATGCAGTTTACCCTTATTCAGTATTCTTCCACACTAAAAAAAAAGTTCCAATAAGGGACCTAAGATCTTTATATTTGAGTATTGGATTGATTATCTGGGGTCTGAGAAATAGAGCTGGTAACAATCCTACGTTTAGTGGTGTCTGAGAAACAGAGCTGACCAAGATCCTAGACTTTCTTATGTCCGAGAAGCACAGTTAGCAAAGAGCTTAGTTATTCTGGAGCCCTAGAACCAGATCAAGGCAAATCCTTGGGTTTTTCTGGTGTCTTAAAACCATACAAAGCCCAAATCTCAGGTTTTCTGGTGTCTCAGAAACACATAAAACCAAGATCATACGTTTTCTGGTGTCTGAAAACCAGACCAACCAAGATCATACATTTTCTAGTGTCTTAGAACCAGATAAAGCTAAGATCCCACGTGTTCTTGTGTATTAGAAACAGACCAACCCAAGTTCCTAGGTTTTTTGAGGCTTGAGAAACAGAATGTCCAAGACCCTATCTCACTTGCCTTGGTTATAGTAAGATATATGTTCACCCCTTCATCCTGGCTAACAGTGTAGGACGCTGTATGGTTCCCCTTCGTGGTGGCGTCTGCCTACAGTCTTGCTTCGATAGTTAATTCCCGATCTTCGAGCAAAACACACTTGTCCACTTCACATCCGACACCTTGTGCTTCAAAATCATCGCGATGTCGGCTGTTGAAGACCCACATCACTTACCCCCAGCGAGAGATCAGACCAAAAACTAGAAGTGTAGCTGAGAGACCAGTGTGTATATGTTTGAATCTTCGCTCTTCACTAGACTATAGAGGTTAACCAAGAATGGTCAGGCAAGAAACACTTATGTGAGATATACTTCAGATTTATCTTGTCTTTTACGTGTTAAAGGTATAGTTTCAGAGTTATAGTGTTAGGATGTGATGGTTATATTGCTTCTTTGGCTGAGGAATGCTGGCATATGGTTCTCTACTACTGTTGTTATGTTCTCTGGCAACCTAGAGTTGGAATTGTGTCATCTGATGTAGGTAGGTTAAACTCCGTTCTTGCTTTGTTTTTCTTGTTTACATTTCTGGAATGGATCTTCTATCTTCTTCTTCTTCTTCCTGTTTCACATTGTCTACCACACAGACAAAATGATGTGCTTCTGCCACACAGATAAAATGATGTGCTTGTTTCCTTGAATACCAAGGTAAACAGGGCTTCATAATACGTGTCCTACAGTTGTATATGTAAATTATCTTCCCAGGGGAGGTAGGTACGTGTGACCTCTTAGGAGAACTATGCCAGCGTTAATTATAATTGTTAAGGCATCCATGCTGGACAGGTCATTGGGTAGGAAGCAGACGGAAAGGAGACAGAGAATAACCCAGGCGAAAGCGCATGATTATACAAAGCAGAGAATAATACACATAACCTTTAATGCAGTGGGTTGTCAGAGTGTAGTCCTCCGTTTTCAACCCAAACTGTCCTCCTCCTCCAGAATCCCACCCCATATATTAAAGTCACCACTCAGACCGGACTTTCACCACTGTACGTTATCTTATTGAAAAATTCCGGCCATTGGTCTCGAAATTTCCTCACGGGGGAGCCACCTGCCTCCGCGTTGAGAAACCCTGCAGAGCAATGTCTAATGAGCAGTGTTGGATGACCAAGAATATAGATGGGAAGATTTCATAACTTCCTTTATAGGAAGATTTCATAACTTCCTTCATCCTTCCCATACTCTGAAGTGTGCCCGCTTGACTGGCGTAGGTGTAAATGTGACACGTAGGCAATATCTTTTTAAAGAAAACTGGATATAAAGCGTTTTATTAAGGAGCATAGCGAACATTAGGAGCTATATCTATTCCTGCTGTTGGCTACGTTGAGTCACGTCAGCATGTTCCTAGGTATGCCATTTGAACTGTTTGAGAATAGAGTTTATCTTATCTCGATTATTGTCCCATTTCTTTAACACTCAAAGTTACTTTCTGCCTGTCAGGAATGTCAATCAAAAGAGTGACCTGATATTGCCAGTTTTAAACTAGTATTTTATAAAGTGTGTCTATGAGTGTCCAGGGAAGCATGCACCCTCTTGCATAAGGTCAGTCAGTCAGTCAGTCAATCAGTCATTCGCATGTCCCTTGCGGAACTTTGCCTCCCTAACAGCTTTCCTGTAGACCTCTCGGTTGTAAGCAAGATGCCCTGCTGCTGATGAGTCCATTCGCAGATCATCAACTATGTCTTGCAGCCATCTTCGCCTTGGTCTTCCTCTCTTTCTTTTTCCCATTATGTACCCTTCCAAAATGGTCTTCTCTAAATTATCATGATGTTTAATATGTCCAAAAAAATTTAAGTTTTCTCTATTTAATCATCTTTACACAGGCAACATTCTTCAACATTAAGCTCCTGTAGTATGAATATATTTGTTCTCCTTTTGTGTCCATGATATTTGAATAACTTTTTTTAGCGCATACTTTTGCGTCAGGTACATGTTAATCTTTCAGGTGACGTCGATGTCAATCATTTATTTTCGTTAGCTGGACCGCGCCCTTGTTCTGAATGCTTTAATATGATCTACCTTACGCCATTCTGCTGACTGTTTTAACAGCCAAGGATGTATCTATTGTTTTTGTTGCTGTTCAGTGTAATGATAATTATTTGTTGGACTTATTTTTAACCTACTTAGTGTGAATGAAAAAGTTTCAATAGCTGTTTATTATTTCAAAAGAAAGTTATACGGCAATTTATGTATGTATGTATGTATGTATGTATGTATGTATGTATGTATGTATGTATGTATGTATGTATCATTTAGAGTGTAACGAAAAGAAGCAAAGAGAGAAAAGTTTTACGAAAAGGTAATTTTTAAAAAAGAGAAGAGGAGGGCTAGATAACATCATACCAACAGGAAAAATAAATGGGAAAGTTTGCAGAGGAAGACCAAGAGAAAAAAAACAATAATCCTGGACTGTCTGATGCGATGGCACAACAAAAGATAACCAACTGAGAGCTGATGGAAAATATCAAGAAAGGAGATCTCTGGAGAATCATGACCACCAGCGCTTACTGGCATGGCACATGATGATGATGATGATGATGATGATGAATTTAAAAATAAGCAAAAAAAAAAAGAATTTGACTAAAGAGTATGAAAAACACAGCTGACTTTTATTAGTCATATAAATGAAAGATAAACACATCTGAACAGAAAGTAACAACAGGAAAGATAAATGAAAATAGAAGCAGACGAAAGCCAGGAGATAAGATAGTCTACAGCGAAAACATAGCAGAAATCAATATTTTGACCTGGTAGAAAAAAAGAAAAAAAAATCAAAAGTTTAATATCTGTGGATACCCATAACTACCAAAGTTTGCTGCCATGTGCTCCTGATGATGATGGCTAAGAAAGTAAAGAACTCTTGCTTGTTAGTCCTATAGGAGATTAGCAAACCAAGGAGAGTTAAGAGGTCTTGCTTGTTAGTCCTAAAGGAGATTAGCAAACCAAGGAGATTTAAGAACTCTTACTTGTGAGCTCTTAAATGTCCTTAAATCATTAAATCCTTAAATCTCTTAAATCATCTTGCTCACAACCGAGAGGCCTACAGGAGTGCTGTTTGGGAGGCAAAGTTCCCCAAGGGACATGCAAATGAATGAATGAATACTTGTTAGTCCTATAGGAGATTAGTAAACCAAGGAGATTTAAGAACTTTTACTTGTTAGTCCTATAGGAGATTAGCAAACCAAGGAGATTTAAGAGCTCTTGCTTGTTAGTCCTATAGGAGATTAGTAAACCAAGGAGATTTAAGAACTTTTACTTGTTAGTCCTATAGGAGATTAGCAAACCAAGGAGATTTAAGAGCTCTTGCTTGTTAGTCCTATAGGAGATTAGTAAACCAAGGAGATTTAAGAGCTCTTGCTTGTTAGTCCTATAGGAGATTAGTAAACCAAGGAGATTTAAGAGCTCTTGCTTGTTAATCCTTTAGGAGATTAGCAAACCAAGGAGATTTAAGGGTAGGACTCTATGCACCGCCAAACATTTATCCATTACATTTATGTTTCACAGCGACGCCCTGCAACTCATACATCTGTATGTTGTATGTGCTTGGAAAATTGACTATACTGTGAGCACAGCTGATCTGGTTTAAGTGCGGAAAGACTGTACAATGAAGGAGAGGCAAGGAAAAAAAAAAGATTCCTGACCTTTGAACTAGAATGCACCGAGCTTTACATCTTCCAAAGAGGGGATGTTATTTTGCTGCGACCTTTGCCTCTTTTCTTCAGATCTAACTGGAGGGGAAAAAATGTAGACTGCAGAACCGCGGTTCTCAAGCTTTATTTCCAGCGGGACCTGAAACCAACAATGACACATGATCCGTGCCCCATGAAAACAATGAAATTCAACCAAAATAAATAAATAAATGGTAGCGAATTGTTGATATTTTAATATATATTTTGGAAACGATAAAACAATAGAAGTTTTCTAAAATCCTGTAATTTAATTTTTTTTTCCTCATATCTTTTAATGGCCCTACCTCAAAGCCTGGGTACCGTAACTTGGGTCAAGCCGTGGGGGTAGTCACTATGGCCGTAGACCGTTGATGAAATCACGTGATCAATGACGCGACAAGGCTCTGAACTAGAAATCAAAGCCTGATTAAACCTATTAACAGAAATATAGACGAGATACTTGGAAGATTTTAGAAGAAATACAACATGCACAGATCTGTATAACGAAGCAAGAATTGTTATAAGGCTGTGCAGAGAAAGCTGTGGGACTTTTTATTTCAACAAAGCCAAACCAACTCGACCGTTACGTACACACACACCACACGCCTAACAAAGAAGAGATTTACTGCCTTTGTATGGGCTTGTTACAAAAGAACATAATATCAGCTCAGTGGTTTCCTCTTTGGTTGCCTTGGATTCCCTTTTCGGTCCGAGAACAATGGACCTCTAGTTAAAAATAAAGCAATAAACAGAACCCAGACTATGCTAAATTTTGTTTTCTTTAATCGGGCCAATCTATTTGTTGGTCCGGGATTCTCTGAAATTCATCCTCTGACCATCTGGTGATCCATGGACCATTAGATTGAGAACCACCGCCTCAGTTACTTCCCCCGTCTCCTAACATTTCTTTACCCTCCTTTATGTGGCTAATAGTTTATTACAAGATTAAAAGATATATACCAAGATCTAAAACATAAAGCTTAAGCTGGGTCTTACAGTGACAGTAATTTATGAAGGCGGAAGTCATGTGCATGATACTCCCCTCTATGTCATCTGGTGTTCTTTTTTGATCGCCTTAAACCAGGTGTATGACAGCGGTATGTCCCCAGCTGTTGGTGTTTTGTGTTTACAGCTTGCGTGTAAACTATCTTTCATGAATTCAAATGAAGGAGGGTTATCCAGCACGAATTCAAACGTTGATATTACCTCAGGTTCGCGGAGCAGGAGATCTCATTTTTTGCTGTTCTATACATTCTGACCTACGAAACTGCAAGTATCCGGTAGATCTGAGACTTGTAGGAGAAAAGATGCGGGATCCCCCAGATAGGTGCAAAGAGAGGGGGGGGGGGTGTTTCCAGCTGATGCATGGCACAGGGGCCCGGAGGTTTTCCACTGTTTTAAGGGTGGGCCCCCAGAGGATTCGGAATGGTTGGGCCATAGTGGATAAAGACTGATTAGTGGTGGGGAGGGGGTTTTCTCTAGGAGTCTCTACCCCCCCCCCCCCCCATGCTGAATAGGTTCGCCGTATACACGCATCAATTAGTCAGTCAGCCATTTGCATGTCCCTTGGGAAACTTTGCCTCCCTAACAGCTCTACTGTAGGCCTCTTTGTTGTAAGCAAGATGGCCTGCTGCTGATACGTCCAATCGCAGATTATCAACGATATCTTGCAGCCATCTTGGTCTTGGTCTTCCTTTCTCTCCTTTTCCCATTTTGTATCCTTCCGAGACGGTCTTCTCTAGATTATCATGACGTGTAAAGTGTCCAAAATATTTAAGTTTTCTCTGTTTTATACTAGCCAACCTTCTTCAATATTAGGTTCTTGTAGTATGGATATATTTGTTCTTTTTGTGTCCATGATATTTGAAGAACTCTTCTGCAACATTTACATTCAAAGGCATTTACATGTTTCTCAGCTATTTTTTTTAAGTGTCCAGGTCTCACAGGCATATGTTGTGATGGGAAAGATGCATGCCCGTAAAGAATCTTAATTTTGTAGTTCTGCCTGTTCCTCTCCGCAGCTTTTTTAGTTGTTTACTTTTTGAAGAGCGATACACGCAGCGAACTTAAATCCATACCTCAGAGTTTTATTTTTTAATTTACCGTATTTGTAAGGAGACGCCGTTTCGCCAAAGTTAAATTATTTTTATCTGTCAGCTGTAAGAGTGTACGGCGCATAGAGCACTGAATACACAGTGCACGGTGGATGCAGAAGATGAATTGAGGACGTTTTTATTTGGCTTCTTTTCTTTGATGGCAGTTTTTCTATGCAGCTCTTGATGTGGAAATGTCTCGGCTAACAGTGGCTTCCAAAGGTAGATCGATGGGATCTGACATAGGGTCGCGAGAAGATACTATAACAAACGTTGGATTATTATAAGGTTGTTTTTATACATAAATTGTTAGTGATTACTGAGATTATTGCTACGGCAACACCGTGAGCTGTGAACTTTGCATAGACAACACTGATGGTTCTTAGTTATGTCTTCTCAGCCAGTGGTGAACTGTGATGATCTGCTCTGCGTCCTAGTTCGGCTTGGCGCCTTAGCTACGGAGTTCGTGCCGAGAGCGACGCTGACTAGTTTCGCATTTGGACTTGTAGTTCCTAAAATGGCCTCCTCACTGGGTGGCTCATCACCAAGGACTGATGCGAGTGAATGTCCATGAACAGTTTGTGTCATATTCACTGTCGCAGGCGGTGGGACGATTATGTCAGTGTATCTTTCACGATGATACAGAGAATCTAATACTGAACTGTATTAACTCCAATTTTTAATATCATAGGCTGTGTAGGGGTTGCTTGTACGTGTGGGTTGTATGCAAGTCGAGTGTCCGTAGCTCGGTGACTGCCTATGTAAGGTAAAATTTTATCGTATTTACCAATGCTATTCTATTACTGCTTTACTTTCCATGTAATTATTATAACCCATATATTTTTCAATAATTCTTATCTTATCTTATATCTTATATCCTTCCCGTGCCGTTAAACGTCACATAGGGCTCGCAGTGTAGTTCGCAAATTTTTCCTGTCTCCGGCGAATCTTTCAACCTCATCAAGGGATTTTATGCCTGTTAATTTGGCCTCTCTTAACAATGTCCTTTTCAGAGTTTCGCGTGGTCTGCCTCTTTTTCTTTGGCCTATTGTGTTCCACTTGATAGTTTGTTTTGGGATTCTCTGATCATTTCTTCTCATCACGTGACCAACATATGTCCATCTCCTTTTCTTGATCACCCGTGAGACTGGTTGTTGTTCAGTAATCTGTCTTATCTCTGCATTGTTCTTGAATTCGTTCCACTTGATGCCGAGTATTTTCCTTAGGCATTTGTTTTCACAAGAGGCTAATTTCCTGTCTATTTATTTAGTTGTTTTCCAGTTTTCGCATGCATAAATGAGGGTGGATATTACATTTGAATTGAATAGTCTTAACTTGGTTTTTGTGCTTATAACTTTTGAATGCCATATGTTCTCAAGATTCTTGAAGATCGATGCTGCTTTTGTAATTCTAATTCTAACTTCTTTTCTGGTGTCACCATCCTGGTCTTTGTAGCTGCCACGGTATGCAAATTGATTGACTTCTTCAATATCTGTCCCTTCTACGTGTATTTTTCCATTTTAGTTCATGGGAATTTTCACATTTTTTGTTTTGTCCTTGTTAATTTCAAGTCCTGTTTTGCTAGCCAGTAAAGACAAGCTATCTGTTTTTTCTATAAGAGTTATGTCATCAGCAAAATCAAGATCTTCTAGTTGGGTCCCATGTACGCAGTCAGTACCTGTGTTACCTGTGCAGCATTTTTTCATTATGAAGTCTATTGTAATTCTCAATAATTGGCTATTTATTATTTAAATTGAATAGTCTTAACTTGGTTTTTGTGCTTATAACTTTTGAATGCCATATGTTCTCAAGATTCTTGAAGATTGATGCTGCTTTTGTAATTCTAATTCTAACTTCTTTTCTGGTGATAAGTTATTCTTCTTCGCTTTCATCTCCGTTTTTGTGTGTGTGTGTGGCTATATACATCACTGGATTTGTCTTAGACAGTTGCACTGCAGCTGCTTCCAGAAACGGGCGCCATCTCGTCCACGAACTGTTGTATTTTGTTAAGTATTACGCGAATCAGTCTGGCCAAGGGAGAACTGGAGAGGAGTGTTGTAGTTCGGGAGACATCTCTCGCGTGTCGGGACTTAAGATTAGGAGTGTTGGGCTGTCTGGATGAACGATGAGAGAAGGATACGACAATGAGCAGCTGCGCCTGATGAGTTCGGGTTTAAGGGACAGTCTCCAGGGGGCGGGGGGAGGTGAAGTTCTTGAGACGTAATTAGATGAGACGAAGGGTGCAGGAAGAGGAAGAAGGAAAGGAATAAAGTGACAAGGACACGAGGTTAGAGAGAACTTGACTGATATTCTTCGTCTTCTTCTTCTTCTTCTTCTTTTTCTTCTTCTTCTTCTTCTTCTTCTTCAGACATGTTGGAAGCCAGGACATTACGCATCTCTAACAATAATAACTGATGCTAACTCTTAACAAGAAAAGAAACATTATGTTTGAGACAGAGAGAGAGAGAGAGAGAGACAGAGAGGGAAAGAGACTGGGGGAGAGAGAGAGGGGGTGGGGGAGAGAAAGGGAGAGAGAGAGAGCTAAAAAAAAGAAATAGAATAGTCATCAAAATAAAAAGTACCAAACCTTTGGAATACTAAAAGATCTAGATGAAAGAAAATATATATTAATCTCTCTCCATGTGTCCGCACTGGAATATGGACAGGCGTAGTTGAAGATAGAGAATAATCTAGGGACAGCCCATAGTCTCTTCAGTTCCAAATAGGTTCTATTTCTCTGAGTAATTTTGTCCTCCGTTTATTCTTTAAGTAATTCTGTTTTTCCTCGTTAACTCTTTCGCTCCTGAATCATTTTCCTAGCACACGAATAATTATTGTATAAGCATGTACAATTTACACGAAGCCACGGCAGTAAAGCTCTGATAACAAAATGTACGAACTAGGAACAAAAGTAGGAACAGCTTTATTACTTAACGAGTTAATTAATAAAGCTGTTCCTACTTTTTTTCCCTAGTTCATACATTCTGAATCATTTTCCATGCCGTGCCAGAGTAAATTTTGTTGAAAATTTTCGGCAGAAAGAAACTAGAAAGAAGATACTCTATAATTTAAAAATATAATTTATGTTAGGAATATTAAAGTCTAAAGATTTTCTCTAAATATCACTCTGGGCATTGATTTCCACAAACATGCAAGACTTACCAATGTTGCTTTGGTACGGAATAAGTTCAAGTATCCGGGTACTCGTCGAGGAAGTAACAGTTGTAGGGGCATTGGTAAAGCGTGAGTACAACAAGTAAACGTTTATAAGTTCAGTCTTAGACTATAGAAATTTATTCTTGTTGTTGTTGTTTACTTAGGTGAAGTTTTGCATAATTTTAAGTAAAAAATTAACTTTTTATTTCTGTTCCCGTCATTTTTTATGCGTGTTTTCCACATAGCAAGTTTCCAATCAGGAAAAAGAACACACTGTTCAAAGGTAAAGTAGAGGTAGATATTACGTCAGTAAAAGAAACTAGAAGTTATCTCCGCCTGAAACATTTAGGAGTGCAGATTTTACTTCTTTTAAGCACACAAAGTATGAAATGAAACGTAACAACACAGCTCTTAAAATAACGTAACAACACATCTCTTAAAATAACGTAATAACGCAGCTCTTAAAATAATCAGACGACATAAGACCTTCACCCTATAGAGCTCACATTTTAGATCTTTTTAATTCTCAAGATGTCTGGGGGACATGTCACTGTCATCAAGGATTGTAGTGTGTGCTGAACACAGCTTTCGTTTTCCTCCAAGATTGTTTTGCTTTATTTTTTTTAAATTTTAGCTGAACAAGTCATTCTTTATCCCCTTTCCCCACAT
Source organism: Achatina immaculata (assembly GCA_009760885.1). NCBI lineage: Eukaryota > Metazoa > Mollusca > Gastropoda > Stylommatophora > Achatinidae > Lissachatina > Lissachatina immaculata. Next base: position 37,582,225 of record CM019699.1, on the reverse strand, counting down.
ATAATTGCTCTCTGATATACAGATACTTATCGGAAGTTGGGTTCCCCAACTTGTAATTCATTATGTGTGAAACATACCAAATATTTAAAAACACCAAAGGTCTTTTCTTGACCCAGTTTGTATGAAAGTCGATGTAGAATTTTTAAAATAAGAACTAATAATTTGTAAGATTCTTAATATTACGGATAGCAATAGATAATTTTTAAAAACTTTTTTTTTCATAATTCACACTCCAGACATACACCATTTAGCAATTCTTCACGAATTTGTGTATATCTTTCAAAACAAAACCTCAGTAGACTCGTTGCTTCTGTCATTTCGTTATTTCATCAAGTCAGGCCCACTGCTGGGCCAGTATCAACTGAACGAACACTTCAGCGGGTTATCACTTAGTCAGAGCGAAATATTACTTTTTTTTTTAATAGTTAGCAGTACTTATATATACATTCCATTCATAGGTCCACATATATCACATTCCACAGATAAAGTTAAACATTATGTGACATACCACAGTTTAGCAAGGGAAAAATCAAACTATTCAATGCTGTTTCCCCGCTACATTTTCCGGCAAACACTGGGTTTTTCCTCGGAGCTTGTTCAAACAATGTCTTTATTGCTTGTCGATTACAATAAATATTCCTTGTAGGTTACCGTGAACATCCCAGACACGACCCTATATAGAACGCTAGTAGACCTGCTTTATCCTCGGGAAAAGAAAACCCAACAATAATTCAGTATCTTTTCTATATCTACGGAGCAGTGGTTCCCAGATTGCGAGATACGGCACTCCCTGGGGAAATGGGAGGATCCTAAGGAACAGTGAGGGGAAAGGGAGCGAAAGGAATCGTGGGATCCAACTGAAAGGGGGAAAAAAAGGAAAAATTTAGGAGGGCACTATGGATGTTGCTCAGAAGGCAAGGGGACGGTTGCCCGAAAAAGTTTTGGAAGCGTTGATCTAGAAATTATTCTCACGAGCACAAGTCAAACAGTGTTTCACACTTGAAGGATTCTATAATACTAGCAACTGAAAGCGGGACAACATTGTAAATAGGCAGAATGTTTTAACAATTCTTCTGTTGAGCTATGGCTCTTTCTATCTCTATAGGGACGAACAAATTTTAACCTCTAGACCTTTTTACAGACTGTGAAGACTGCGACAAGAACTACAACTCTGAAGAGATGTATTACAGATGCATATAACAGGGAAAACGACAAGAATTATAACGCTGAAGAGACGTATTACAGAGGAAAATGACAGTAACGAATCCCTCTAAGAGGAGTAGCAACCACATGCTGCATATCATCCTGGGATAAGCTGTAAATGATATTAATTAGAAATTAGTCGCGGAAAAGCTCTATTATATTCAGACTGGGCGCTCTGAAGATATTCGCTGAGTGGGTGAAAATTATGGCAAAACTATACTACTGGACAAAATTTAAGGGCCAGTCATTAATTTCAAGCATATGTTTATTTTGATTGCCGTACTAAAAATGTAAATACATTTATTGTAGAATCTTGATTAAATTGCGTTCCCAGGCAGTCCTCTATGCAGCCAGAGCATAAACAACACCAACTGCTCATCACAACAAGTGTAAAAATCATGTGCATTAGCATCGTCCTAGACAAAATGTTAGGGCATTTTTAAGTGTCAGCATGACCCAGCAGGTAATTAAATCGTGCTGATTTGTGCTGCACGTTCAAGAGAAAACTTCTCACCTTCCAATCATTTTTATTAAAGCGGTTTAGGGGTATTTTTGTCATTTGAAAAGCACCGTGCCACAGCGAAGGCGTTTTAGCACATTTGAGCGTCATCGGGTCAAGGGTTGAAAGCGGTTTATCTGGCCGTGAAGTTGCATGGCGTTCGGGGATGTCCCATTCCATCACCCAAAGGCATTTGGGGCGATTTCGCGCAACCGTAGGAGTAGAAGACAGGCATCGTCCAGGCCGACATCGTTGCACGAGTAACAAGATGACAAATACCTGGAGCTGTCAACACTTCACATCTTCCACTCTCAGAAACCAGCTAATGAATACGACAAACGTCAATCTTAGCGGCAGAACAATTGGCAGGCGTTTAAGAGAATCTGGGCTGGCTTCACGACGACCAGCAATAAGAACACCTCTTACTCCAGCTCACCGCAGAGCCAGTTACCTGGTGCCGGCAGCACACCCGTTGGGCGAGGTGCCAGTGGGGTGACATTCTTTTCACGGACGAATCCCGCTTTAGTATGTCCTTCAATGATGGCAGAATCCGTGTTTGGAGAAGGCCATGGGAGCTGTTCCATGACGCCATTATCCAAGAGGTGGATCGTTACGGAGGGGGATTAATCATGGTCTGGGGTGGCATCAGCAGTCAAGGCAGGACTCCCCTTCATGTCATTCATGGCACCCTAAGATCCCAGCGATACCTGAATGAAATTCTGCAACCCATTGCCCAGCCTACCTTGCAAACCATGGGTGCAGGGGCAATCCTACAAGACGATAACGCAAGACCACATCGGGATCGTGTCGTAGAAGATTATCTTCTTTAACAGAAAAGGATCATTAGAATCGATTGGCCAAGCTCGGTCGACCGATCTGTCGCCCATTGAGCACATTTGGGATGTTCTAGGCAGGCAGGTTTCGACAAATCATCCTCCATCTGTTAATGTCACCCAGCTGACCCTTTTCCTTCAACAAGAGTGGTAGGCCATTCCAAATAATGTCTATCAACCGTGGTTAACTCGATGAGGCAACGGTGCGTCGAATGTATGGCAGCAAACGGTGGCCACACGCGATACTGACATGTTTGTTGTTTGAAGAGCGCTCTTGTGAATTTTTGGACAAGGAGTGAGTGATTTCACCACCTGTCTGTATGTGTATTCCTATTCCGATCTGCAAATGAAACGATGAATTTGTTCAGTTTTAAATTCTGTTTTCTTTGGTATTAATGGCCTGTAAGAATTGAAAAAACCGCCCCTTAAGTTTTGTCCAATAGTATATTACAGCCTAGAAATATTGAAAAGAATATAAGATACAAAAATAGATATGTCTTTGAAAAATTGCACGAGAACGTATTTTTCTGATATTGAAGTATCTTTTTATAGTCTCATTAAGAGATACAGCTGGTTTTCCTTAAGAATTTTAGTAGTTTTCTTTCCGCTGGTAATGTTCTTGAATGTCTGAGTATTTTAGTTTAAGGTTGGCGGGTATTATATGTGAACATTAAGATTTTAATTTAAGTTTAGATGTTTAACGGGAACGATTTTCGAAGTGTCGCCGATTTGGCAAATCAGTGACTCATAACTGACACGCTAGAGCCAGGGCTGGCGAACCATATCTGATCAAGACCCTGTCCCACCTCTCTGCAGATACCCCGGTATCAGGCCGAGCCTGGCTGGGGGTGGGGGGCCGCGCAAAGATCGTCATAGCCTCCGTGGTGGTGGAGTCTGCTAAAGAATTATTGCACACCCCTTGCTGTACTCAGGGACTGATCAAATATCTGTCGTGCCCCACTCCCGAGCCGACACGATGCTGTGCCTCAATATCTTCATCGCATTGGCTGCAGATAACACCAACTAGCAGTTCCAAGGAGATTGAAGAAGAAGAAGAAGAAGATGATGATGATGATGATGATGATGAAGAAGAAGAAGAAGAATTAGAACGAAAGGTTTAAAGTGAAGGTGAAACAGTGAAGGTTTCCAGCTTAGTTTAACTATAACAACATTAAAAATTCATGTTGCTTGTACTATTACCGTTATCATCACATTTAATTTGCAGTAAACATGCAGAGAAAGAGTAATACTACAATATGTTAGTTAATTAGAAAGGACCATCGGTCACACGTTTCGGACACATCGATGGGTGCTTCCATCTCTTCTTCATCATCTCCTTCAGCCTACGGTAGCCGATGGCACCCGTTCTGTTGCTAGACCATCCGTCTGGAGCTCATGATAAATCGTTTATCGTTCGCCAGCCCAAGTTCCACCACTCCCAAACTCCTTCATTCTTGGCAACACAACGCCGGCTCACGGTTGCTAGAGGAGTCCTTTGTTCGAACAGCTTCTCTGACAGCACTGACGATGTTTTGCTCGATCCATTGCCTACCTTTCTCCCAAGACATCTGAGCAGACCAGCTGATCTGTTCCTTCATTCCCCCCCCCCCCCCCAGACACACCTGCGTGGCCTGGTAAACAAATCAATATTATATCTAAGAAATTGTCTTTAACATCTATTTAATATAGATTAAAGAAAATATAGTCATTGAGCCCCAACCCCCAACCACCAAAACAAAATGGCATATGTGCCTCATTGGCGTGATACAGGTCCAACTTTAGTTTGTTTTTAACCTGGCAATTAAAAAAAAAGCTGCTAGTTTTTCTGGCTAAATCACTCAATGACCGCGTGCTTGACAGTCTTGCCCTCCTAAGTACGGACAAAATAGTGCCTTTGGATTCATTTCCCCCCCCCCCCCCCCAGGATAATGGAGGCCATCTGTCCTGATGCCGGGGCTGGTGACTCAAAATCAGTCAAGACCGTGGCCTAGATTCTTCAGTGCAAACTGTGTTTATATCAGCGGTTCTTAAGCTTTTGTTGGTCATGAAGGCCCTCTCCACCACCACCACCCCTCTCACCCCCACCTTTCGGCCTGAGAACAACTGTGGACTTATCTTTAAAAATAGACCAATACATAGAACTTTGCAGATGTCAAGTTTTGATCGAGCAAAATCAGTTGTTGATCCGTGGACTCTCAAAAACCATTTGATTCCCCCCCCCCCCCACAACCCGGGGTCCATAGACTCCAGGTTAAGAATCACTTGTTTAAAGGAAACTGAAAAATAAGTATTGCCTGGAAAGATTCCTGTAAGGAAGTTTGTCGAAAGAATATCACTGCATCTTGGACATAACGCGGGAAATAAAGCATCAAATAACATGTCAGCTGTCTGTCACTACCACAGCCACCACCACCATCATCATCATCAGCAGCAGCAGCATGGTCATCATCGTCATCATCATCACTGGTCCAGTAGGCTTTCGAAACAACAACACGCAGGTCTTCCTCCGTCTTTCCAACAAACCATTCTTTTTTTCCCTCCCCTACCATTTGTTCCCCTTCTGCACCACGCAAGCTCAATGAGATGGTGGTCCAGGCGGTACATCGCTCCAGTGCCACTAGTAAAACAGAGGGGCCCGAGGGATTCGGGAAGCTCGTAGTGGATGGAAACACAAATGAATGAGGGGTTTGGGGGGGGGGGGATTTAGACTTGCTTACAAAATTCCTCTCAAATGTCCTGGCTCCATAGCCAGCAGTTGACTGAACTATTATACCCGGGGAAAAAAAATCTCTGGACTGAAATCCCTTGGGGGAAAAATGCAGTGGAAATAAAAGCGTGCTTTACCAGAACCTAGATACGCTCACCAGCAACAAGTCCCGCACTGTTCTCTGACCTTTGGTATTTGAGATGGTCATGGAAGAGCAGGTTATGCACGGGTGAGATGGAAATGAGAAAAGGTGAAATGTTAAGTTGAAGCGATTCGTTATGTAGAAACACACAGTTTGACCGCTGTCAGGTGTAGAGAGAATCATTTGACTTTGAATATCTGTGGTTTTATGCTGTATGTTTCTGTACAGTGTTTCTCACTGAGGAATCAGATAGATCACCGGGAAGGAATTTCAGGTCTAGAGGAAGAATTTTACTGTTGTATTTTACTTTCTAGGGGAAGAATTTTACTGTTGTGATTGTATAATACAGAAAGTCCATTATGGAGGTTTATTTAATATAGAGACAGTCTGGGTTGATAAGGGGAGGATTGAGACCTGGGAGATTGAGAACTACTTACATCCTTCCCGTGTCGTCTGGCATTACACAGGGCTCGCAGTGTGTGTCTCGCCATTAGCCTCTATTCTCGGTGAGCTTCTCACTCTCATCAAGGGATTTTATGGCAGTCATCTTATCCTCTCTTGTCAGTGTTCTCTTTTTGGGTCTCTCGAGGTCGGTCTATTTTTGTTTTTCCAGATGTTTCCCATTTGGTGGGGCTTGCTTTGTGATTCTCTGATTGTTTCTTCTCTTCACATGGCCCACATATGCCCAACTTCTTTTCTTGGTTGTTGCTGAGACTGTTTGCTGTATGCTTATTTCTCTTGTCTCTGGTTTAGTCTTAATTTTTCCCCTTTATACAATTAGAATTTTTCTTAGACATTGAGAACCACTGCTTCAGTTTTACTGATGGTTATGCTACGGTGATGTTAGAGTCATTGGGGCTGGCCAACCAGAGCTGGGCAAGACTCTATGTCTTTTTTTGGTGCTCCGAGTATCAGGTTAATGTGCTCCTTCAGGCTTTGTAATGGATTTGACCTCGTCGTGATCCCCATGCTAATGGAGTCCGGTCGCTTCCTGGATCCATTCCAGGTCTTCGGAAAAACCCACTGTAATCCAGTTCCCGCCAGACACAATTCCTGTGTTTCAACATTATCATCTTTTTTTTTTTTTTTTGCTGGAAAGACCAACATTCACATCACCATGGAGATCAGAACAACACGAACACTAACAAAAACTAATGTTGACTGCCAGAAATTTTCACTTCTCTTTCATCTTTTCTTTGAGCGCCGATGAATCAGATCAAAACTATTTGCATATTTAGTTTTGTTCTTCTATATCAGTTAAGTGGTTTACAAGCTGATCAAGGAGAAACAGCAGCTCATCTTTCACAGCTTGCTACAATACAGTCATGCAACAAACTAAAACAAAGGCGAAAACTTGACACTGTGAAATAGCGCCGAAAGGCGGTATTTGTATATCCACTGTGGAATTTATCATATACATTTTCCATAGCGGAATCGGCCTTATAATTTATATCATTTTCTTGTTATAGTTCTCATATGAAACTGGATCATCATTCTATGTTTACTGATCTCATGTCTGTGATATACGAGGGTCATACCGAAAGTCGTGAGCAAAAATATTTTTAAAAATCAGAATATATAGATAGAGAAAATATAAATGTATCACCTTAATCTGCATCCTTTGCACTTCATATAGAGGTCACATGACGTCACCATCATGTCACATGACGTCACTATCATGTGTCACATGATCACGCGGAGCAGAAACAAAATGCTGAAGTTTCGTTTCGTCAACGTGCTGTTATTGAGTTCCTCGTTAAAGAGAAAATCCCCGCTGCTGAAATTCACCAAAGACTTCACCTTTCTTATGAGGAGATGTGTATGGATGCTAGCAGTGTTAGGAGGTGGGTGAAACATTTCAAAGATGGAAACACAAGCATTCAAGATACACCTCGCATCGGTCGCCATCGAACTGCTTCCACTGAACGCAACGTGGAAAGGGCTGACGACATCATTAAACAAGAAAGACGTGTCACAGTATCTGAAATAGCTGTAAATCTTGGAATAGGACACAATCCAGTACAGGAGATGTTTGAAACCTTCAATGGAAGCGTTTGTGCCCGCTGGGTCCCACGTTTTTGCCTGAAGAGCACAAAGCTGTGAGAAAAATCATCAATCAAATGAGGAAATTCAGAAAATAGGTTGGGAAATTCTTCCACACCCTGCCTATACCCCCGACCTGGTACCCAGTGATTACCATCTTTTCGGTTTTATGAAAGAACAAATGCGAGGCCATCGCTGCGCAACAGGAGAGAACGTCCAGAAAGCAGTGCGTCTGTGCCTTCGGTCAGCTGGAAGGGAATTCTACCGGGAGGGTATTTTCAAACTTGCAGAGGGATGGGAAAAATGTGTGCAGATAAATGGAGATTATGTTGAAAAGTGAAGAAAAGGATTCAGTTATCTATCTATAAATTCTGATTTAAAAAAAATTGCTCACGACTTTCGGTAAGACCCTCGCACATACAACGTTTGTTTGCTCAAGTATTCCGTGCTTGCAATGACCAAGGTTAAAGACATCAAGATCACCTTGTAAATTATAAATGCACATATAACACTCAATCCAAGATACAAAATAGATAGAAAGTTGATTCTTTTCTTATCAATTGAAAGACTGAGTGGTCTGAGTGTTGATGATATTCTCTGAATAACAGCGCTGCCAGATAACGATTTGGCTGACATAATCTTCTTATCTTGTTAAAAAATTAATCTGATTTCATACACCATCTTAGTTCATCGTCTACCTGACCCCAGCCTCAAATGACTGGTTACTGTTTTTTTTTTTCACTACATAAGTTCTACCGTGTCCGGAAAGAAATTGACCAATCAAATGATTTGTTTGGATTCTATCTAGCACACATCTTCTTCTTCTTCTTCGTACGCAAGACTACCACACATAAGATAGTACTAGGTAATTCTACGCTACACTTTTCTTAGGTGCCAGATTTGATATGAGATTAAACTAGGACCTCAGGGGCTCGATTCTAACACTCTACCTCGCCTGTCCCCTCGGGAACGGGGAGAGGGCGATGTTATAACCCTTATCTACCGTATCTCCGTTTACTTGGAATCTTCCAAACCAAAAATAATTTATACACGTCCAAGGTTTATGTTCTGTATGCTCATAACGTGCAATTATTTCTGTTTATATACACTTCATGGCTGTTTCCTGCCATGTTCGAGATTTGTGCGTTTGTGTTTCCTGTTTAATAATTGCCTCAATCTGAGTTCCCCAGATCGTTCATACACAAAAAAAGGAAAAAAAATTATGGCACACAATTTTGTCAATGTGAGAATTTTAAAGAAAAATAAAACCACTTTAAAAAGAAAATATGGCAAGTTTCAAAGTAGAGACCTCGATATGTTGAATTAGTTTCAAAACATTGCGCAGGAAAGTATAATTTTTAATATTTCAAATCATAAAAACGCTTCAAATATTTACATGCAAGATGGGAGATTAATGTAATTTATATAGAGTGCTGTAAAAAAAATAATAAAAAAGGAACACGTTATCTTCGAAATTAGGAAGGTTTTTGTCAAGGTAACGCTTTCCAGGAACGAGAGAAGCAGAATTTGAGAGAAGCCTCGATGAGAAGAGAGGAAATGTGAGCTTGCAGTTCTAACACGGCACACGTTGTGAGTGCATGAGACTCGGATGTGGGGTTGGTTGGTTCCTTTGAGTGTGTTTAGTACGACCAACAAAGCGTTGAATTATGTCTGTAGCATTTGTGCAGGTACCGCTTATAAGGTCAAAAGACAGCGGCACAACAGTAGGAGCTTCGGTCCTGTAAACTTGGTGTTACAAATTCAAAAACCATGTGCGAACGTTAGGTCGCGTAAATTCGTAGTAAAAATGTTTAGTCGCGCTAGCCATATGTTCACAGTGTAAAAGTTTAGTTGCGTAAGCCGTATGTTCATAGGGTAAATCTTTTAGTTGCGCAAGTCATATGTGTATAGTATAAATGTTTTAGTTGCGTAAGCCATGTGTTCACAGTGTAAATGTTTTAGTCGCGTAAGCCATATGTTCACAGTGTAAATGCTCAGTTGCGTAAGCCGTATGTTCATAGTGTAAACATTTGGTCGCGTAAGTCATATGAAGACGTTAGGTCGCGTAAGCCATATGTTCATAGTGTAAACGTTTAGTCAAATAAGCCAAATGTTCATAGTGCGAAATTTTAGTCGCGTAAAGCCATATGTTCATAGCATAGTCGTTTAGTCAGATGAGGTGTAAGTACATTATGTTAAACAGTTTATTAAATAAACTAATACAATCATTTTCAACAAGAAGTTTCAACTGGAATGAAAGGGTTAGACTGAGATTTTTACCATAATATTAATACTGGAAAGCAGCTGAAAACTTGTTAAAGTAATACTGAAAAAACATGAATTATGATTTCTGAAAAGTCATAGTATGCTGACTTTGATTAGCTACACCGGGCAAGTGACCGTATGTTTGTAAAGACTTGTTCCTATAGAATATATATATATATATATATATATATATATATATATATACCATAAAGTCAAGGATATGAGTAAATTACTGAAATTAACGTACATCTTTTAAAGCACAATTTGCAATGAATATTTCATAAGTTATGACAGGAAGTACTTGCAGTCTGTGGAAGTCAAGTCATAAGAAGTCTACTATCAGATTTTTTTCTGATATTTTCCCTACTCTTCTAAGTTGTATAGCAGTGACGTGAGTTTATATTTTTCTCTATTTTCCTATCTCTTTGTCCACCCCTCCTCATTTTTTTTATTAAGGTATAAACCATATCGTTAAAGCCATGTGCTCCTTCATTATAAATCTGCTCTTACTTTTGTTGTAAATAGCCTTACATTTGTCGTCACATAGTTACTGCAGTGGCTTTATGTATATTTATATATTTAGTTTTGTACATACCTATACCCCAGAATTATCCTTCTATCTACTGTCAGTTAGGCTAGCTACAGACTGGGCATGGATACATTAACTATTGCCTTCTTGTCTTGTAACATATCTCAGTGCTGCTACTTCGCAATGATTATCCCGTGCCAAGATATTTTGAAATGTTAAGAGTATCGGCATTTCGAGATGTTTAAGGCAGCCGTGTCATACTGAAGTTTCGTTTGCATAATTATGAAAAGTTAAAGAAATTTTGAAGTGCTACAAATTTATGTTGTGTTGAAAAGATAGTTTGGGGATAGTAACTTTTTGAAAAAGTCTAATTTCAGGGGCAGTGTTTGGTTCTAAGGACTGCAAACGCGCCACAAACAGCCTCTGGCAGTCAAGTCCAGCTCCTGGCCTTCCCGTGGCAGAACTGTTTAAACTGACAGGAGAAGGGGCGAGGGCGAATATCTGGCGCCTGAAAACCAGTTACTTAGGGTAGATGAGTGTCACGTTTGGTAGCTCATCTGCTGCTGTTGGCGAGATCTTCAGCTGCCGTGTGTGGAGCGGTGCTCTTCCCGGCCAATGAAGAAATTTGCAAATGAGGTTGCCGCGCAGCATCACTGCGGAAAAGGTGGTTGAAAGAATAAAGCGAAGCAAACAGTCAAATCACGGCACCTCTGGTCTGGAGGTCGGCCACGTCCTGAGTGCAGTCATATCGGGTGAAATGCATGAACCGGCTTGTCCCAGAGGTTAAGTCACTGCTGGCTTGACTTTTCAAATGCCGCGCGTGGAGTGAAGCTCCTCCCGGTTAAGGAAGTAAATGCGGAAATAAAGGTTGCTGTGTGGCGCCGATGGGAAAAGGTGGTGGAAAGTGAAGTTTAACCTGGTATGTCCAGTAGTATCGCTACGAGAGCTATACCACGGCACCTCTGCTCTAGAGGCCGCCTACGTCCGAAATACACCTACACTGGTGAAATATGCCTAAACCGGCACACACCAGGGGTGGAACTCGATGGCTAGACATGTCATGCCACCTCCGCTCTAGAGGTCGGTAACGCCTGATAAACACCCATACTGGTGAATTTTGCCTAAACCGGCTCATACCAGGGGTGAATCTTGAAGGCTATGAATGTCACAGTACCTCTGCCCTAGAGGTCGGTCCCGTCCCAAACATGCCCATACTGGGAAATGCCTAAACCGGCTCAACCCAGGGGTAGAAGTCACTAGTGGCGAGGATTCGTCTTCCTGGACAAAAGCTCCATCCTGGGCACAACTAGGAAGGGTAGTGGCCACGACCGCAAAATGCTGAAGTCGGAGACACTGGACCAGGGAAGTCTAGATAGGCAACCACCTCTCACCCGGCGGGGATGTCTGTGTATCCTAATCACGCTGAGGTTTTCCGGTGAGAAAGTCCAACACTGGACTGTATGGGCAACCACCTCTCACCCGGCGGTGATACATGGGTATCTCAAAATACGTCGAGGTTTTCCGGTGAGAAAGTCCAACTCTGGCCTGGGTGGGCTGGCGCCTCTCACCCAGCGGGGATGCACTGATATTCCAAACACGTCGAGGTCTTCCGGTGAGAAAGTCCAACCCTAGACTAAACTGGTGCAATGAAAACCACGGTGTCACGCAATCCCGCTTCCGAGACCCACCAAGAATACAGGCTAAAGCACTGTGATACTCTGAACCCCTTGTGGTCCTTTCGTGGAACTCGTGTGGTCTATTTTGGACCACACAGGGGACCACGGGACCTAACGAGGACCACATGCGTGAATTCAGTAGGATCACAGTGCGGTTTTGGTGGTAGAAGTGAACGAAGAAGAAGAAGAAGGGGCAGTGTTTCAAAAATGATTGAATTATTCTCAGCTCTTGAAAATAACTCAGGAGCATTTGAATGTAATCGTGAAAGATTAAGTTTCCAAATGTTAGGATTTATTTATTTGTTACGAGTGTACAGAGTTGCGTCGGTGATCACAATTCTTCTCCGTCCTTGATGTGTCTAGTAAGTTCAAATATTGTTTGTTTTTCCTATGCCATTGGGTCGGCTTATTCAGACATTTTTGTCTCGGCCTTCCTGTCTTTTTTTTTTCTTCTTTTTTTTCGTTTCAGTTTTCCAGTGACTACAAGGTTCTCCGAATTCCGCCTTCTCGTGAAGTATCCTGGGATTGTCTCCCATATTTGAAACTGTTTTTTTTTTTTTTGTGCTCTGTCACTTCTTGGAAGACCTTATCTCAGTCAGTCATTTGCAAGTACCTTGCGGAACTTTGCCTTCCTAACAGCTATCCTGTAGGCCTTTCGGTTGTAAGGAAGATACCCTGCCGCTGATGCATCCATTTGCAGATTATGAACGATGTCTTGCAGCCATCTTCGCCTTGGTCTTCCTCTCTTTTTTCCCATTAGACCTTATCTACATTTTGTTTATTTCATTGCCCGTGGCATTTGCTTCATCGTTCTCTAAAACTACTTGTCTTCTGGTTCTATTTTCTCTTCTAATTTCATCTCTTTCTTAATTATTCAAGGTTCATACAATATAGCATAACTGCAACTATATGGCGCCGTTATACATCTTATATCTTATATCTTATATCCTTCCCGTGCCGTTAGACGTCACATAGGGCTCGCAAAGTAGTTCGCCAATTTTTCCTGTCTTCGGCGAGTCTTTCAACCTCATCAAAGGATTTTATGCCTGTTAACTTGGCCGTTATACATATTCTCTGCTTAATGTGTTTATCATGTCATGAAATGCTGCTTTTTCCTTTTATATTCCTGATGTTGCTTTTTTTAAAAGTTTCTTTCATGTACGAACTAACCATTAGCTACTTTAATTGTTCCTAGATAACAGAATTCATTTTCTTGCAATTTTTTTTAACCAACACGAACGAAGATATCATTGTTATATTTCAGAAGTGTGAAGTGTTAGTGCCTTCACATTTCTAGACCCTTCACATTTCTAGACCCTTCACATTTCTAGACCCTTCACATTTCTAGACCCTTCACATTTCTAGACCCTTCACATTTCTAGACCACTGCAGCATTTGAGGTAAGGATACTAGCAACTCGGAGGAACCCCATTTTTGTTGAAGCTGGGTTGACCCTGGTGCCAGTCGATCCAAAAAAAAAAAAAAATTCCGTCCTCGTGCGAAAATCAAACCAGGGACCGTCTGATCGCCAAAACGTATGTTTTTCTTATTAAATGATAATAATTTATTTTTCTGGCGTAAAGATGCTTAACAGGACTTTGGTTGGAGAGTATACAGGAACGAAAGAGAGAGGCCAGTGCTTGCCTCTGAAACCCGTCACTACAAAAGAGAAGTAACTCGTTGAAAATTTCACCCGTACCCAACGCTGGTCCATTTCTTGGTGCAGGACGTACCCGTGTCGATCTACAAATTCTGTACACTTTGCACAGTTCGCATTTTGTCCATAGAAGCCATTTTTCACGAGGAGGAGCTTAAATAATAATATTAGTAACAATGATAATAAATTAAGCATAAATAATGAGCGTAAGCATTGACAGATATGTGAACAGACTTTCTGATTCGCCGTCTTGACTTGCTCTTTTCAAATATTGTTTTCAGTGGTTACGTCCCTTGATTTGCAGTGAGTGAGTGAGTGAGTGAGTGAGTGAGTGAGTGAGTGTTAAGAGAGGTCAAATTAATAGGCATAAAATCCCTTGATGAGGTTGAAAAGCTCGCCGAAGACAGGAAAACTTGGCGAACTATCTTGCGAGCCCTGTGTGACGTTTGACGGCACGGGAAGGATATAAGATATAAGAAGATATAAGATATCAGTGTAAAAAATAACCGGCTGATCGAATATGAAATTTGTGTACCTTGTTATGCTACAGCTTCTATACAAAATAAATAACGCACAATTGATATAACATTCCCCTTTTTAGCAATTATTCTAGAGTCTAGACCGAAAAAAAACGTAAGAAGCGACGGTAAATTTTACACAAGTTGCCGTCAGTTATCAGCCAATTCTGTCTCATGTTACAAAGACAACTAGAGGGGAAAAATAGGTCAGAGTATGGGCTGTATAATCGTATCAGTTTATCACATTCCACTTCGCTCTTGGACGCAATCTTAGCGTGCTAGCAACTTGCTGTCTTCGGCATTGATTAGAAGGGCGTCTTGATAGAACGGCTGTGAGAACTAGGAAAAACATCTCTTCATGCTGAGTTACATTTTAAATGTAGATTTGTATTTCTGGGTATGCAGTGCTGGATTATAAACTGGCTTGGTGGTAGGTAGATTTTGTCTTGTTGTTTGTTCTTGCCTTTCTGTTTAGCCACTTATCTAAGTTTATATCCCCTGGTTGTTTGCTCTTGCCTTTCTGTTTAGCCACTTATCTAAGTTTATATCCCCTGGTTGTTTGTTCTTGCCTTTCTGTTTAGCCATTCTTGTAAGTTTATATCCCCTGGTTGTTTGTTCTTGCCTTTCTGTTTAGCCACTTATCTAAGTTTATATCCCCTGGTTGTTTGTTCTTGCCTTTCTGTTTAGCCACTTATCTAAGTTTATATCCCCTGGTTGTTTGTTCTTGCCTTTCTGTTTAGCCACTTATCTAAGTTTATATCCCCTGGTTGTTGTTCTTGCCTTTCTGTTTAGCCATCTTGTAAGTTTATATTCCCTGGTTGTTTGTTCTTGCCTTTCTGTTTAGCCACTTATCTAAGTTTATATCCCCTGGTTGTTTGTTCTTGCCTTTCTGTTTAGCCACTTATCTAAGTTTATATCCCCTGGTTGTTTGCTCTTGCCTTTCTGTTTAGCCACTTATCTAAGTTTATATCCCCTGGTTGTTTGCTCTTGCCTTTCTGTTTAGCCACTTATCTAAGTTTATATCCCCTGGTTGTTTGCTCTTGCCTTTCTGTTTAGCCACTTATCTAAGTTTATATCCCCTGGTTGTTTGTCCTTGCCTTTCTGTTTAGCCATTCTTGTAAGTTTATATTCCCTGGTTGTTTGCCCTTGCCTTTCTGTTTAACCGGTTCTCTAAGTTTATGTTTCCTGTTTATTTATTTATTTTTTTGTCTTTACCTTTCTTTTTAGCTACTTCTGAAAGTTTATATTCCTGGTTGTTTGCCCTTGTCTTTCTGTTTAGCCATTTCTCTAAGTTTTTATATACGGTTGTCAGTAATAAACAAACGGTTGTCAGTAATAAACAAATAGTTGTCAGTAATAAACAGACGGTTTTCAGTAATATACAAACGGTTATCAGCAATAATGTATGGGAGCAATATGTTGCGAGTTTATAATCTCAAATAAAAGTAAAAAATTTCTTCTGAAATCTTTTCTTTTTTCTTTTCTGTTATTTTTTTTAATTTGAGAAAAGGAGGAGAGAGGAAAATATTTTTTCAATGTTTTATCTGAAAAAAAAGTTATTTTACTTCCTCTTATTTTGGGACTACATTTAGTAGCAGTAGAATAAGAATAAGAGAAAGTAGTAGTAGTAGTATTAGTATTAGTAGTAGTAGCAGTAGTAGTAGTAGTAATGTAGTAGTAGTAATAGTAGTACGGTAGTAGTTGTAGTATTAGTATGGTAGTAGTACTAGCAGTAGTATGGTAGTAGTATGGTAACAGTAATAGTAGTATATTAGTAGTAGTAGTATGATAGTAGTAGTAGTAGTATGGTAGTAGTAGTAGTAGTAGTAGTAGTAGTATAATATGGTAGTAGTAGTAGTAGTAGTAGCATTATGATAGTAGTAGTAGTAGCAGCGGTATGGTAGTAGTATTAGTAATATGATAGTAGTAGTAGTAGTAGTAGTATTAGTAGTAGTACTATGGTAATAGTAGTAGTAGTAGAAGTAGAAGTGGTATGGTAGTAGTAGTAGTAGTGATATGATAGTAGTAATAGTAGTAGTAGTAGTAGTAGTAGTAGTAGTAGTAGTAGTAGTATGGTAGAAGTAATATGGTAGTAGTAGTAGTAATAGTAGTAGTAGTAGAAGTGGTATGGTAGTAGTAGTATGGTAGAAGTAGTATGGTAGTAGTAGTAGTAGTAGTAGAAGTGGTATGGTAGTAGTAGTATTAATAGCAGTAAAAGTAACAGATGTAGTATTTGTAGCAGTATTAATGGTAGTAGTAGTATCGTAGTAGTAGTATAGTAGTAGTAGCAGTAGTCGTATGGTAGTAGTAGCAGTCGTAGTATGTTAGTAGTAGTAGGGTAATAGTAGTAGGATAATAGTAGTATGGTAATAGTAGTATGGTAATAGTATTAGGGTAATAGTAGTATGGTAGTAGTAGTAGTAGTAGTAGTAGTAGTAGTAGTAGTAGTTGTAGTTGTAGAAGTAGTTGTAGTAGTAGAAGTGGTATGGTAGTAATAGTATTAATCAATCAAGTGCCATGCCACGTGTCATAGGCGATCATTTCTCTCTACAATTCCCTGTCTTTAGACTTGATTATGAGATCCACCGGTGACTTTTTTCCTAGCCATACTGACAACCCATCCAGTAACTTCTTTCTCTGTTTTCCTCTGTCTCTTCTTTTCTCAATTTTTCCAGTTGCCACAATGTGTTCCAATTTTCCACTTCTCAGAAAGTGTCCTACAAATGTAGCTTGTCTGCCTTTGTTGTAATTTGCCTTTTAACTCCAGCCTCTCTTAAGACATCTTCGTTGGTTTTCTTAGCTGTCCATAGTACCTTCAACATCCTTCTTATAAACCACATTTCCATGACCTCCATTTCTTTCTGTACTCTCTTATTCATGGACCATGCTTCGCATCCATAAAACAAAACTGGCTGGCTGTAACATTTAAGTACACGGAATCTTGTTTCCATTGATGTAGATCTTTTGCACAAGATGTTTTCTCATTGTCTGGAATGCTGAGTTGCCTGAGCACGTCTGCTTTTTATTTCGTTGTAACATTTCCCATCAGTTGTCATAATCATTCCTAAGTACTTGAATCTATCAGCTTGTTTCAGTTCTGTGCCATCGATGGTAATGGTACATTTTGATGCTATTCTTTTCTTTGAGATGACCATCACTTCAGTCTTCTTTTTATTCAGGCTGAGACCTTTACTTTAGGACGTCCAGAAGAGCCTGTAGCTCCCCTTCAGGTTTAGAAGTCAGAACTGTGTTGTCTGCATATCTTAAGTTGTTAAGATTGTACCCGCCAATTGATATTCCTTGCAAGCTCTCTATATTTCTCATTATGTTTTCGCTGTACAAGTAGAACAGATCAGGAGATAGAACACATCCTTGTCTCACTCCCAATTTAATGTCTTGGAATGCTCATATTTGGTTCTCAACCTTCACTGCTGCTGACTGTTGCCACTATATGTTTCTGATGAGTTTCAGATCTTTTCAATCTATCTTGACGTTTCCCAGCATTCTTATAAATTCTGTGTGTCTCACTTTATCGAGTATTAATATTAGTAGTATTAATAGAAGTATAAATAACAGTGAGAGTAGTTGTAATAGTAATAATAGTAGTAGTAGTGATATTGTAACTACTGTAATGGTAGTAGAATTGGTATCAGTAGTATAAATAGTGGCAGAAGTAGTAGTAGTAGTAGTAGTAGTAGTGGTAGTAGTAGCAGTAGTGGTAATAGTAGTAGTAGTAGCAGCAGTAGTAGTAATGGTAGTAGTAGTACTAGTAGTGGTAGTAGTAGTAGTAGCAGCAGTAGTAATAGTAGAAGTAATGGTAGTGATAGTAGTAGTAGAAGCAGTGATGCTGTAACAGCTGTATTGGTAGTGAAGTGTTATATCAGTAGTATACGTAGTAGTAGTAGTAGTAGTAGTAGTAGTAGTCATAGTAGTAGTAGTAAAAGCAGTAGAAATAACAGTGGATATAGTAGTAGTTGCGGTAGCAGTAGTAGTAATAGGAATGTAGCAGCAGAAGCTGTAAAGATAGTAGAAGTGATAGAAGTAGTATAAGCAATAATCGTGGTATTAGTTGTAACAGCAGTGGTTGTATGGTAGTAGTAGTAATAATAGTAGTCTTAACAGCAGTAGAAATAACAGTGGTGGTAGTAGTAGTAGTAGTAGTAGTAGTAGTAGTAGTAGTAATAGTTGTAGTAGCAGCAACAGCAGTAGTAATAGCAGTGTAGTTTTAGCAGTTGTAATGACAATAGAAGTGGTAGCAATACTATAAGTAGTAGTAGTAGTAGCAGTACTCGTAATGTTAGTGATAGTACGATAGTAGTAGTAGTAGTAGTAGTAGTAGTAGTAATAGTTGTAGTAGCAGCAACAGCAGTAGTAATAGCAGTGTAGTTTTAGCAGTTGTAATGACAATAGAAGTGGTAGCAATACTATAAGTAGTAGTAGTAGTAGCAGTACTCGTAATGTTAGTGATAGTACGATAGTAGTAGTAGTAGTAGTAGTAGTAGTAGTAGTAGTAGTAGTAGTAGTAGTAGTAGTAGTTGTTGTAGTTGTAGTAGCAGCTTGTTGCAATAATGACAATATTATCAGTGGTAATAAAATATACAGAAAAAATACGCGGCTCTTCATTAAAAAAATGAAGATAGAAATATTGACCCTTTGCCCCCGACACAACACAAGACAAAAACATCAGACGGGAAATACTGGCTGCTGGTTAACTCACGAACGAGGGCCCTCTCCCCCCCCCCCCTCCCCCCAGATGAATGCATGTAAGAAAATAGCCAGGCACTGACCATTCCCTCTCCTCCCCCCCCCCCCCCCCCACAGCACAGCTAGTCAGGTTTACGAAAAAAGTTTATTTGTTGACATCCCCAGACTTTGG
Organism: Achatina immaculata; assembly: GCA_009760885.1. NCBI lineage: Eukaryota > Metazoa > Mollusca > Gastropoda > Stylommatophora > Achatinidae > Lissachatina > Lissachatina immaculata. The sequence continues at coordinate 37,563,277 of CM019699.1, read as the reverse complement.
TTGATCTGGAAGATCCTTGGACAACACGGAGCCAGGTGAGAGGATTTCGTTCCGTGTAATACTGACCTGATCCAGGACTGTTTCTTTTTTGTTTTTTCATTTAAGATTATTATTTAGGATTATTACAGATCCGCTGACAGGAAAGCTGAGCTTTAGATTTCTTAAAATGCCATCTAAGTTCATGGTCTCTTACTTTTACATTTAACACTACATTCATTTGCTTTACATTTTATTTTTCATGTCTTCTCTCTGTGAACAATAGTTTTATTCATGCCTAATTCTTAATATGTCCCGAGACATTTAAATGGTTTTCAGAAATTAGTAAAACAAAAACCTGGAGTCATAATCTGTTTTGTTTCATAGGTGTGGGTTTGTACGTTTAAACTGCTGTATAGAATAAAAGTTGTGGCTCATATTACTTCCCAATAAAACAGGGCAACCATGATGAGTGATAGCAAGAAATGTTTGTACGTCGTGGATATTGTTCGGTTGTCTAAGAGTTAATGCTGCGAAACATTTGTCCTTTTTTTTTTCTTTGCTTCTTACAAATGGGAAGGGCTGAGAGTGTTTCGTAGCAGCTTACAAAATGTCTTCGGAGGTCATGGTTAGAGCACACCTCCCTGGTGGCCAATATCGGGGGTTCGAATTCGGTCAAAGTTACTCCAGTCAGCCTGCGGTAGAAACTAGTACTTGACACCTTCAGGGCTCCGGAAAGGAAAGTTGTTTGCTAGCAGCTGAAGACAAATATGGGCACTAGCACCACATCTTTTAAGTCCTTCCATGCCATAATATGGCCGCCATTATCTTTCATTACTTGTATGTTGTGCGCCAGAACGGGAGCAAGTTATAACTAACACATTATTAGAATCATATCAGCCCAAAATACTGAAAGACGTCCTGATGTCGGATACAGAGCACTTATGTGCCTGCCCCGAGTGTAATGAAGAATCTCCCAGGGGATCAGTAATAGAACTTGGTCTTATCCAGTATCAACTATCCAGTATCTTTATTTAGTTTCTCCAGTATTTATCTCTAGTTTATAACTATGTCTGCTTACGTTTTGTCACAAAAACATTTTTTTTTATGTTCATAAAATTATTTTCTATAACTGTTTTTTTCAGATTTTCATTTCAATTTGGACTTCATTTACGTAAAGATCGCACTTAAAGATTCTAATCAGCCCGAGGATTATAACTGACAGAAGCTTGTGCAGGAACTAAGGTCAAACCGACTTACACCCATTCATCGACGTTAAGTCTGAGAAATTTGCTAGCAACCATGGGGGGCGTGCTCTCGTATCTGTGGAGCTTCGTAGCTCCAGCCCCTCAGTATGACCTCACTCCGGACCCTACAACGGGTCTCACAGAGAAAGACCGTGTGCTCATTACAGAAACATGGGCTCTGGCAGCTGACAAGAAGACTATCAAGAAGAACGCTGTGGAGTTCTTTCTGCAGTAAGAACATTTTAAAAGTGTTTATTTTTAAATAATCTACCCTTCTCTTTTCTTTGTATAGTTATTGAATTATCTAATACTTAATTTTTTTAGACTGATGAAAAACTTTGAAGTAGGAATCAGTCAGTCAGTCATTCGCATGTCCCTTGTAGAATTTTGCCTCCCTAACAGCTCTCCTGTAGACCTCTCGGTTGTAAGCAAGATGGCCTGCTGCTGATGCATCCATTTACTGATTATCAACGATGTCTTGCAGCCATTGTCGCCTTGATATTCTTCTCTTTCTTTTTCCCATTATGTATCTTTCCAAGGCGGTTTTCTATAAATTCTCATGACGTTTAACGTGTCCAAAATATTTCTCTGTTTAATCATCTTTACTAGCCAACCTTCTTCAATATTAAGTTCTGTAGTATGGATATACTTGGGGTTTTTTGTGTGTGTCTATGATATTTGAAGGACTCTTCTGTAGTACATTCATAGACATTTATATGTTTCTCAGCTGTTTTGTTAAATGTTAAGTAGGAATAATGAGCGCAGATTCCTTTTACTTTTCTCCTTTATTTCTTCAGTGAAAAAAAAAACCTTCATCTTCTAAATGGAGATGGGAACCTAAGATACTTCAGTCATTTTATTGCAACAACGCGCACAAACAAGTTTCAGAACTTTATAATTACAGGGACCACAAGGGCAAATGTGATATTTCAGTCACTTCTGTTTGGCCTTGTTCGTCCTATTAGCGTGCTCGTAAAACTCTGTAACAGCGCCTTATTTACCAGGAAGGATGTCTACACCCAGCCGGTCTGAATTCTAATTTCAATTTTCTCTGAATACCTCGTTCATTTCTTTGACATTGTTTCTATACTGGTGTTCCTTTTCTCTTCCCATGTCTTTTCTGACTTTCTCATCTGTTCCGTGAGAAAGCAGCTGTTAATAAAAAAAACTAACCGATATTCTCTTAATAATATTCTCCTGGTGGAGAACCCAAACAAGCTATCAAGTGAACCCAGCTGGTTGTAACTCTCATTTTAAATTTCTTACAAAAGTAAAAATATAAAAATTCTTCGTATTTACTATGCTCCCCTTTAAATCCTTTTTTTTTCAAGCAAATGCACGCACGCTATAGTTTATAGCTGGGCGTATTCCATTCTCTGATGCTTCTCTCACTGCTCATATTTCCATTTCCGTCTGTGGCCGCAGTCTGTGTTCAGCTGCCTCAGAGAGCGGTAGGCAAGATTTTTGCACGCACTGATATAATAGTCTGGCCTTTCTGTTACCCTTTATAGTGACACATGTGCCAAATATTGTTTTGTTGCATTGTTGTTTTTTCATAACCATAAAGTGTTCTCAACTGTTATTGCTAACTTTTCTTCTTTTCCTTCATCTCTCTCTCTCTCTCTCTCTCTCATATCTCTCTCTCTCTCTCTTTCATTCCCTCCTCTCTTTCTTCGGTAAAACTGTACCATACACCTCCTTCTAACTCTGCTAGTGCCAGTTTTCAACGTAGTCACTGTAACAACTATGCTCCACCCATTGAGCGGATACTTCACTAACTTAACTAACCAAACCTTCATATTATAATACGGATATATTTTAACACTTAAAAATTGAGTTTAGTTTTAAGCGCCAGTATGTGAAATACATAGAAACTAGCAGATAGGAATAACAGGAATAAAAGAAACAGGGAAAAAAATAAATGAAGAAATAAATAAATAAAATGAGGGCAGAGATGTAACTTAAATGTGCCACAAGGAAATTATACAGATTGTGACTGAAATGTCATGAATTGTGGACATTCTGACTGAAATATCACACTGGCAGATTGTAGAGATTGTGACTGAAATGTCTTGAATTGTAGACATTCTGACTGAAATATCTCACTGCAGATTGTAGAGATTGTGACTGAAATGTCTTGAATTGTAGACATTCTGACTGAATATCTCACTGGCAGATTGTAGAGATGTGACTGAAATGTCTTGAATTGTAGACATTCTGACTGAAAAATCTCACTGGCAGATTGTAGAGATTGTGACTGAAATGTCTCACAGACACATTTTGGAGATTCTGAATGAAATGTTGTAGCAATGAAAATTGTCATAAAAACGTTGTCATAAAATTACCCCAAACATAAAATATTTTTCTGTCAGATTAGATCAAACAACATGCACTGAAATATTGAAATAATAATACGTAATAATCCCCAAACATCATAGAAGTCTGAACGGTATAAAGCCACGTATAAAAAATAAATCATTTTAAAAATTAGTGTCAGATTTCTGTCATTAATTATAGCATTTTTTGGACATTTTCCTTCGAGGAGCAGTGTTCCCAAGAATCTACTGTTCGCACATGAATTCCTATTCTACTACCAATAAAATCGATATATATATATATATATATATATATATATATATATTACATCCTTATCGTGCCGTTAAGCGTTTCATAGGGCTCGCATGGTAGTTCGCCAAGTTTTTCTGTCCTCGGCGAGCTTTTCAACCTCATTATGGGATTTTATTTATGCTAATTTGGCCTGTCTTAACAACGTCTTCTTCGGTGTTTCATGTGGTCGACCTCTTTATATTCGTCATCTTGTGTTCCATTTGATAGCTTGTTTGGGGATCCTCTGATTGTTTCTTCTCATCACATGGCCGACATATCTTATCTTATATCTTATATCCTTCCCGTGCCGTTAAACGTTAAAGGAGATGGACATGGCCGACATATGTCCATCTCCTTTTTCTGATCACCCTTGAGACAGGTTCGCTCTTCTGTCTTATTTTTGCGTTGTTCTTGAATTCGTTCCACTTTATACGTAGTATTTTCCGTTCACATTTTTTTTTCAAAAGATTTAAATGTGTCTATTTCTCTTTTGCATGCTTAAATGAGGGTGAATATTAAATTTGAATTGAATAATCTTAGCTTGGTTTTTATGCTTCTAATATATATATATATATATATATATATATATATATATATATATATTCCAGGTTATTTATAGCGTATCCCTCCATGCAAGATGTGTTCCCATTATTCAAAGGGAAAGCCATATCTGAACTGCGAACAAGCCCGAAGATGAAAGCGCACGCTGCCAGCGTTTTCTACGTCATCTCTTCTTATGTGGAGAACCTGGACGACCCAGAGACCCTTGTCGGGCTGGTCCAGAAGATTGCGGTGTCCCATATTGGTAGAGGTATACAGCTGAAGGATTTTGAGGTTCGTGGGCATATATTTCTTTCCCTGGTCTAGACTCTAAGTAAGGGACTTTCAGTCTAGGCTCCGTGGGAGTCATTGATTTTAAAGTAAAAACATCGGCGGAAGGTAAATAGATAGGCAAAGGGGAAAAAATCATTCTCTACAACAAAAATAGTGGTCTGGTTAGCTGAGTGGTTAGGTACTCGCTTTATCAATCCGGTGGTAACATGTTCAAATTCCAGCAGTGTTTTGTCTCTGGCACACACCACAAAATCCCCCGGGGTCCACCCGGTCTCTAAAAACGGGTGCCAGAGAAGTATGGGAAGATAAATGCGGCCATATGTGATACTGACCACATCAGACTTTCATCTGCCGAAGGTCGTGAAAATACGTGCCTAACACCGTATCCGCAATATGCCTAAACTTTTTTTTATTTTACACTAAAGTGCATTGAAGAATATTACTGTCTTATAATATCTACAGATTACTTATCACACTAAGAGCACCTAGAGATTACTGATCACACTAATGTAGAGTGAGCTGTGGATATGAAACTGTTAATACAGAGGTTCGCTGAGACAAATTATTTCCATTATCTCATGGAACAACAAGGAATAGAAAGAGTCTTTGCTGAATGAATATGAGTGATTTTTAGATATTTATTTTACAAAAATACACCTTGCTTTATTTTATTCATTTATGTATTTATTTTTTTTTTCATTAGCACCTGCCTGTTTTATGACAACTTTTAATACAGAGGTACACTGAGACAAACTATTTTCATGGTCCTTCCAGGATAGTCAAGCTTAAAGTTTTTGTTTTTTTTTTTGGTTTCTGACATAGGCCCATTTTTCTGTCTGAGAACAGCTATGGCCCCCTCATTAAAAAGAAAAGCAGTAAAAAGAATCTAGATGATGCTAAGATTTTCTGTTTTGTCCATACCAATCTATTTTGATGGATCTGTAAACCTCCAAAAATCCTCCTAATCACCCCTGTTGCTGCGGGGTAAGACAACAGAAAAGAGTTTGTAGATAAAAGCTGCTCAGAAGCAATAGATCGGCCACAGAGATAAGGAAAGTTATGTACTAGAGGTGGACATGTGGCACCAGTAGGAAGGCAGAAGAATCTGTTTCTGCAGGAGTGCCCAGCATATGGAAGTACAGAGAAAGCAGGTGTGGCCAAAGCCTGTATCAGTTCCAGGGAGACTTTTTTTCAGCATGTTCACGGACTCCAGCTGTCCACCGATTACTTCAAACGTATACAAGTCACTACCTGGGAATGATAGAATAAGAAGAAGAGAAGAAGAAGAAGAAGAAGGACGATGAAGAGGAAGAAAAAGAAGAAGATTTGAAAGAGCAAAGAACTGAACAGGCATACAAGCAGACAGATGGATGGATGGATGGATGGATGGATGGATGGATGGATGGATGGATGGATGGATGGATGGATGGACGGATGGATGGATGGATGTATGGATCAGTCCATCCAACCGTCCTTATGTCCGTCTATCCGTCTGTTTTGTATCCATCCATCCATCCATCCATCCAGAGACAAAACAGACAGATAGACGGACATACGAACGGCTGGAAGGGCTGATTCACATCTCACTTCAAGCTAAAAACTTGCGATATTCCTCCATTTCAGGATCTGAAGATCGTCTTCCTGAAGTTCGTAAAGTCTCTCCTGGGGACACAGTGTACTCCGGAGATTGAGAGAGCCTGGGAGAAGCTCCTCTCTGCCCAGAACGCGGTCTATAAGGCGACGTCGGACGAACTGGCAAGCAAGAAGTAGAAAATGAAGTTACGAAAAGAGGAGAGGGGAGAATGAACATGTTTCTTGACAATTTGTACAGCCCAGCAAAGATACCTGCCAGTCAGAAGAAGAACAAGATGAAGAAAAGTGAGGGGGTTGCTAGATGAAACAGTAAACAATGTCATAGAAATGATCTATGCACTTGCTCAATTTTTTTAAAAAGTAAGAAATTAGTTAATACAATCATCGTGTTACTAAAGTACAACAAATGATGGATAAGGAGTAGTAAGTTTGTATGGGTCAGAGAAGTAAAGATGAAAAATGGAAAGGAACATGAAGGCAACAGCATGTACAGTTTTTATATAAACATAAATTTTATAAATGACTGCTTGTATAATACGTGAATATAGGAAGTGATAAATGTGACTTATTTCATTATCCAGTTTTTTTTTCTTTTTGTTTGATGGTTTATGAGACATGCCTACATGAGAATAATATAAAAGAGAGGAGAGGACAGAGAATGAGGGAGAGGGATAGGGAGAATGAAGTAAACAGATACCGAGAGAAATAGTTGAGAGATCCAACAGGAAACAGAAAGGAGAGGGGAGGAGACACAGAAAAAGAGACAGAGATAGAGAAAGACTGAGAGAGACAGGCAGAAAAAAGAGATTGAGAGAGATAAACAGAAAGGAAGATTAAGAGAGATATTGACAGATAAAAGGGAATGAGAGAAATACAGATAGACAATGAAACAGTTCTGAAGAGAGATACAGACAGAGAAAGAGAAAGAGAGACAGATCAAGGAAAGAGAGACAGATAGACAGACAAAGAAACCAGCAAAGAAAAAGAAACAGGCAGAGAAAGAGTTACACATGAGAGAAAGACACCGTGATAAAAAAGAAATAAAAACATTCTCTTGGAGACAGAATGAAAAAATACACGATAATTAAGGACAAGCAAAGATAAAAAAAGAGAGAGAGAGAGAGAGAGAGAGAGAGAGAGAGAGAGAGAGAGAGAGAGAGAGAGAGAAAGATACATATATTAAGAGGAACAGAGAACAGAGTGAATTACTGCCACAAAAAAATTCTAGCAATTCATGGAACAACAAGGAACAGAAAGAGTCTTTGCTGGATAAATATGAATGATTTGATATATTTATTTCAAAATAATACATATTGTTTAAAACTCCGATACATTAGCTTTATTTTTTTCAGTCATTAGCATGTAGCTGCTTTATGACAAGTTACATATATGTATCATATCGCATGCTTCAAATGTTTGAAACATGTATTTATATTCAGACTATAGTACGTGTGTTCTGCACAAAATATAATAACACAGTGATCATCATCGAAATTATTTCTAAGTCCAATTTTAGATGGGACCAGATTTACCTCATTTTTGTATTTGATTCCTGGTAAAGCATATCTAAGGTAACGGTCTTCCATTGTTCTGTGTTTCTTTTTTTTATATAAACTGTCTTCGTCATTTTTATAGATACTTTTTTAAGCGTTTTATTTCTTCTTTTGATCGTCGCATATTTTCCTCATTGACATCATCATTAACTTCTCCTTTTATTGGTTCCGCCCTAGTTTTTAACTGACTTTGCTACTTCTAGAGATGTACAGAATACGTGGCTTGTCTAGTTCCATTGTTCATAGACTTTTAAAATTACTGCACCGGTTACATCTGTAAGTCCACTTTTAACTCCTAGACTACTGGTGAGCCAGTTAAATGGCTTTAAAGAGAAGAGTAATGAGAAATGTTGTTTCGTCCTTTAAGTGGGAGTTTGTAATTTTAAAGAGTTCTAAACGAAAAAAATAGGCATTGCGTTATTTCCCACTAAGACATAGCGGCCGTGCTGAAACATAGCAAAAATTGTTCTTCATTTATATATATATATATATATATATATGAAGGATTTACCTTAGCCGTATTTACAACGCACTGTAACAGGAAACGTTTCCATCAGCCGCGAGTACTTGGAAGGACTTGCAAAGGATCGTGCCACATAGAAAGCGAAACGCAAGAACGGTTTTGTGTCATCTGAGAAGACACTGAATGGGAGATTTAAGACACGAGACATGAAAACACAAAGAGACTGAATCGGAGGGTCAACAGACAAAGAGGTGAAAACACAAAGAGGCTAAATGGGAGATTTAAGACACGAGACATGAAAACACAAAGAGACTGAATCGGAGGGTCAACAGACAAAGAGGTGAAAACACAAAGAGGCTAAATGGGAGATTTAAGAGACTGAATCGGGCAACACAAAGAGAAGGTTCACCCCCGTGGGGGTGGGGGAGGGAGGGGAGGAGGTAGGAACTGATAGAAAGGATAAGTGAATTGAAAGAAGCGAAGGCGCGAAGACCATTAGAAGAGAAATGTTGAAAAGGGTGCAGGGCGGGGGATAAGATAGAAAGATGTGGAGAAAAAAAATAGAGTGAGAGAGAAGGAGAGAAATAAATGAATATGTGGTTTGGGTGTATCTCTTGGATAAAGCCGCCAAAGAAAGTGAACAGAAAGGCCTTACTTTGAACATCAAAAAGACAGAGACTATGGTTATATCTAAGAAACAGAATCCACCAACATGCAGTATTAAATTAAACGGAACTATTCTAAAGCAGGTGCAGAAATTCAAATACCTTGGAGCAGTAATAACTTCAGATGGGAAATGCAGAACAGAAATTAGGAACAGAACAGGCCAAACAAAGACTGCATTTCAGAGAATGAGAAACATATTAGCCAACACATCCTTATCAATGAATGTTAGAAAACGAGTCCTAAAATGCTATATTGAACCTATCTTGTTATATGGAAGTGAATCATGGACAATAGGCAAGTCTGCACAAAAATCATTGGAAGCAGCAGAAATGTGGTTTATTAGAAGAATATTGTGAATCCCCTGGACAGCAAAAATAACTAATGAAGAATGTATGAGAAGAGCTGTAGAGACAAAAAAATCTTGTCAAAAAATAAGAGAGAGACAATGTACTTTCAAAGGACATGCAATGAGAAGAGGGGGCATTGAAAATATTATAACAACAGGAAAAATAGACGGAAGAAGATCAAGAGGAAGACCAAGAGAAATGATACTGGACAGTCTGACGGGATGGTGTGAGAGGAGATCACCAACTGAGCTGATGGCCTGCATGAAGGATCGTGTACTCTGAAGAAGGATAATAGCCAACGCCAGTCGGCACGGCACCTGATGATGATGATGATGATGATTATGCGATTTGGAAGAGTAAAGAGAAAATGAACAGAAAAAAAGACCGGTTTGGTCAAACTTGTCCGCTTATAGTTTTCAAGTTTTCTCATTTTGTGATGACCCATAATTTTATAGGGAAAGACCAACATTGCTATTTCAAAAGGAAAGACTAAAGTTGCTATTTCAAAAGGAAAGACGAAAATTGCTATTGCACAGGATGAACAAATAAAGCAGATTATATCCGTCCACGTGGATAAAGCCCTCAGTGAAAACTCCTTCAACACAAACCGCCACCGGAAAAGTAAAACATTAAAAAATGGAGATCACCTGATTCTACAAAAGTTTGAACATTCTTATAGCAGAAAAGCGGATGTAGATTCCTTGAACAACATCTCGGACGCCTGGAAGTTTATTATCGAGCTTTGCCGTGGGGGTACTTACCTGTCTTAAATAAGGTCAAGCGTCACGGCATTGATAAATCAGGAGTGATAATACTCGTATACATTTCTAATGTTTACGAGATTTACGTAAAATGATCCTTCTTCCGCTGCGTTCTATATTCGTCTGTCGTATAATTTGTTTCGCTGGGGGGCCAAGTTCCTAAAGTAATAATTTATGATTTCCTTTCTTTTAAACCGTCCTTCTTATAAGCCACATATGTGGTTTATAAGAAGGATGTTGAAAGTACCATGTGCAGCCAAGAAAACCAGTGAATAAAGTCTTAAGAGAGGCTGGAGTTAAAAGGCGAATGACAGCAAAGATCAGGGGCAGACAAGCGAGATTTGTAGGACATTTTCTGAGAAGAGTAAAGCTGGAACACATTGTGGCAAGTGGAACAACTGAGGGAAGAAGGGACAGAGGGAGACAGAAAGAGAGAGAAGTTACTTGATGGGCTATCAGTGTGGCTAGGAAGAAAGTCACCGGAGGACCTCATAATCAACGCAAAAGACAGGAATTGTGGAGAGAAATGATCGCCTACGCCACCCGGCTCTGGCACTTATACATTAGATTTCCTTTCTAGGGACTCCTGTTTCCTGCTGCTCTTGCAGTGCTCGGTTAGGCGGGGGGTGGGGGGCCGCGGGGCCCTATCCCCTTGCTTTTTTCACATTATTCCTTGGTCAGTTAAAAAAACAGAACGTTCCTCATTTCTCTTTTTTCTCTCTATCCCCCCCCCCCCCCCTTCCCCCATGTTTACGATGTTCACTTTCCGTGGTCTGAAAACCTTGACCTTGAGGGGTGATGTATTTAAGATTTCCACTGTTTTCCGTTGTTTAGAACGCTTACGCTTTATAGTGTGTATGGCCTCTATTTTACTGTTTAATAATAATAATAATGGTGGGATTTTTCATCTTAAAAAATGATTATTGCGCAGATAGATGTAAGTTGTTATGGAACTCTCCTAGCATAATTTTGCTGAAAAGTTTCCCTTACGACTGACTTGAAGCTATAAGAAGACTAAGAAAGAAATTAATCACCAGTTCTCTTATGGTCTCTGCCAGTGGTCTTCTTCTTTTTCTTTTTGTCAAGGTTTAATGTCGTAGCCTTCGATCTTCCTAAACCCTGAAACAAGGCGGTGGACTTTACTGCTTATTTGCCACATGGTAGCAGGCGAACATGACCAGGCTCAAGAGATAAATTTAGGCCATAAAGTTCTCTAGTACGTTCGTTTTAAAGGAAAAGTTAGGTAAAACTTTAAGCATCTGCAAGTTCAAATGAAGCTAAATATGGGAACTTGTCGTGTGCTAGGGAATCAAATGTAGAAAACGATACTGCCCACAAAGACCTTCACTTCACGATAAAATTTCGGTTGTAAAATTTCATTTCATTGTGAAATTTCAGTTAAATTGTTGTAAATTCGTATTTTCTTTGTAATTTCTATATTTTTTTTTAATTGGACTGCATTCTCAATCAGTCCCCAGCATTTCTTGTTAGACTTCTTTCTTTATTACAATCTCCACAAATTTGTGTTGTACTTCTTTCTCTTTTATAGAGACAATCCCCAGCATGTCGTGTTAGACTTTTTTCTTTCTTACAGAGACAATCCCCAGTATTTCATGTCAGACTTCTTTCTTTCTTACAGAGACAATCCCCAGCATTTCATGTCAGACTTCTTTCTTTCTTACGGAGACAATCCCCAGCATTTCATATTAGACTTCTTTCTTTCTTACGGAGACAATCCCCAGCATTTCATATTAGACTTCTTTCTTTCTTACAGAGACAATCCCCAGCATTTCATGTCAGACTTCTTTCTTTCTTACGGAGACAATCCCCAGCATTTCATATTAGACTTCTTTCTTTCTTACAGAGACAATCCCCAGCATTTCATGTCAGACTTCTTTCTTTCTTACAGAGACAATCCCCAGCATTTCATATTAGACTTCTTTCTTTCTTACAGAGACAATCCCCAGCATTTCATATTAGACTTCTTTCTTTCTTACAGAGACAATCCCCAGCATTTCATATTAGACTTCTTTCTTTCTTACAGAGACAATCCCCAGCATTTCATATTAGACTTCTTTCTTTCTTACAGAGACAATCTCCAGTACTTCGTGTGGCCGGGTATCCAGTGTTGTTTTCGCCTACTGGCTGCTTGATCTAATCTTTGACTTCAGGCCAATGACCGTCTGCTGAAGACGATAAGAGAAAACGTTGTTTATTTCACGCGCCTCTTTCTACTGTTTTGTTCTCCCCTTCAGACCCCCAGTCAGTGGCCAGAAAGTTCGCTTCCACTGACCCATTTTCTACTTTTTACGTAAGCGCATAATTTACATCTTTTCTGTTGCACTTCTAGGTTAAGCTTTGTCCCTTTATAAAACCTGTGTTTAAAATTTTAAAAAAACAAACTCGTGTTTAAAACATATTTCTCTACAGTGTAATTTATGTTTGTAATGCCTGTAGCCTCTCTTCCCGACCATAAGCCACACAGCACAAAGGCTTTGCAGTCATTTATATCTCTGGGCTTGTTCTCCACGTCTGTATTCTTTGGTCTTCCTTGTTTTCGATTTCCTTGAGAGTTTCATGTTAAAGCTTGTCTTGCTATGCCGTCTTTCTGTAGTGCTTTTACATTTCATAAAATTTGTTTATTTATTTATTTTTAAATGAAAAGCCTTTTTTTTTTTGTGGAAGTCAAATTATTTACAGTTTTATTTCTTGTCCTCGAGGAGAAGAAACTCTGTGATTCGTACGAAGACCTCTTGCTGACAGCTGGATTCATGGACGCGACCCAGCTCCCTGCTTAAAAAGCTGAGCATACGAAGTGAAGAAGAAGAAGAAGATGAATAAGCAGAAGAAGAAGAAGAAGAAGAAGATGAATAAGCAGAAGAAGAAGAAGAAGATGAATAAGCAGAAGAAGAAGAAGAAGAAGATGAATAAGCAGAAGAAGAAGAAGAAGAAGATGAATAAGCAGAAGAAGAAGAAGAAGATGAATAAGCAGAAGAAGAAGAAGAAGAAGATGATGAATAAGCAGAAGAAGAAGAAGAAGATGAATAAGCAGAAGAAGAAGAAGAAGAAGAAGATGAATAAGCAGAAGAAGAAGAAGAAGAAGATGAATAAGCAGAAGAAGAAGAAGAAGAAGATGAATAAGCAGAAGAAGAAGAAGATGAATAAGCAGAAGAAGAAGAAGAAGAAGATGAATAAGCAGAAGAAGAAGAAGAAGAAGAAGAAGATGAATAAGCAGAAGAAGAAGAAGAAGATGAATAAGCAGAAGAAGAAGAAGAAGAGATTTGTTATCTTGGTTTATTTCGATGGGGTTTTTTGTAAACTTGCTACAAATTGTAGTTTTTTTTTTACTAAGCTAAGTAAAGATAGTTTAAAACATGAAGTAGTAGATAATATGAATAAATTATTTTGTTCTCAATATGATAACAGAGCAAAGTTGCTGAAACCCTGGAAGAATTGTTTTCCCTCCCTCACAGTCACCTCCCCCCCTCCTCTCTTGCATTCTCCTCTTTTCTTTCTATCCCACTCATTATCCCCCCCCCCCCCCCCACCTCCTTCCAACACTTAAAAGCCCTTGCTACATAACTTGCTTCTGGTTTTCGTTTACTCATTTGACTAGGTCTTTCTATTTCCTTAAACTACCTCTTTCTTCCTCTCTCTCTCTCCTTTCACACACTCTCTATCGCGTTCTCTCACACACTTTATCTCTCTCCCTCTCTCATTCTTTTGCTCTCACTCTCCCTCTCACACACTTTCTTTCACTCTCCCTCTCTCTCACACCCTCACACACTCTCTCACACCCTCACACTCTCTCACTCTCCCTCTGTCTCTCACACTCTCTCTCACACTCTCTCTCACTCTCCTTCTCTCTCACACGCTCTCTCTCACACTCTTTCTTACACTCTCTTTCTCTCTCACGCTCTCTCACACTCTCTCTCACACTCTCTCTCACTCTCCTTCTCTCTCACACGCTCTCTCTCACACTCTCTCTCTCACTCTCCTTCTCTCTCACACGCTCTCTCACACTCTCTCTCACTCTCCTTCTCTCTCACACTCTCTCTCACTCTGTCTCTCACTCTCTCTCACACTGTCTCTCACACTCTCCTTCTCTCTCACACGCTCTCTCTCACACTCTCTCTCACACACTCTCTCTCCCTCTGTCTCTCACTCTCTTTCTCACACTCTCTCTCACACACTCTCTCTCACTCTCCTTTTCTCTCAAACGCTCTCTCTCACTCTCCTTCTCTCTCACACTCTCTCTCTCTCACTCTCCCTCTCTCTCTCACTCTCTCTCGCACTCTCTCTCACTCTCCTTCTCTCTCACACGCTCTCTTTCACTCTCTTTCTCTCTCACTCTCCATCTGTCTCTCACTCTCTCTCTCTCACACACTCTCTCTCACTCTCCTTCTCTCTCACACTCTCTCTCACTCTCCCTCTGTCTCTCACTCTCTCTCACACTCTCTCTCTCACTCTCCTTCTCTCTCACACTCTCACTCTCTCTCACACATACTCTCCCTCCTCACTCTCTCGCTCTCCCCACCCTCTCTCTCTCCCTCTCTCTCCCACACTCCTCATGTATATGTGTCATGTACTTCATTCGTTAGCAACATATTACCATATTCAATTCTGTATAAGAAAAATGTATATCCCACACAACTTACATGTTACCGAGTGTCTTATTACATACATATTGTTACATCCTTCCTCACAGTTAAACAATTGTACATAAACAATTAACTGACATTATGTATATTATGTATTCGTTTAAGACTGTATGTTTATAATTTATTTTTAAATTCAGGAGAATTTGAACGAATAGTTTTTCCATTAACAAATAATAAATGCCATTTCATAAATTATATTCATTTAAACGTCCATGAAATGTCTATCTGCGTCATTTTTGCACAATGATTTTACCGACTGCGAATAATTTTGCCTGTATTATGTAGACGTAATATTTTGGTATAATACAAATTATTTGTAACTTCAACATACATGATTGTTCGCTTTTGTTTTATTGAATGACTGCGAGAGTCTCTTTTATTGACTGATTGAAAGAGTTTGTTTTCTTGACTAATTGAAAGAGTTTGTTTTCTTTTACTGACTGTAAGAATTTGTTTTATTGACAGACTGAAAGAGTTTGTTTTCTTGACTGATTGAAATAGTTTGTTTTCTTGACTGATTTAAAGAGTTTGTTTTCTTGACTGATTTATATAGATTTTTCTTGACTGATTGTCAGAGTTTGTTTTCTTGGCTGATTGGAAGAGTTTGTTTTCTTGATTTATTGTGAGAGTTTGTTTTCTTGATTGATTTAAGAATTTGTTTTCTTGACTGATTATGAATGTTTTATTGACTGATTGAAAGAATTTATGTTCTTGACTGAGTATGAGTGTTTTCGTTACTGATTGTGAGTGTTTTCTTGAATGAATTTGAGTGTTTTCTTGACTGATTATGAGTGTCTCCTTGACTGATTGTGAGTGTTTTCTTTACCAGTTTAGTGTTTTCTTGACTGATTGTGAGTGTTTTCTTTACTGATTGTGAGTGTTTTCTTTACTGATTGTGTGTGTTTTCTTTACTGATTATGAGTGTATTCTTTACTGATTGTGAGTGTATTCTTTACTGATTGTGTGTGTTTTCTTTACTGATTGTGAGTGTTTTCTTTACTGATTGTGTGTGTTTTCTTTACTGATTATGAGTGTATTCTTTACTGATTGTGAGTGTATTCTTTACTGATTGTGTGTGTTTTCTTTACTGATTGTGAGTGTTTTCTTTACTGATTGTGAGTGTATTCTTTACTGATTGTGAGTGTTTTCTTTACCAGTTTAGTGTTTTCTTGACTGATTGTGAGTGTTTTCTTTACTGATTGTGAGTGTATTCTTTACTGATTGTGTGTGTTTTCTTTACTGATTGTGAGTGTATTCTTTACTGATTGTGAGTGTTTTCTTTACTGATTGTGTGTGTTTTCTTTACTGATTATGAGTGTATTCTTTACTGATTGTGTGTGTATTCTTTACTGATTGTGAGTGTATTCTTTACTGATTGTGAGTGTATTCTTTACTGATTGTGAGTGTTTTCTTTACTGATTGTGAGTGTTTTATTGACTAATTGCGAAAGTTTGCTTTTGTAACTGGCTGTTCATGCTTGTTTCATTGACTAATTGCGAAAGTTTGCTTTTGTAACTGGCTGTTCATGCTTGTTTCATTGACTAATTGCGAAAGTTTGCTTTTGTAACTGGCTGTTCATGCTTGTTTCATTGACTAATTGCGGGAGTTTGCTTTCTTACTTGTTTGCTAGAGGTAATCAAGATTGTTAGTTTAATGATCAGCAATATGTAAACAAATATTTTAAATAGGCTTCCTTGACAGACAACACGTGAGCTCTCCCAACAAGCACAACAAGTAGTTTGCCAGAAACTTAATGGCAACTGTTTACTTGATGAAACAACTGTTTAAAGTAACCTCAAGCTGTATTATGCCCACATTTTATTCCATATATCTATCTACTTATGCTATAGAATCCTCAGTATTTGTTCTCATGGTGCTGTTAATTGGTTTTTAAGACTGAACTGAATGGCTACCATCTTGGACGCGATCTGGTAGAGTATTGTACTGAATGGTTACCATCTTGGACGCGATCTGGTAGCAGGATTGTACTAACTGGCTACCATATTGGACGCGATCTGATATTAAGATTGTACTGAATGGCTACCATCTTGGACACGATCTGGTAGCAGGATTGTACTAAATGGCTACCACCTTGGACATGATTTGGTAGTAGGATTGTACTGAATGGTTACCATCTTGGACGCGATCTGGTAGCAGGATTGTACTAACTGGCTACCATATTGGACGCGATCTGATATTAAGATTGTACTGAATGGCTACCATCTTGGACACGATCTGGTAGAAGGATTGTACTGAATGGCTACCATCTTGGACATGATCTGGTAGCAGGATTGTACTGAATGGCTACCATCTTGGACATGATCTGGTAAGAGGATTGTACTGAATGGCTACCATCTTGGACACGATCTGGTAGCATGATTGTACTGAATAGCTACCATCTTGGACATGATCTGGTCTTAGGATTGTACTGAAAGGCTACCATCTTGAACATGATCTGGTAGCATGATTGTACTGAATGGCTACCATATTGGACATGATCTAGTAGCAGGATTGTACTGAATGGCTACCATCTTGGACATGATCTGGTAGCAGGATTGTACTGAATGGCTACCATCTTGGACGCGATCTGGTAGCAGGATTGTACTGAATGGCTACCATCTTGGACATGATCTGGTAGCAGGATTGTACTGAATGGCTACCATCTTGGACATGATCTGGTAGCAGGATTGTACTGAATGGCTACCATCTTGGACATGATCTGGTAAGAGGATTGTACTGAATGGCTACCATCTTGGACACGATCTGGTAGCATGATTGTACTGAATAGCTACCATCTTGGACATGATCTGGTCTTAGGATTGTACTGAAAGGCTACCATCTTGAACATGATCTGGTAGCATGATTGTACTGAATGGCTACCATATTGGACATGATCTAGTAGCAGGATTGTACTGAATGGCTACCATCTTGGACGCGATCTGGTAGCAGGATTGTACTAACCGGCTACCATCTTGGACGTCATCTGATATTAGGATTGTACTGAATGGCTACCAATTTGGACGCGATCTGATAGAAGGATTGTACTGAATGGCTACCATCTTGGACATGATCTGGTAGCAGGATTGTACTGAATGGCTACCAATTTGGACGCGGTCTGATAGAAGGATTGTACTGAATGGCTACCATCTTGGACATGATCTGGTAGCAGGATTGTACTGAATGGCTACCAATTTGGACGCGATCTGATAGAAGGATTGTACTGAATGGCTACCATCTTGGACATGATCTGGTAGCAGGATTGTACTGAATGGCTACCATCTTGGACATGATCTGGTAGCAGGATTGTACTGAATGGCTACCAATTTGGACGCGGTCTGGTAGTAGCTGAGAGATAAGGGGAGTGTAAGAAGAGATATCTAAATTTACGACAAGCTGTGTTTTCACATGGATCAAGATAAACAAACAGCGCGACTGACGAATAGCATTTTTCGGAGAATATAAAAAGAGTGAACTGGGTTAGACGTTAGTGAAGAAGCTATGACAGGCTACTAGTTGCATTAAAAAAAGGTTTGTTTCGTTTTCTGTTGACGTTCATTTTACTGAATATAGTTTTTTTTAACGAGCTCTTCTGAGAACATTAATTTTTTTTTATACAGATTTGTATAAAGTGTCGCATACTATAAATCTACTACTTTTATATATATTTTGATTGTGTTTCGATGTTAGTAAGTTAAAATAGATATCATATTATGTAGTTGAATTTTATTTTTCTGAATATAAAATGTTGAATATATTTTAATCCAAATCGTTAAGTTACGTAAGTGCCACAGTGAAGGATGATAATTATTCACAATTGTCGATTTTAAGCCGTCTTCGATATTTCTGTCCAGTTGTTTTGTTCTTCATAAAATGCTGAATTGTGATTTTACTATGAACTGATAGTATGGAAGTAGTTTCCCAGTGCCTTGTAGGGACTAGAAGTACTACGGCGGTCTCCCTGTGTCCTGCAGGGACTAGAAGTACTACAGCGGTTTCCCTGTGCCCTGCAGGGACTAGAAGTACTACAGCGGTTTCCCTGTGTCCTGCAGGGACTAGAAGTACTACAGCGGTCTCCCTGTGTCCTGCAGGGATTAGAAGTACTACGGCGGTTTCCCTGTGTCCTGCAGGGATTAGAAGTACTACAGCGGTCTCCCTGTGTCCTGCAGGGATTAGAAGTACTACAGCGGTCTCCCTGTGTCCTGCAGGGATTAGAAGTACTACGGCGGTTTCCCTGTGTCCTGCAGGGATTAGAAGTACTACAGCGGTCTCCCTGTGCCCTGCATGAACTAGAAGTATTACGGCGGTTTCCCTGTGCCCTGCATGAACTAGAAGTATTACGGCGGTTTCCCTGTGCCCTGCTCGGACTAGAAGTACTACAGCGGTTTCCCTGTGCCCTGCTCGGACTGGAAGTACTACGACGGTTTCCCTGTGTCCTGCAGGGACTAGAAGTACTACAGCGGTCTCCCTGTGCCGCATTGCAGTTGAAAGTACTGCAGTAGTTTTCATATGCCTTTTAGGGACTAAAAATATGATAATTTCCTTGTGCCTTCTGAAGGCTGAACCTACTGGGGCAGTTTCCCTCTAGATTTCTACAGAGTAAAAATTCGACGCTAATTTCCCTGTAAAAATTCAACGCTGATTTCCCTATAAATTTCCAGCCTGCTTCCATACGTGTTTTCTTTTTGTCTTTCTGCATGGTTAAAGGGTCTAACTTGAAAGGTTCTTGGGTATACTTATTTCGTGCCGGCCTACTATTCATGTTTTCTGTCTTTACCTAAAGCTCATCACTCTTCGTTTTGTCACCCGATTCCACTGGCCTAGTATGACAAAATCTATCTTCTTTTTTGTCACCTGATACACAGGATCTTGATAACATTAACTAATCTTAAATTTAAAAAAAAAGTATATTTAACTCTGAAAACATATAGTTTCCAACAGAAACCCACAGTAACAGGCCTAGCCTGACTAACAGGGGCGGAGATCATCCTAGTCCCTATGGGGGTGAAGTCTGCTTTAGCAGTATTGCACATTTCTTCCAAAATTATGCCCCGTATTATTATCTTGTTTTTCTTTCAGAAACCTAAAAATCTTTTACATGATTATAGACCAACATTGTTTACTGCAGGCACCCGAGAAGCGAAATGGTTAGTAACCCCGTTTCTATTATAGCCAAAGTCGGTGGTTCGAATCTGTTCTGGAATGTCCCGTTCACGCAATTGCAGGTATGGGGCTGGTTCCCTGTATAGTCTAAAGAAAAGGCTGCCAGGTATAATGATATTCACTTCACTTTCAAGCATTGGGTCGAGTAAAGGAAAATATGAGCACTATCACCACATACTCTAAGTGCCTTCATGGCACTATCACCACATCCTGTAGGTGCCTTCATGGCACTATCACCACATCCTGTAGGTGCCTTCTTGGCACTGTCACCACATCCTGTAGGTGCCTTCATGAAATGACAGTTTCTTTTTACCTTATGTGTACTGTACAGCATAACAAAAACTTAACCCTTTTGCTTCTGAATTAATTTCTATTCTCTATCAGAATAAATTTTGATTAGAAACACATAAACCAAAAAGTAATTATAATTACTGTAAAAATAAGGATTGTCTTAGAAATAGGCTACTTTTCATTTATTTAGACTTTATCGTTTTGGGCACTGATTTGAATAGATAAGCAAGATCTACCAAGACTATCAGCCCTGTTTTAAAGTGAAAGAAGTAAATTTTTCTAACACGCGCACTCTACAAAGGCTGAATTTCAGTTTCTCCAGATTTCGAAGTATTACATCATTTGTTCTTATCACATTTCGAGAAAGGTCTAATTTTAGTTTGCAAATAACTTCATTTATCAAGATTAAGTAATAAAAGGGAATAATCCATAATCTTTATAACGACACCCTCTGGCCCCGGTAATTGTTATGTAAACTTTTTTCTTCTTTATAACATAACAGAGTTTTACGTATTACAAATACATAAGAAAAGACACATAAACAACAATACGTACAAGATTGTCGTGAAAGAATAGAAGGACATCAGAAGTGTGGAAGAGATAATGAAATCTTTTAAGAAATGAAGACATTGACGAGAAATGTCACACCTAAGCTAGATGTAATTTGTTCTTAAAAATAGGTGAATGTTAACTGTCCTAGAAATTGGTAAACATTTTATTGAACAAATTCTATCAATACGGGATTTCCAAATCGTCCACAATAACAGCAAACAATGTACTGTGATGCACTATAAGGTATCCTTGTGCTTATGTCTTTTGTCTTTAAATTTGGCCCACACTTCCCTCTTCGTATGAGACTGCAATCTTACTGAGAATCGCTCGCCAGCTGAATAGGAAAACTATACTGTTAAAAAAAAGAAACGCAGAAGTCGCAGTGGAAACCAAATTTCCATCTTGTATCAAAATTGTATTTTACGGAATTAATGTTTCAATCTTGGCATGAAGAAACTTTAAGACTTTAACAATGAAATGATGTTCATTAAATCTGGCTTGGACTTTTATTCTTTGTGACTGAGACCTTCGTTTCAGTAAGGTGTATGGCTTCCTCCGACCTGTATCAGAGAACATTTCCTTGACATGGATCCGATTAGCCGTTGGATTTTTTGTTTGGGATGGCTGCCCACTCTTCCCGCAGTGCAAGAGACAACTGTCCGAGATTGGTTGGCACCACATTTCGCTGGCGGACTTGCCTGTTGAATTCACCCCATAAGTGTTCTATTGGGTTCATGTCTGATGACATGGATGGCCACAGAATGGTCTGGACGTTGTTGTCAGCGAGGAACTGGGTGGTGAGTTGTGCCACATGAGGTCGAGGGTTATCCTGCTAAAAATCGACCCTGGTACAGCCAGAAGTGGAAGGACGTGAGGACGAAGAATTTTAGCGACGTATCGTTGGGCATTCATGCGTCCTTCAATTTGCACCAGGTCACTTCTTCCCAGGAAGTTGATCGTCCCCCACACCAGTACACCTCCACTACCATGTGGAGGAGCCTCATTCACGCAGTTCTGGGCGTAGCGCTCATGGACTCTGCGGTAAACTCTTCTCCGTCTATCGTGTCGCTGGAGCAGAAAGAATGATTCATCACTAAACCATACCGTTCTCCAATCATTCGCAACGGTCCATTGACGATGTTGGTTCGCCCACTTCAGTCGGTTCTGACGATGCCGGTCCGTAAGAATAGGACCTCTGTAGGGTCTTCTAGATCATAGACCAGCGGTTCCTGACCGTTTGATCCGAAATTCAACGAGCTGCTGTCATTGACTGGACTGTTGAGGACGCAGATGCAAATCGATTCCTGAGGTGACGCAGTTGTATGAAGCGGTCTTCGGCAGGAGTTGTGACTATTGGTCTTCCACTGCGCGGCCGGTCTGCAACTGAGCCAGTTTCTTGAAATCGTCTCGGAAGGCGACTAATGTTGCTTTTAACCACATTAAATACACTTTGTGACTGTCCTGTCTGTAAACATTCAATGATGATGAGTCGTTGTTCTGTAGTGAGATGAGCCATACTCGCGCACTGAATTTTCAAATGAATTGATTCGAGGTGCGTCAATAGGCATTCAATAACATGGTCAGTGAGTTTTGTGTTCAGTAAGTTTCACGGGATTCTCGTGAACCTGTGATAAGTTATTGTCAAAATGATTTTTTGACTAGTGTCGCTTTTCTGTGTTCATGAATCATCTGCTAGGTACAATTTAGGTCAGCACGTGAAATTTATGTCCAAGTGAACATTTCAGGCAATTTACCTTTGTCTGATAAAAAAACTTCAGTTTAATTCGCAACATCCTATTTCTTGCGTTTCTTCTTCTTTTTTGCTGTTGTTAAACAGTTTAAATATAAGCTGTTAGAGCTAGTGGTTACAAAGACTTTGTTTCTATTCTGCAGTGTCTGTTGAAAACTTTCACTTTCCAGTATGTTATATCTATATAATTCTTCTCCCATGAGATCTTACCTATTTTTATCGAATACGAGGCAGATTTAGGTAAAATATTTGTAGGTAAAGGTATCCAATCATATTTTTACTCAGGACATCACCGTTAAACAAATGATTAGCTTTTAAGGCTTCTTCGGTTATAGTAGAATTTAACTCAAAGCACAGTGGCTCTCAACCGTTTTCTTCCCGTGGATCCCCTTTTTTTCCTTGCAGTGGTTCTCATACCTTTTTCTTCTCGTGGACCCCCTTTTTCTTGTTGTGGTTCTCATACCTTTTTCTTCTCGTGCACGCCCTTTTTTTCCTTTGTATGGTTCTCATATCTTTTATTTTAGCCATGGATTATCTTTCAACCTGCAAACAGTTGCGGACCCTTCATTAAAAAATAAAGGAATAATAAAACCAATATCACGCTAAGCTATTTTTGTTTTAAAATCGAGTCAGTCCGTTTGCTGGTCCATGAACCCTCCGGAATGCTTCCTTGGACCCCTTGCATGGACCCAGGTTAAGAACCGCTGTCTTAGCAGATCTGACTGACTATTGGAACGAGAACAGACAGCGGAAAGAGTTTGTGCTGGGAGATTTTATTGGGTCAGGACGCACGCATGACCTAATTTATTTCTCTTAAATCATCTCCTAGTGTCACGTATAACACACTCATTCTTCTTCGTGCTGAGTCCAAATAACGGGGTGGTGGGGGGGGGGGGTGGGCGTTCTTAAATTTGATCAAAGCGTAGAGTACACAGTTAAAGTCTGGACTTTTGACAGACTTCGTAATTAACTTCTCCAGTTCTCCATTAAGAACTTGATTGTGTACTCACTTTGACCTTGTACTCTATTTGTCCTGGTGGCTGGGCCTGCTTGCCAGGACTTTGATAACATATAATTTCCAGTTAATACGTTTTGGAAGTTTTTCTCCTCAAGTTTTTTTTTTTCACTCCTCATTGGTCTATGAGATGCTGCAATGCGAGGCGAACTTTGTGATCACTAAGATCGTGAGCTAAACAGGCTGGGTTACTTATCCATGCTCCAGAATGAATGAATGAATGAATGAATGAATGAATGATCTTCATTTTTAAAGGGTAAGGAATTGGGCACGCAGGCCCGTCTTACTTTCTGCCCTTCATCATTCCATTCCTCCTCCACACTCGATTTAATAGAAATATACACATTGCATGGGAAAAAAACATATCAAAAGAGTGTAAAATTAAACTATTACATTCACAGTGTAAGAGAAGAAGTAATAAACCTAACAAAATAGCTCTCGCACACACGCAAGCATATGCGTAAACAAAAATACATTTTAATTACAGTTCTTCTAGCATATATTCTTTAACACTCATTAAAATAATTCCTAACAAGATCTAACAAGTTACTTTTAACAAGTTACTTTTAGAATTCTAGATAAATGGAGAACACGTTTGCCATGTTGTACATACAACTTTGACGTTGATCTACTTTCTAGCTACTGTGTTACGAGACCTCTATAGGGAATTATTTTGCCCTTTTTGTATAATGTTCCAAAGATATAACATCGGGGCGCTTTTTTTTTGTTTGTTTGTTAAATAAACCCCAAAAAATCAGTAAATTTACTAAAATAATAATGGATAATTCACCATCTATGCCAAAGACTGTCCTATTTGGCAATCAGCAACCTATAGCTGACATGCTGGCGTCAGGGCTGGCGAGCCACAGCTGACCAAGACCCTACCTACCTCTCCATTGGTACCCATCCTCACCCCTCCCCAGTAACAGGCCTAGCCTGGCTAATAGGGCATGGATAGGTCTACTCATGGCGGATGAGTCGGCTAAAGAAGTATTGCACATCCCCTGCTTTTTTAGCTGCGCTCAGATATTGAAAAAATTAGCTGCCATAACTCGATCCTACACCGACACGAAGTCATGCCTCAATATTTTCCCTGATCTGCTGCAAAGAACACTAGCTCTCAGTTCCAGGGAGAAAGAAGAAGAAGAAGAAGACTTCCTTATTACAAGACTAAATTTTATTTCTAAAAAAGCAGCTGCTAATTACTATATTTTATGAAAAATTTACACTTTCAGTGGCTGCTAAATCTGACACGAAAAATCCCAAGTGGCAATACAGTTACAATTCTAGCCAGGGACTAGATCAGAAAGGAGACCAGAAGTATTTTGTTTTTTTGAGAATTCACTGACAGCTATGGGAAGCGTGGTTTCCAGCTTCAAGAATTTGATAACAAAAGCCAGAAAATATGACCAAAACCCAGACCCAACCACGGGACTGACACAGAGAGATCGAGATCTCATTACAAAAACCTGGGCACTTGTGGCTGACAAGAAGATCGTCAAACAAAATGCAGTGGAGTTTCTTATCCAGTAAGAAAATGTCCATTTCTAATGCATGTTCAATATTTATGTATATTCATTTTTAATTTATGCCCATTTTATCTTGTTCCATGTGTGTGTGCCTTTATAAAAATAATAAGCGGCCCGGTTGGCTGTGTGGTTAGGCGCTCGGCATACTAATCCAGTGGTTCAGGGTCCATATCCCAGAAGTGGGGATTTCTTTTACGCTACCTTGATACCATAAAAAGGTCCCAGTGTCCACCCAGTCTCTAAACATGGGTACCAGAGAAATCTAGGAAGGTAAGCGAGGCCAGGTATGATACTGACCACATCACACTTTCATGTGCCGAAGATCCTGGAAATACGGGCCTAACACCGTATTCCCCAATATGCCTTAATAGCATGGAGACGGGGAATTTGCCTTTATCTTTACCTTTTTATACATGTCCCTTTCTAATATATATATATATATATATATATATATATATATATATACATTAGTTTTTATATATGCCCTTTTCTAATGAAATGTTTATTTTTACGTATACGGTTACAGTCCACTATTGAACGTTGCACTCCTGATAGTCTGAAGATGTTTCGTTGTCGAGGTAGGATGTCAACTTTCAGGATTATGACTATTCCAGTGTCAGTGAGGTCATGAACCCGCAGTATCCGCGACAGACACCTCCATCGTCTCACAAGAATCACACCCTCCATTACTGCTCTCTCTCTCTCTCTCTAGGCCAGTGGTTCGAAATATGTGGTCAGCGTACCACAAATTGTTCTACGTGGCGCAGTATCAGGTGGTCTGAGGCAACAAATCAAGTGGTCCATGGCGGAATGCCGGGTGGCCTTTGGCGCAGTATCAGGCAGTCTATAGGGCAAAATCAGATGGCCTTTGACGCAGCATCAGGTGATCTATGGCGCAACATCAGGTGGCATATGGCACAATGTCAGGTGGCATATGGAGCAACATCAGGGGGGTGATGAAGCAACATCAGGCGCAATGCCAGGGGGTCTATGGCGCAACGTCAGGTGGTCTATGGCGCAATACTAGGTGGTCTATGGCGCAATGTCAGGTGGCATATGACGCAATGTCAGGTAGTCTGTGGCGTAATATTAGGTGATCCGTGGCAATGTTATTAATTGGGTAATACGTATCATCTATTTATTTAAAACAATTATGAATCTATGGCACTGCGATAGTACGTATAAGTTTGTGGTCTACAGCTTATTTTAATTGAAAAAGACTGCCATTCGATGCTAAAATGTTGGGAACCACTGCTCTAGGCCATCGTGACATCTAACATGACCAAAGAAAGATAACTCTCCTTTCCTGATGAAGTTGAGAATCCAGTTTCCATCTGAACCCATTTCTTATAAGACGTTCTTGTCACTGCCAATATACTTTTTTTTCTATAAAGCTAGTTCTGAGGGTTCTTCTGTGATCTCATAGGATGCGAACCTTGTTTCTGTTGCTTGGGTCATCTATAATATTCTATGCATGTGCAAAAGTAAATGTGGTGGTCTATATAAAAGTAAGAAGGCAGTTAACATAAATAATACCCTCGTAGGTCTTGAAAATGTAAAGGAAAACTTACAGAACAAAATTACAATGACTCGCCATAAGAAAAACAAGATCAGTCTAAGCAAAGTTCTGTTAATCAAAACATATAAAATATGAATTTAAAGACAATAAACCATTTGACCCTCGGAATTTCCAGGTTATTTATAGCGCATCCATACTTGCAAGATCGCTTTGAATTATTCAAGGGAAAGCCCCTGCCGGAACTGCGGACTAATCCACAGATGCGCGCGCACGCTATGACCGTCTTCTACGTTCTGACGTCTTACGTCGAGAATCTAGACGATGCAGAGACGCTTGTTGGTCTGGTCCAGAAAGTGGCAGTGTCACATATAAAGAGGGGTATAACTGTCATGGATTTTGAGGTTTGACACTTGTTTGACACTTGCTGCTATCGTATAACTTTGGTTCAGTTGTTATATCAGCAGCGTTTTATATCAGTGTGAAGTTTACTCTGTTGTTTTATTTGCTAAATCAACATTCATAGCTCTACTGTCGTTATAAATAGTTCTTAGAGGATGGATGGATGGATGAGTGGGTGGGTGGATATGTAGACAGACAGACAGACAGATAGATAGATAGATAGACAGACAGACAGACAGACAGATAGACAGATAGATAGACAGATAGACAGACAGACAGACAGACAGACAGACAGACAGATGGTACGCGTACAAGTTTAATGCTTCAATTTTTTTTTTGTTTAATCTCACAATCTTCCTCCATTTCAGAATCTGAAGATCGTTTTCCTGAAGTTCCTAAAGTCTCTGCTGGGGACTCTGTGTACTGCACAGACTGAGACAGCCTGGGAGAAGCTACTCTCTGCCCAGAGCGCCATCTTCCAAGTGACAGCGAACGACTTAGCAAAATCAGAAAACGAAAAATGGGATTGTGGAAAGTGATACAGCTGATTGGTGGAAAATTATAAAGCAGATTGGTGGAAAGTGATAAAGCTGATTGGTGGAAAGTCATAAAGCAGACTGATGGAAAGTGGTAAAGCAGATGGGTGGAAAGTTATAAAACAGATTGATGGAAAGTGATAAAGCTGATTGGTGGAAAGTTATAAAGCAGATTGGTGGAAAGTGATAAAGCTGATTGGTGGAAAGTTATAAAGCAGATTGGTGGAAAGTGATAAAGCTGATTGGTGGAAAGTTATAAAGCAGACTGATGGAAAGTGATAAAGCTGATTGGTGAAAAGTTATAAAGCAGACTGATGGAAAGTGATAAAGCTGATTGGTGGAAAGATATAAAGCAGATTGGTGGGAAGTGATAAAGCAGACTGGCGAAAAGTGATAAAGCTGATTGACGAAAAGTTATAACGCAGATTGGTGAAAGGTGATAAAACAGATTGCTGGAAAGTGATAAGAAGAGTTGTGGGGGCAAGAAAGAGGAACTGGTGTACAAAATGCCTCTCTAACAGTTCTTCTGTAGGCCTCTCAGTTGTAAGCAAGATGCCCTGCTGCTGATGCATCCATTTGCAGATCATCAACGATGTCTTGCAGCCATCTTCGCCTTGGACTTCCTCTCTTTTTCCCCCATTATGTACCCTTCTGTAAATTATCATGACGTTTAATGTGTCCAAAATATTTAAGTTTTCTCTATTTAATCGTCTTTACAAGCCAACGTTCTTCAATATTAAGTTCTTGTAGTATGAATATATTTATTCTTTTTTTTTTCGTATGCCCATGATATTTGAAGAACTCATCTGTAGCATTTACACTCAAAGGCATGTATGTGTTTCTCAGCTGTTTTGTTAATAAAAGAGGACGCAACGAATAGTTTAGCAAAGGGAAATATTACTAGTACAATATTGAAACTAAAATATGAAATATGAAACTAGAAAAAAAAAAGAAAGAAAGAAAAATAAGAGCATGAAATGAAAAGAAAACACGATGCAGGAGAGACTGATTGCCTGATTGATTTGCATAGATGAAGAAATGGCCACGCATATGTTAGTCAATCTGTCCCGTTCTGAGAGAGAGAGAGAGAGAGAGAGAGAGAGAGAGAGAGAGAGAGACAGACAGACAGACAGACAGACATACAGACAGACAGACAGACAGACAGACAGACAGACAGAGAGTGAGAGAGAAGACGCCACCGCTTCATAAAGTATGAAAAAATGAGTGGCTTATGATTTAAATATGTGGTCGGTACGAGTTTAATGTTCAGTTTATAAATGGGATTGCATGTTATATGTATAAATGTTCAATACTCTACAAACCTCACACACTATTTCTCATTAAGCACATCTTTCAATTTTTTGTAAAGAGCAAATAACATGGTGATGTTTTATATAAAACACAGGTGGTTTATATTATTGTTATAAATTACAATAATTCCTTTCGTATAATTGTGCTACTTAATCATCCTAGATTCATAGTTAATACATAGTAATGCTGATAAAATGAAATGACAGTACTGAATGTTCTTAATTAGTTTATGTTTTTTTTTATTATTCTTCTTTACGGTTTTCTACTTCTGCGCTTGTATATGCGTAGCGCTTTTAATGGAATATGTTAGCAGTTTGTCCTTTCAGTGTACAGTCTATACCAGGAACTTCTCTTCCGCCGATAAGTTAATCTGCACTGCACTACGTATACCTCCTTGGAACAAAGTACAAATAGTCCTCATTTTCCGATGGGGGTTCATTTCCGATAACACCCCCTCGAATAGAGAAATGGACGAAACGTGAAACTCGCATGGGTGAATATACAGTTCTTTACTCTCAATAAAAAAAAAAAGAAGTAAAGGTAATCCTGTCATGCCTTAGAGGCACACAGGGATATGATGTTAGTGCCCATATTTTCCTTGACCTGTCAGCACACCAGAGCTTAATATGGTCAGTATCACGCCTGGCCGTCTTTCCTTCCCCAACCCCAGAAGAAGTCGGGTACCCATTTCTACAGCTGGGCGACTGGGGTGTCTCTGGCCGGATTCGAACCCTCGATCTTCGCCATGAGAGAACAGTGCAATAACCACTTCGCCACTCAGACTCAGTAGACAGACATCTATTCAGTCAGTCATTTGTATGTCCCTTGTGGAACTTTACCTCCCTAACATCTCTCCTGTAGGCCTCTCGGTTGTAAGCACGATGCCTTGCTGATGATGCGTCTATTCGCAGATTATCAACGATGTCCTGCAGCCATCTTCGCCTTGGTCTTCTTCTCTTTCTTTTTCCCATTATGTACCCTTCCAGGACTGTCTTCTCTAAATTATCAAGACGTTTAATATGTCCAAAATATTTCAGCTTTCTCTGTTTAATCTTCCTTACTAGCCAGCCTTCTTCAGTATTAAGTTCTTGTAGTATGGATATATTTGTTCTTTTTTTATGTCCATGATATTTGAAGAACTCTTCTGTAGCACTCACATTCAAAGGCATTTATGTGTTTCTCAGCTGTTTTGTTAAAGGAAAATATTAAAACAGAAAAATTAACTGAGTGACCTTATAATTTGCTCAGTTGCTTATAGTATGTAGTTTTATATTAAATAAGTACCGTATATTCTAAACAAGTATTTATAAATTTACAATAAGAAGACGCCAGATCGATGGTGGGAAAAAAAGAATCGATCATGGGCAGGAGTTTGGGAGCGGGGACCATCTGTACAAGTGCCTGCCCTAGCTTCTGTTGTGTGAGATAACTCTGAAAAATGTAATAGTTCTGGGAATTATTGCACCTGTTTCTGTGGTAACGTTAGGTCGAACAAGTGTGTACACCCAGGGAACCTGACGATGATAAAGCAGCTGTCATTGTTATGCCATCGTCATCTGTTTGGCGAAAGAGCAGACCGTGGTAACTTTCGTATTAATTCAAGTGCCGTGCCGCGTGGCGTAGGCGATCATTTCTCTCCACAGTTCCCAGTCTTTAGACTTGATTATGAGATCCGCCGGTGACTTTTTTCCTAGCAACACTGACAGCTCATCCAGTAACTTCTCTCTCTGTCTTCCTCTGTCTCTCTTCCTTCAATTTTTCCAATTGCTACAATGTGTTCCAATTTTCCTCTTCACAGGAAATGTCCTCTGACCTTTGCTATAAATTGCTTTTTTAACTCCAGCCTCTCTTAAGATTCTTCGTTGGTTTTCTTGGCTGCCCATGGTACCTTCAACATCTTCCTTATAAACCACATTTCCATGGCCTCAATTTCTCGCTGTACTCTCTTATTCATAGATCATGCTTCACATCCATAAAACAGAATTGACTCGATGTAACATTTAAGTACTCGGAATCTTGTATCCATTGATATGGATCTGTTGCACAAGATGTGTCTCATTGTCTGGAATGCTGACTTGACCTGAGCACGTTTGCTTTTTATTTCGTTGTGACATTTCCCAGCAGTTGTTATAATCGTTCCTAAGTACTTTAATCTATCAGCTTGTTTCAGATTTGTGCCATCGATGGTACTGTTAGTTTTGGTGGTATTCTTTTCTTTGAGATGACCATCACTTCAGTCTTCTTTTTGTTCAGGCTGAGACCTTTATTTTTACTTTCACGAACCACGACATCCAAAAGAGCCTGTAACTCCCCTTCACTTTTAGCATTCAGGTCTGTGTCGTCTGCATATCTTATGTTGTTAAGGTTGTACTCACTAACTGATATTCCTGGCATGTTCTCTATATTTCTCATTATGCTTTCGCTGTACAAGGAGAAGAGGTCAGGAGATAAAACACATCCTTGTCTCACTCCCAATGTTATGTCTTGGAACGCTCCTATGTGGTTCTCAACCCTCACTGCTACTGATTACTGCCAGTATATGTTTTTGATAAGTTTCAGATCTTTCCCATCTATGTTGATGTCTTCCAGCATTCTTATAATTTCTGTGAGTCTCACTTTATCAAATGCTTTACAGTAGTCTATGAAGCATAAGTATAGGTCCATATTTACTTCTATTGATCTCTCCATCAGTGTTCTTATTATATATATGGCATTACTTGTCCCTTTTCCTTCGACGAAGCTGCACTGTTCTTCAGCGACGTTTGGATTTATTTTGCTCCTGACTCTTCTCATAACACTACGAAGTAGGATTTTGGTAACATGGCTCATAAGACTAATGGTTCGATGGTCTTCACATTCAACTACACCTTGTTTCTTTGGTAGGGCAATGAAAATTGACTGCGAAAGATCTGATGGGACATAGTTACTGTTATAGATGTCATTCAACAAAATGGTAATTATTTCAATGCCAAGCTCTCCTAATGCTTCCAATTCTTCCTTGGTGATTTTATCTGGTACTGGTGTTTTGTTGTTTTTCACGTGTTCGATGGCTTCTTTCACTTCTGCTTTTTATTATGAGTTGCCCTTCATTATTATTTCGTATATCTATTTCGCTTCTGTTGTCCATATATAGTTTCTAATGTATTCGCACCATCTTGCCATTATTTCATCTCTGTCCATTATTGTATGCCCCTCTTTTGACTTCAGGCAACCAGTCTTGTGGTATGTCCGTGTATTTGTTAGCTCCTTTATTTGTTTGTACAAATATTTCGTTTTAAGGACAAAAATAATAATAAATGTTCCATACTTCTCCATCCTCGACGTTTATTTTAAGAACGCTATATCTAAAACTCATTATTAAAATCTAAGCTCATTTTAAAAACACTGTATCTAAAACTCATTATATAATCTACGCTCATTTTTAAGAACGCTGTATCTAAAACTCATTATTAAAATCTAAGCTCATTTTAAGAACGCTGTATCTAAAACTCATTATTAAAATCTAAGATCATTTTAAGAACGCTGTATCTAAAACTCATTATATAATCTTCTCTCATTTTAAGAACGCTGTATCTAAAACTCATTATATAATCTTCTCTCATTTTAAGAACGCTGTATCTAAAATTCATTATATAATCTTCTCTCATTTTAAGAACGCTGTATCTAAAACTCATTATTAAAATCTACGCTCATTTTAAAGAACGCTGTATCTAAAACTCATTATATAATCTTCTCTCATTTTAAGAACGCTGTATCTAAAACTCATTATATAATCTTCTCTCATTTTAAGAACGCTGTATCTAAAACTCATTATATAATCTTCTCTCATTTTAAGAACGCTGTATCTAAAACTCATATAATCTTCTCTCATTTTAAGAACGCTGTATCTAAAACTCATTATATAATCTTCTCTCATTTTAAGAACGCTGTATCTAAAACTCATTATATAATCTTCTCTCATTTTAAGAACGCTGTATCTAAAACTCATTATATAATCTTCTCTCATTTTAAGAACGCTGTATCTAAAACTCATTATATAATCTTCTCTCATTTTAAGAACGCTGTATCTAAAACTAATTATATAATCTTCTCTCATTTTAAGAACGCTGTATCTAAAACTAATTATATAATCTTCTCTCATTTTAAAAACGCTGTATCTAAAACTCATTATATAATCTTCTCTCATTTTAAGAACGCTGTATCTAAAATTCGTTGCATAATCTTTTTTCTGACACACACCTCATAGCATGTCCAGCGGAAAGAGAGGTTTGGGGGGAGGGGGTGGTGGAATCCAGCCAGTCC
This sequence comes from Achatina immaculata, assembly GCA_009760885.1. Classification (NCBI taxonomy): domain Eukaryota; kingdom Metazoa; phylum Mollusca; class Gastropoda; order Stylommatophora; family Achatinidae; genus Lissachatina; species Lissachatina immaculata. Next base: position 37,530,205 of record CM019699.1, on the reverse strand, counting down.
ATTGTTCCAGGGCTCAGATGGATTTTCCTCTATTAAAGGTTTGCGATGGGCCAGTAATACTGAAAGCAGACAGGTTAATTATATGGTAAGCAGGGAAATGAAAGACTTTGGGGGAGATGGGGTAGGAGAAGACAGGAGGAGGAGGAGGAAGGAGAAGAAACAGTTTTTGCACCGGCTTCTAAAATTCCTCTTTGAGGGATTACCCTAATAATCTACATAAGTGCTCAAGGAAAAAGTAACTCGGTATTTATCATATGTGTCACCTTTACCTTTTTTGGAACAAATATAATTCTTCACGGTTTTGTAACGACCACATACAGTTTTGTATTTTATGATAATGAAAAGTCACTTACGTGGCTTGTTGGTGTTATGGTTATGTTCCCATCTTATGTCCATTGCAGCCCTCACCCCCCCCCCCTCTAGTACGTGTAGGAATAGGGACAGGTTATTAAACGAGAAGCGATAAAAAATAAATAGTAAGATCAGTGACCGGTCAGCTCAGAGAGGGTGCGCAACTCTGAGTAAAATCGTACCGGATGTGAGAGAATTTAGATCGGTTGGGAAAAATGTACACTGAGCACGTAGGAAGGTGCCAACTGATCGGAGGGGTTTATGTTTTCGTTTACGCACGAATGAGCGTGTATTTCGTCAAAGGTTATATTATATATGCTTTGTTTATGATTTATATTCTGTGATGTGGACGCATGTAAGCTGTGCTATCAGTCCCTCAACTCATCTCGACCCACTCGGGTATATGATACATGAATAATGACAGTTTCGTTTACAATGTATATGTTCCACGTAAAATTTGAAGTGTTGTTAATATGCATTGAGGGTTTATGTGTGCATATTACACTTATGTCACATCGAATTTATGCATATGCATTTTAAAAATATTTTCTTGCCATTAGTTCTTTTGTTCACATTTAGACAAATAATCATTGAGGACAACAGTTTGAATGTTTGTGAAGGACGATTTTGCTTTAATCATACTGAACCCATATTATGTGCGAGATGTTAATTGACTTCAGTCACTCCTTGCTTACGTTAGTATTTCACGAAGGTATCTAAAATGATGAAGAAATAGATAAAAGGTTCATTTTGTTGTTCATAATATAAATCGATGATCTTTTGATGAAGATTCATTACGTGTGTTTTATTTTTCTTTGTTGTAATGTTTTGTGTGTGTAGGAGTGAATGAGAAACAGAGCAGAGTGAAGAACAGATTACAGACGTGACATAATATGGTTAGGTACCAGCGTAAGAACATTCAAACACCAAAATCAGCACTACCATAACATAAAACTATTTTATTTAATTACCCCTACACCTCGAACTTACTTGGAGAAGAGAAATTATGACAGTGCTCAGAGACAAGGGATACACATGGAAGGAAGCAGAGAATAATTCCAAGAACAGGGATGACCGGAGAGCCTTTATCCGTGGCCTGTGCTCTCACGGGAGTGAAAGGCAATGATGATGATGATGATGATGATGATGATGATGATGATGATGATGATGATGATGGTGATGATGATGATGACACCCTGAACGGGGTGGAGCCCGTTGAGGAGACCCGACACCTGCATAAAAGTCGGTCTGTTGTAAGCCTCTAGCCTCTTACTTGGCCTGTGTCTTCAAAAGCGCCTCTAAAAAGAAGGCTATATCACTACCTCATGAATCTCACTGAGCCTCAAGATCAATGATCGTCGGACTGTATACACCGGCCGTGGAGGCTGAGTAGAAGAACTAATCGCTAGCGGGGCCCTCTTAACAGCATTATGGGTCAGTGGCAAAGCAATGCACTGCCCCCTCCCAATTCATGAGAATGAAAATGTTACACTGGCATTATTTGAGTCGTGCGGTTCATCTGCAGCTACCCAATGTGCCCATGTGTTAAGACAGTAATGAACGCAAATGGCATCGAACCTCAACCAATATATTCACCCTATCCACCCTAACTTTTGTAATAAGAAAAGATGCACTGTTCCCGGCACATTACTCATCATCTGTCCTCTGTACTTCTAATGGAGCATAATTCATCAATAAAGGTTCCCCAGAGAGTCCTGCCTTAAGCAAGCCAGGATAACTCAAACCATGCCTTTTTCGCTTCCTTTAGTTCTTCCTGTACTGTGAAATAATTGCACATCCAAGAGGCCACGAGCCAGCAACACAACATTCTATGCCTCTCGCCCTCAAGATCTGACTCCGGTCAACAATCACCAGGTTCGTGACACGATCAATGAACTCATCAGTGAGACTGATCTTTCTCCCTTTTCTGCACATCTACACACTGGTGACAGCTGTTTAGGGAATCCATCCTTTTGTCTACTTCTCAAGATACACAAACCAGACAACCCAGGAAGACCCATAGTTTCAGCTTGTTCCTGCACTAAAGAACAAATCTTTGACTTTCTGGACAGTATCTTTCAACCTCTTGTTATTAGCCTGCCTACTTATCTGAAGGACACGAATCGTGCTCTCACTGCTTTTGAGACCCTTACACTCATGGCTGGTCACACCTACCTTATCTTCACTCTTGATGTAGTGTCCTTATACACATCTATCCCGTATAATCAGGGACTTCAAGCTGTTGAGTTCTTTCTGAACTAGACACCATCCCTCTATTCCTACTATTCTGCGCCTTACACAACTTGTTCTCAAACTCAACTCGTTTGAATTCAATGGCCTGTACTTCGACCAGATTAGCGGTGTGGCCATTGGCACCAAAATGGGCCTTAGCTGCGCATGTCTGTTTACAGGTCACTTCGAACACAAGGTTCTGGGATCCTATCGAGGTCCTTTTCCAGCCTTCTATAGACGCTACATAGATGATGGCATTGGGTCACATAAACGCTAGAGAAAGACCTTGACAACTTCATTACTTTTGTTAAGAAGTTCAATCCTGTCATTTCTTTCACCTCCCATGTCTCTACAACTTCTGCTAACTTTCTCGACACTGCCCTCACTATTGGCCCTACCGGACTTACCACTTCTGTCCAACCATGTGTAGGTTTGTAAACCTACAATGTGTAAACCTACAGACTCTCACAGCTATCTCTTGTACTCTTCCTCCCATCCCAGATCGTGTAAGGACTCTATTCTCTTCTCCCAGCTTCTTAGGTTGCGATGTTTGTGTACTGAGGATGGCGAATTCCATGATCAAGCTCACAGGACGTTAGATTTCTTCCACCAACGCGGTTATCAAGAACATGTTCTCACGTCATCTTGGAATCTCATCAATCACACGTATATCGTGGCAACAGGCCTTCACTCCTAAACCGCCCTGTAGCTCGGACAAAGTTAAACTGGTACTCGCGCGCCACTCCTATAGTTTGGCAGTTAACAAATACTATTACGCCACCTCCATCTCCTCCAGACCGAGCCTGATGCACGTGAAGTCTTTGGAGAACCCCCATCGGTGGCCTACAGACTGGGCAAAACCCTCAGGGACCTATTAGTTAGAAGTAGCCTTCAGACAGAGGACACTTTTTATGTTACCAGACGTTGCAGACGTCGTAGATGCAACACTTGCCCGTTTGTTGTTGAGGCTAGCCAGATCTCCTTCCCTAAGTCCACGTTATCAATTCTGGAGGGCTTCACCTGCACTTCATGCTATTATGTGCAAACATTGCGTTATGAAGTATATAGGGGGAGACCGGTTTACGCTTAGGAGACCGTTTTCGTTAACATCTTAAGGATATTTCCAAGAGGACATGGACCCCTGTGGCAAAACACTTTAGCCAAAGAAATCACCAAGGAAAACGGGACATCTCTGTTACTGCAATCCGCTCCTGTTTTTCTGATGTACGATCTCGGAAGGCTCTAGAACAGCGCCTTATTTTCCAGGCTGACTGTCTCCACCCAGTTGGAATTAACAATATATTCAGCTTTCTTTAAACTTCTTTAGATTCCCACTTTTTTTCTGCTATTTATGCTCTACTTTCTTGTCGTAGCCCCGCGCATTTCGCTGCAGTTTTTCATTTATCAGTTTCACGTTATCTCTTAACTTCCCTTCTCCCCTCCCCCACCAACATCTTCTTCTCCAGAGGCCTAGAGGTATTTATTGCCTCTTTATCTTTTGCCTGCCCCCCAACCCAACCCGTATCGTTATCTCCCTTTCACTGACGCTAACATCCGATTGGTTCAATTTGTTTTCCTTTGTGGTCTCCCAGCCTCGTCTTTAGCGTGTATTCTGTTGTATTGTGTACAAAGAGGGATGCCACAAAGCTAATTTGTTCATTTTCATTCCGAAATATTGGATGTTGTATGTTTTTCATTATTGTTTTTTTTCCTCACTTTTCTCACTCTCTTTATCGCTTTGTAAAACTGTACCATACACATCTACAAGATCCGACAATTAAGTAATGAGACGGATTTTATTATGGCCAAGACAAAAATGCCATCTATAAAGCAAATCATGGAATCCAAAGAGGCAACCTTCATCTATGATCTGGCAACTTTTCATCGCCGCCCGATAAGCACACGACAAACAAGCCACCATTTTGTTGACCTAGTCAGAGGTGCATTGTTACATAATCAGTATGGAGCAAAAAAGCTAGCATTAAATTATGTTTAAAACTCGGAAAAAGTGCCATTGAGACAGTTGAATTGATGCGACAGGTTTATGGGGATAATTGTTTATCGAGTGCACAGATATTCAGGTGGTATTCGCGATTCAAAAGTGGCGTGGAAACGATTACAAATGCATCTAGACATGGACGCCCAATTTCTGTTCGCAGTGAGGAACTCGTTGCAAAAGTCAGAGAATGGATACAAGAAGATCGTTGTTTGACTGTGAGAATGATGGCAGGTGAATTTCGTGTTAAATGATAGACCATTCGTACAATTTTAGTGGAAGAAAGTTACTTGCTGGTTTCTATCACATTAGTTGTCTGATGACCAAACACATCAGAGTGTTGATGAAAGACATCATCAAACCGTGTCGCAGAAATAACAATTTCTTAAATCTGATTGTTGTAGAGGATGAAACATGGATTTTCCGCTATGATCCCACAATTAAATGCCAAAGTGCTCAGTGGAAGTCATCATCAACAACAAAAGGCAAACAAATTCGTCTTCAAAAGTCGAAAGTGAAGACAATGTTGATGTGCTTCTACGACAGCAAATGAGATATTCACACAGAATTTATTCCAGAGGGACAGACTGTTACTGGCAACGTTTATTAAAGTATTTTGAAATGCCTATTGAAAAGGAATCTCAGCGTCCGATCCGAGTATTCAACACCTGGCAGTTTCTTCGCGATAATGCACTGGCTCACCGAGAGGTAGCTGTACAGGAATTTTGGGCTAAAAAACAAGTGTGTGTTCTGAACCATCCACCTTATTCCCCAGATTTGTCTCCCTGCGATTATTTTCTATTCCCAAAATTAAAGTTACCATTGAAAGGACGCTTCTTTGACGATACTGATGACATCCAAAGGGCCGTAACATCGAGTTTAAGAACCACACCAACAGAAGAACCGCACAGGTCGTTCCATAGTTTCTTAGATCGTGCCACTCGCTCTATCAATGCACAAGGGGCTTATTTTGAATAACATGCTGGTTGTATCTTCAACTGTTGTTTATTTTATTTTTATGTAATTAGTCTCATTACACAATTGTCGGACTTGGTATCTACATTAATTATTAAAACTAGTTTTACTGCAGTCGTTATCTCTCTTGTCCTTTTTTTTTTTCAAATACCCTGCTCCTCTTTCTTCTTCCTTGAGGTGTCCAAGTCATGGTGGTATAGGCGTGTCTTTGTGTGTGTGTGTGCGTGTGCGTGTGCGTGTGTGTGTGTGTGTGTGTGTGTGTGTGTGTGTGTGTTCATTCATAGTATGTGGCTCAGCTATTTCCATCTTCGTTTTTTTACCTCTTAAGTAATTTTCTCAATGTATGTTCCTGTGGTTATTTCCTCGTTTGCCAGGCGTTCTTCCCAGTGTATTCTTAAAAGACATCTCCCTTCAGACCCTCTCATTCTGCTTTTTATTCTCCAACTGGTTCTGCATGTTTCTCAAACAGATGAAAGTAACCAAAAAAAGCACTCTTTCGTTAAAAAAAGCGATGTTTGTGTAAAAAGATCTTTATTTAAATTTTCAACCACACAATCGGTTAAAACATGGTTAATGTGGAATAACCGCCAGAACGCGAAAAAACATACAACAAAAGAAATTAACAGGAACAATGTGGTATTTATCCACACGAAATGGCAGCAATAATAGCGGAAATATTAATAATAAATAGATCAGTAAACTCCACAATGATAAATAAAATTTTAAAAAAACTTGTAGTTTTCTATTACTGTCTTGTCTGACTGCTTCTGTTGTTTGAATAACGTCTCAGGGAAAATCTTAATTGGGTGTAAACAATTTTTTTTTATTCTCAAATTATGAAAACATTTTTAATGCCTGCGCTCCAAATTATGAGTATAAATATCAAATGTTTTGTTTTCCGATATTCGTGAATATTCATTATATTATTTTCTGGAAATCATGTGTGCAGAAAATATAAAACGAAATGCAAGGGTTTTTTTTTTAAAAGTTAGACAATCAGAACATCAAAACACGATTCCATCATTTTAGGTCAATTGTTAACTCTTTCAACTCCTCTGCATAAAAAAAAAAAAACGCCCAACAATAATGCGTATAAAAAAGAAATATTATATTACAAATAGTTTTAAAGTGAATATTTTGTGTAAATGCTAATCGTATATATTACTTCAAATGGGTGAGAGAGAAAGAGAGAGAGAGAGAGAGAGGAAAAAAAAACCAAAAAGAAAACCGACAGTTTCGCACAGTAAAGTGATGTTGCACGGAGTTGTACTGTCTACATTCGAATAATAGCATAGAAAGCACTTTAGATGTGATAGCTTGTGCTTTGTTCACTATTTTTCGCAGGTTAACTATACAATGCTGTGCTAAGCCACTCGCAACGATTTGAGAAGAGCAAAGTGAATCTAGACTCTCATAGTCTGTCAGGTAATACAAAACATTGCATTAATTATGTATAAAGGGTAATATGTATTCATAGTAATATATTCACAGTATAGAAGGTAAGGAGAGATTTTTCTTAAAAAAACTACCCCCCCCCCCCCACACACACACACACCTCTTTAAAAAAAGAGAGTTCTTTTTTCAAAAAAATGATATTAGAAAGAAAAACATCATATAAAATCAAACACAAGGAAATCGTTAACTTTCAGCTTTATCTGTTGGGATTTCCAGACAATTAGACGGGTTGCCTTCTAGACTTTCATCACCAGCAGGAGGTTTCATGTTCATTCTGCAGCCTTCCATCCACCCTTTCTCCATGCCAACAGGTCTGAGCACTTCAGTTCCTGCAAACAGTGCAGGTTTGCAAGATGCATTCTCTTAGTCGGAGACCGTTTTTGGCGTGTGCAAATCGCGATTATGTGACCTTCTCTCTCTCTCTCTCTCTCTCTCTCTCTCTCAACCTTAAGTGCCCAGGACACATGGGACGTCTTCAAGGGTTTTCCACAAATGCCTGTCCTTCGCCTTTTTTTCTGCCCTCTGTTGCTCAACATCCTCTCTGTTGTTCTTCTCCATGTCTCTTTTGGTCTACCCTTACTTCTATTCCCCTGTGGTGTCCATCTTAGTGCTACTTTTGGTAGTGAGTTGTCAGTTATTCGGAGCACATGTCCAAACCATCGCCAGCGTCTTTCCTCAATAACTGCTGTCAGTGGCTTCATCTGCATTTCTGCCAACAAGATGTTATTTCTTATGGTGTTTGGCCAAAATATTTTTCTAATTGTTCGTAAACATTTAGTCTGGAAAGAATTCAACTTGTTTTCTATGGTTTTGGTGATTTTCCAGCATTCACTTCCATAGAGTAGCACGCCTAGAACATTACTCTTAAATATCCTGACCTTTAATTCCCGTCCCTATGCCATTAAAGCATACTGGGGAATACGGTGTTAGGCCTGTATTTTCCATGACCTTTGGCATATGAAAGTGTGAGTGGTTAGTATCATGCCTGGCTGCTTTACCTTCCCAGATTTCTCTGGGACCCATTTTTAGAGGCTGGGTGGACCCCGAGGCCTTTCTGGTGCGTACCAGAAAAAAATCCCTCTACTGGGACTGAACCCGGTACCACCGGATTAGTAAATCGAGCGCCTGCCCACTCAGCCAACCAGGCCGTCACCTTATGCTTATGCAGATAAGGAAATAAAGATTCGAGCTTGTTTTAAAAACTTATCACTTTATCGGGAACTCAGCTGATGGTACAGGATCGGACGGTTTTACAAGATCAGCGACCTGAAGAAAATAACACAAGTGCAGTTCATCCCGTCTTTTCTTTTAACGTTAACTAGTTACGTGGCTGTGTTTCTGTAGATGAGGAGTTCGTAATTTTAAACTGCCCTAAATGCTAAATATATGCCTTGCGTCATTTCCCGCTTCAACATGGCGGCTGTGTTGATTACTAATATGTATTTAACTTGGAAGCTGGATGTGCAGGATGTGAGTTTTCTCCCTAGGTGAAGCTTACTTATAAACTCCGCTCCCAGAAGAGGGGACGAATACCCGTGCCTCACGCCCTTTTCGATATGGTGTCTTTATCTGGAGATATTCACTGCCGTATCAGCATCAACGAATTCAGCGGGCCGGCAACAAAGCAATCCCTCCTATACACCGCACTGTTGTATCAGACTCGCTCTTTCTTGTGCCATATTTGTTTCTGTATTTCATAATTATGTGGCTGTTTTTCTTTATTCAGTTATAATATGGGAGATAATTTTTTTTAAACCGCAGAACAGCGGTTCTAAAACCTGTATGGCTCATGACACATAGATATAATTAAAAAAAAGCTAATCTTGCGGCACAATTTTCTGACCCAGCAGCTAAAAAAAAAAAAAACCCAACTCTATCTCTTAACAAAAGTAAATGAACACTCTCCATAACTTCCGTCATATCACCGTTGGAAACGCCAGAACCCTGGACAGCCAGGCTGGGGCCGCGGGCTCAGTCAATCAGGCCTCATCTAAACAAAGGGAACTCTACAGGCAGAGTGTTATAGTGTTTTTCAGAATTATGTCACTAATGGGAAAAAAAGCAGGGCCGCCGGGCTCCCCCCCCCCCTCAACGTCATAACTCGGTTCTCAGGGGGCTCCTGTTCCATATTTTTATCAGCCCTGGAACTCGCTGCTGCGGAAGATCTCTTTCTTCCCTGCCATCGTTTTTAATGAACCTTCTTTGTTGTTGTTGTTGTTGTTGCATTCTAGATCTTACTGTTAACATTGTTATTCTCTTTAAAAAAATATCACGGAATTGTCTTATGTGTGTGTGTGTGGGGGGGGGGGGACTGTATATTTTCAATTCACTGTAACAAGTCCTAGACCTTCCTGGTAGAAAATTTTGTGTAATAAAATATGAGTGAGTTATCAAGCTATAATTACAAGAATAAAAAAAAAGGAACATAAGGACGTATATACAGCGGAAGGTGTATTATAAATGCATGTAACAAGACAAATATAATTCTGTTAGTTCACAATTCATGTATTGAAGGGGGAAAAAAACCGTACATTAAAAGGTATATTTTAATGCAAATATTTTGTGATCAGTGTCAAAAATAGTGAAGTTACAAGCATTATATATTCTTCTTACAAACAGCCATTACTTAAAAAAAAAAAACAACTTCGAGATCCTTATCACAGCTCTAAAAAGCTTTACCTGCAAACTAGCTCTCAGAAAAATGCATATGAATACATGCTGTATCTACTCTTGGAGATAACACTACAGACAAAAACTCAAACGCTATTTTAGAGGACTTAGTATTTTAGTACCCAAAAAAAAATCAAGTTAAGATGATTCAATTCAAATGTAATATCCGCTTTCATTTATGCATGCGAAAGCTGGAAAACAACTAAAGAAATAAACAAATTAGACGCTTTTGAAAACAAATGCCTAAGGAAAATGCTCAGCATAAAGTGGAACTAATTCAAGAACAGCGCAAAGATAAGGCAGACGAGCAAACAACAACCTGTCTCATGGGTGATCAGAAAAAGGAGATGGACATATATCGGTCACGTGATGGGAAGAAACGGTCATAGAATCTAAAAAACAAGCTATCAAATGGAACACAACAGGCCCAAGAAAAAAAGGTCGACCACGTGAAATTCTAAAGAGGACATTGTTAAGAGAGGCCAAATTAGTAGGCATAAAATCCCTTGATGATGTTGAAAAACTCGCCGAAAACAGGAAAACTTGGCGAACTACCATGCGAGCCCTATGTGACGTTTAACAGCATGGGAAGGATATAAGAAGAAGAAGAAATATTTAGACATTTGACCACACACTGAAAGGTTCTAATCAAGTGATGAGACGAAACTCTTCAGCTAAACTAAGCAGCAAGTGAAATTATTCAACCCAGTATTAGATGTTCTAACTTTTTTTTCAATATTTCAGGCAATCTCAAGACATTTTGTAAAGAGATTCAGTAATATTATTGACAAAAGACCACTAATGTTGTAATGGAGACTTATAAATTACTTATAAATATCTTCAAAACAAGCTTATAAAGCAGTAAACCCTCTACTTAATGGACATCCGATATAACGGGTTTTAGCTTTAACGTACCAGATAAATAATAACACGATATTTTTTTTATTAATAATAAATTTTGAAACAAATATAATTGTCAAATTGTTGAAATGTAAATATTATATATTCTTTGCTATAATTTAATAATTTTATATTGTATTGAAGGTATTTTTCCATAATAAAAACAATTTAAAGTGACAAAATATGGCACCTCCTATGTTACATTCGAGTTAGTGGACTTTATGCATTAATAGAGTCCCTCCCCATTTTGTCCGTTAAATCGAGGGTTTTGGTTTACTGTATTTGCTAATGAGATCCTATTGTACTGTTGTGAAGTTCCTGTCACACTTTTTGAGGAGGTCTGTGAGATTTGTGAGGGATGTGTGGTAAGTAACAGTTTTTGAGAAGGATTTGTTGTAAATTTGCCAAAGAGGTGTGAAAGGACAACCAGCGGGTCAAGGAGAAGAAGAAACACAATGGAATGTCCATGACGAAGAAAAGATGAATCAAAGGAATGTCCATGACGAAGAAAAGATGAATCAAAGGAATGTCCATGACGAAGAAAAGATGAATCAAAGGAATGTCCATGACGAAGAAAAGATGAATCAAAGGAATGTCCATGACGAAGAAAAGATGAATCAAAGGAATGTCCATGACGAAGAAAAGATGAATTGGGGGGGGGGGGGGGGGAGAGAGAGTCTACGATTCTTTGTTCTTTAAAAGATATCGGCAAAGTTGTGGTGAGTTCAGTGACGTTGTGGTGATACCGATGGAGATGTGGTGATACGGATGGAGATGTGGTGATACGGATGGAGATGTGGTGATACGGATGGAGATGTGGTGGTATTGATGGAGATGTGGTGATATTGATGGAGATGTGGTGATATTGATGGAGATGTGGTGATATTGATGGAGATGTGGTGATACGGATGGAGATGTGGTGGTATTGATGGAGATGTGGTGGTATTGATGGAGATGTGGTGATACTGGTGGAGATGTGGTGATACTGGTGGAGAAGTGATGATATTGACAGAGATGTGGTGAAATTGGTGGAGATGTAGTGATACTGGTGGAGATGTGGTGATATTGGTGGAGATGTGGTGATATTGGTGGAGATGTGATATTGATGGATATGCGGTGGAGATGTGGTGGTATTGATGGAGATGTGGTGATATTGGTGGAGATGTGGTGATATTGATGGAGATGTGGTGATACTGATGGAGATGTGGTGATATTGATGGAGATGTGGTGATTTCGGTGGAGAGTGGTGGTACTGATGGAGATGTGGCGAAGATGTGGTGGTACTGATGGAGATATTGTGATATTGATGGATATGTGGTGATATTGATGGAGATGTGGTGATACTGATGGAGATGTGGTGATATGGATGGAGATGTGGTGATATTGATGGATATGTGTTGATATTGATGGAGATGTGGTGTTTTTGTTTGTGTTCTGTGCAGAAAGAGGCCGTGATTTCGGAAAGAGGAAAAAAAAAAGGATACGTGTCAGAGTTCTATGTATTCAGTTAATTAATCTGAAAGCATTACACCTTCATACAAAAAAAAAAATGTACACGTTATGAATGGATCTTGTAATCAGTGAAGGATTAGTCATTAGCATGTCCGGGCTTGAGCCTACGGGAGTAGAAGAACAGGGATTTGGGGGGGGGGGGGTGGGTGGGTGGGCTAGTATTAGTAAAGAAAAAGAACTCTTGCACATGCTGATTATTGTTTCATGTGGCAGGCACTTACGCGTATAACTATTATTGTAAATTATGTTATTAAAAAAAAGTGTAATGTATCATTTGTATTTCCAATGTCATATAGTACTTGCCGATATCATAATTTGAGTGGAATCATGGCATATGACAGGAAGTGGGGGGGGGGGGGGTTAAAGGTCATAGGGGCTGTGGGGCTTTTTCTAAGTTTTAGCATAGAGCTAAAGACAAAGGTGTGTCTTTATCGTGGTTAAAATTATAAATGAAACTGTGGTGGAGTTAGTCATGAGAAAACCTGCGCAGCAGATTCAACAACATTCGAAATCCACCTACTTCAAAGCCGTCAGCTGAGATGAAAAGAGTCCTTTACAAAATGCTTGAGGAAATATTCCAAGAAAGAGAAACAGGCTTACAAATTTAGGAAAATGACTAACTAATATACAAAAAGCAAGTAATATGATATATATATACATATATATATATATATATATATATATATATATATATATATATATATATATATATATATACACTAATTATATACCTCATCTGAATAGTGAAAAAATCCTGATGAGAGAAGTATACGTCAAATGCATAAATCAATAAAGGTGGATTATTGGCAACTGATCTTACAGTACGCAATACTACATAATTATTCATCTTGTAGTAGTCTTTCTTTTTAATATATAAATACAAAGGAGTATGTTAACACAAAAGAAAAAAAAATGCGTGCAAGGGGCTGCCAAATACAAGATTTTATAAAGTGTGAAATAGAAATATTCTCTCATTACACATGTTTTTTTATTTTTCAGACTTTCTATTTCAGACATTTCACATCATGGGCACACAACAAAACATGGTTAAATCTGTTATTTGAAATAGTCTAAACACGGACTTTGAATCCAAACTAAACTGTGACATGATTGGAATCCTCGCAGACATTTTAGTTACGTGGCTCTAGGAAATAACCGTGCCAGGTTTAAATCATTCACTTGTTATATTTTTTCTCTCAGTGTCTTGTCTGTATTTTATGGTGCTCCTGCTACTTCCCCCACCTTCTCCCCCCCCCCCCCCCCCATGTTACTTCATTTTTTTTTCCCCAACCAAAATATGCAGCAGTGTTAAATGAACTGCAGCTGCAAAGTAAAATACTAATCCAATTTAACAGTTAACAATTTCAGATGTTAACTGAATTAAAACAGTTACCGTAAAGGCCAATGTGAGTAGTTAAATTACTGAATGAAGGTCAGTAAGGAATGTAAAAGAAAATTTTCTGGATAAAGTTAAAAATCATCTTAGTTCAGATTTTGGGAAAATTTATGACAATAAATAAATATCATATTCATCAATAAATTGTACACAAATTTAACAGATGCTGTTTGTCACTCTTCATAAATCTAAAGATCTGTTTATTTTCTTTTGCGATACTTTTAAAATATTTTTCTATATGTGGACAAAAGCAAGAATACAGAAATGCAGACATTACTGATTATGATTATTATTTTCTATTCTGCCTAAGAGTTTATATAGAACACAGGCACTGTTTACTGACTTCAATGATGCTAGTTAAAAAAAAGGTAAATAAGTTTGGCTGTGATGTGAAGAAATATGTCTTAACTCTTAAACTACTATGAGGCCTTTCAATGACATTTTTAAAACATTTAAGGTGGGGGGGGGGGGAACACAACTGGAGTGAAATTGTTTTGTTCCATAGCAAAGAGTTCAGAATTTTAAACCACTGGAAATGCTAAAAATACTCGTAGCATTTGTTTCTCATTAAAGAAAGGTATCTGTGATGATTGATGATAAAAAGTGATCATGTGTCATGGGTGTTGTTTGATAGACTAAGAATTAATCAAATATTAGCTTCTCGGGCTGTTGCTCAAATATAACTATTAAAATGGGGTATGGAAAGAGAACCTTGTGATGCCCTGATGTAAGACTGTCATTTACTCAACCTTTACCTGCAAGTATAAAACTATAAGGAAAATGCAAGCAAAATTCTTTCAACTTTTCAATACAAGGGCCTTCTCATAAGATAAGAGAACTTGATAATCACTGGAAAACCCAAGGAAAAATGAAAGTGATGGAAACTGGGAGAAAAACATTTTTACTGGTTTACCAAGTGGCATAAGAAAGAAAATGGGAAACCAAATTGACTGATAATACCAGAGATGTCACAAAATGGAGAGGCATAATCAGTGATCAGAAGGATGAGACCCACTTCAAAATGAGTTTACAAACTGGTACAATCCACTACATTTACCATAGCACTTATTAAAAGCAGCAGAAGAATGGTCTGTCAACATAAAATTGGTATTACCACAGATAATACTAGAGAGATTGGGATACTAAAGATGAGATTAACACATCTATGGAAGTGTCACAAAGTGCAGATATAATCACCCTTTCGGACTTCAAACAAAAATGTATCATCATCATGTGCTGTCTGTGGCATAGAACTCTGAAGCTCATAACTTTTAAATGAATGCTTTCAGCAGTTATATTTATAGTGCTAAAGTGTACAGTGTGATATTGGGGCCAGAGGCCAATAGAACTTTGTATGTAATCATACAATCATACAGTTGTGTACATGCAAAGTAGAAAAGATTATTGATATTATTAAATATTTTATATAATTAGAAAATGTATGAAGTATTTTTCTCCTTAGTGACATAAATATTGAATCATTATAGAGAAAAGGATTATAAAATTTTAGTTAACATTTTTTTTAATGTTATACTTTCAATGAAAAGCAAATTTATAATATACTTTTAATGAAGAGAATTAAATTACATAGTTTTGCATGCATCTTAAAAATGATTAAAACACTGTGAAATAGAAAAAGCTGATTAAATATCAAAATTTACATCATATTACTTTGATAATGAATTAATTTTACTCTTTATAATAGGCCATGCATGAAATGTATCAAAAAGCATAATGCCATGAAAGGACAATTCATCCATGTTTATTTTTGTGAAAAACTGAAATATAGTACCATGCAGAAAAAACAAGAATGCTGTAGGAGACCAAACTTTTGGTGTTTGTGTGATGTAGTTGTTCATATTAAGAAAAAATGTTAGCAATCTTGGTGGACATTTTTTTCTTTTTTTGTATGTACAATATAATATCATGGCATACAGTTTACAAATAAACAGTGAATTACATTGAAACCAGTCGTTGCCTATTTTGATTACAATCAACATTTTGAACAAGACTTATTCAAACACATACACCAGTAATAAATTTGCTGACCACATAACATAGTATGTATCTTCTACAACTTTAACTATCCGATAAAACTACAGTATTTACACTACAAGCAAATACATTTCAACAATGTGTGATCAAAACAAAGAAAGAACCCAAAGAAAAGCTGTGTCAATCCTGCATATAAATATACAAACCAAACATCTACTCTCAGTTACACAGTGATAGCAAATATGCTACAGAGTGAGTAGGTCTTCAAATCAATTTGTCAACATGTTATGGTCAGACGTGGTTCAGTTTCAGATATTCATTTCCTCTTAATTTCCAGTTCTGACTATGAAGAAAGGAAACTCAAAATCATTGGGACAATTCATGAGAAAGCAGAAGTCAGAGTAACTAACAACCATACTTTGAGAAATTAAGGGAAAAAGAAAGAAACAGATGACGCAAGAGGAGAAAAAAATGATGCACTGACCTAACGGCGTGAACAACGAAAAGATAATGAAAAGGACTGGAAACACCAATGATCATGTAAAATGGAGAACTATGATTAAAACAACCACTAGCTTTTCTAAAAAATGAATTTACTAGCAGAATGAGGGCTACTTTACTGTGAGTGTTAAAAGTGTTACATTAACACCCAATAGGTAACTTAAGGTAAAACTCCGTTTCCATGCTATTAAGGCATATTGTGTTAGGCTCATATTTGCAAGACCATCGGCACATGAAAGTGTGATGCGGTCAGTATCACATCTGGCCACAGTAACCTTCCCAGATTTCTCTGGTGCCCATGTTTTGAGGCGGGTTCGACCCCAAGTCCATTTAGGTGTGGTGGTACCAGAAAAGCACCGAGCGCACCTAACCACTCAGCCACCAAGACTGTCAATAGGTAAACTGGCAAATAAAAATAGTTTTCCTGAGATTAGAGTTTCTGAGGTATCTGAATTCCTTTTTAAAATGTCTAATGGGAGAGACGATGATGATGCTAGAGTGATGGCACATTTGTCAGGGCCTAGCAAGTCACAGCTGGCCAAGACCCTATGCTCCACCTCTTTTTTGGTGCTTCCATTAATGGTCTAACCCCAGTTAAAGAGGCAGGGGATGATCTCCATGGTGGTGTTGTCTGCCAAGGACTGCTACATATTTATATCCTTTTTTTAGCTTCATTCTGGATCTGCAAGCTAACTGCCATAATGAACTGCCGTTTGATAACAATGCTTTTGCATTAAGACCTTCACTGCACTGGCTGCATTTCTTGGTAGAAGTTCCAGGTAAATACATCAAGTACATGAACATCTGATGCTCTAAAAGGAAAGAGGGTTCATTCTTATGTCTGTAAGTTGTTGCTTTTTTTTTTCATCACTTTCCAAGGCTGAATGTTCTTCTCCAACACTTCTTCATTGACTGATCTTGCTGACATAAGTAGTGAGGTTTAATACTCTCTCATTATATTCTGTCATGCTGCAGTAATAAAGCCATGCTGTTCTTTCTCAGCAGGCCAAAGAAAAAGAAGTCAGCCACAGGAAACTCTAAACAGGATATTGTTAAAATAGGTCAAATTAGTAGGCATAAAATCCCTTGATGAGGTTGAAAAACAGTAAAACTTGGCGAACTACCATGCGAGCCTTATGTGATGTTTAACAACACGGGAAGGATGTATGTATGTATGTATGTTCCTTCTCAAACCATGTGTAGGTGTAGAACATCTTGTCATATCCTGTCTGCTCTGATGTTTTTCAAAAAAAGTTGCCAAACTGTTCTAACAAGTTCAACTTTGCTGTGTGGTCAGTTGTTTTATCTTGTTATTTTATCACATGCCTTGATGAAACTCATAGCAATCTGCTCTTGTTAAATGTGAAACTGAGTCCATTCTTATGTCTGTCATGTCTTCTCTTGTCTTGCTACTTATTATTATAGTTTGTTCTGCTCTGCTCTCCTTGTTTTACAACTTTTTGGTTCTAGAAGTGACAATGGCTTTCTGCAAATCCTGAGTTTAGGTCTTATCGTGCATCTCTGCCATAGTGAGCATGAAGTCTTTTCTGCTGTTTCTGATGGGCTTTTCAATGTAAATATCTTTAATGCCCTGGTTAATTACATCTGTCACAGGGTGCTCCCATCACAAATTCTCTTTCCATTAACTCCATTACCTCTGTAGCAATCACGGTTGAAATTTTTAAAAATTTAAAACAGACAGCAAAATAAACTGAAGTTCATATGCTAAAATGTATGCTATCATTGATGTTTAAAGATTCATGGTGAATAAGACTGGTGTCATATGGCATGCCATAAATTAAATGGCATTTAACATTTATAAATCACTGGCTATAAATTATTGAAATATAAATGCAAAAACTCAACACCATGAGTTAAAACTGATTATAAACTGAACTGAAGCAATAATGTTCAGCCAGTGAAGTAACAAAAGCAGGAAAAACTGACAATGTGATGGTTTAATTAACTTGATGAAGTTGAGATCACTGCCTGTGAAATGGCACCATCTTTATGACTGACACATGAAATCTGGTCAGGATCCCATCCTCCTATTTACTGTGACTTTCTCCTTACAACAGCCCTTTGTAATACCACAACAGCCTGAGAAGCAGGAAGGAGCAATCAAGCCACCCCCCCCCACTCCCCTAAGATGGTGGCTTCTGCTGGGAAGTCTTGTTTCTGCTCTGGTAAGAAAGGAAAGCCACAAAAACCATGCTACAATGCTCCTGGACCAGTGGTTTTCAAAGTGTGTCAAATGAAGTCCTGGAGGGGACAATGGAAGAGCATGAGAAAACAAGTTCTTGAGATTGCTAGGAATGTGCCCTGCAGGTAATGGAAGCAGCAGTCTCAAAGAGTTCAGGAACCAGGTGTTCTAGACTGACTTTATTGACCTATTCTGACATAATCACCATCAGCCAGAAAGATTTAGTTAGCGACTATGTGAACATTTCTCATGAACAACAAGCATCTCAAAATATTAACATAAATCATACGTTATTTATTTCACCATACCAGTTTTATTTCTGAAACTCACCCACACACACACCTGTGTTCCTGATTGGCATGACGACAAGTTACCAAAATACATTTGCATGCTTTACTTGGGTCAAAATTTACTTGGTATAACACAAAAGCCAGGGTGTGCTAACTAAAATTCAGTGGTCTGCTGTGCATAGCTGAATTTGCAATTTGGCCTTTAACTGCAGATGAAGGCTAACATATACAACTTGGCAAGTGCAGACTTATAGTGTTAATTGTCCAAATTTGTGGTTGTATTAAACTGAGTGCAAAAGGAAAATAATTTGTAAATTATAAGTTTTACAAGTAAATAACTCATGATGTTACAAACCAATGACCCAGCTGTACATTTTATTCTCTGTAGAAAAAAAAAACAAAACAAAAAAGATTCCAACAAAGAAGAAAAATGAACTTTTTTTCCTACCAAGCAAAAATCTTAGCTAAGGCCACAAAACGAAATTTATAATAAACACAACTACTATGTTTTAAAATGGGTACTTACTAGAAGTTTATATTGTATAAGTTAAAATTTAGGTCTCCAAATCAAAGTACAGTATCAGATAGATCAGTTTATTTTTATTTATTTATTTATTTTTGTAATTTTATACAAAATCATTTACCTGTAAATGTCTCACTGTAGAAATAAAGTTAATCTTTTAAAGTATATATTGGAAAATTAGAAAGTATATATTAGAAAATTCTAAATTCTTTTAAGCCCCCTGTTGATTGTCGGAAAAGAATTGTTGCAAATGGCTGTCATCCACTTCCTTTATCTTTGTGTGTGTGCATGCCCATGCATGTGCATGTGAGTATGTGTGTGTGTATGGGTGTGTGGCAAACCTAGTCCTAAAATATGCAAAGCTAAGGACAGATGTGTTAGGCCAAAAGCCACAGATAGCACAGCCTTATTTGCAAACTGTAATACAGTGCAACCAAAGAGCTTTTTAAAAACAAACACAGAAGAAAAAAAGCTGTGTGTATGTGAGCATGCACATATTTCTTGTTTTGGTTTTAACTTGAACATGTGTTTGCAAGGTTCAGGGTTAGAGTTTCATTTTTGCACTCTGGCCAAGCCATTTGGTGCTCTAATCTCCTCGTTAATATATGTCCCCCTTTTGGTAAAAATACCTGATGATGATCTGTTTTATGCTAATTTAAAGGCCATCTTTTGATAGAAATGGAACTATGTCAGTGAATTAATTTACAACAGAATGGATCTATATCCACAGGTTTTGGTATCATTTCTAGCAAATGAGGTAAATAATTAAATTTCCTGAATGCATCAGAAATAAGATATCCTTCCTGGCAAAAAATTATATAATTTTGGCACCTAAGAGTACCAAATTTTTCTCACTCTTGTTTCATCCTAAACAGAAATGTTTTGGCAAAAATAACAAATATAAAATAACTGATTACATTAGATTTGTTTTTTTTTTTTTACATGAAAAATTCTTCCTCAGATTTTCATGTGAATAATTTTTTTTAACACTTCCATAAGCTATGCTGTATCACAGCAATATTTTGTACTCATAGAGACAAGAGTTGCAACCTTTTATATTATTTTGCCAAAGAAGCATAGAAAGGTAGTTATTAAAACAAATGTTTACATAAAAAAAAACATGTGCTTTAAGAAATATTAGTGCAATTTACAAAATGATACAACTGATATATTTTAGAAATAGCAGTTTTCTAAAGTACATTATATTAGCATATTTATGAGACAACTTGTAGAGGAAGGCATGACAGAATATACATTTTTTCTCGAATTTTAACAGAAATGGAACTGTGACAATGAATTTAAATTTACAACAAAATAGATCAATATCTGTAGCTTTTGGTATCATTTCTAGCAAATGAGGTAAATAATTAAATTTTCTGAATGCACTAGAAAAAAAAGATGACCTTGCCAGCAAAAATTAGTTGGTGCATAAACATATTAGCCAGGACATTCACAGAATTGTAAATATTTGTCCATGAAATATATGTTAATGAAATATTTTTCAGGGTGATGAAAATGATTTAAATGTACACTTTTAATTTTTTTAAAATATTCCATATAGTGACATAAATAATTTAAATTTGTACTCATAAATTACCTGAAATAAGGGGTAAAAATACTTGAAGTTGTAAAATATGAAAACTATTCACTGTGCAATTTGTGGAAACAAGTGGGTTTAATCATTTTGCATGATATGTTTATGAAAGTGAGAATTGATGAACAAAGTAATCTACAAGAAATGTGACATAGATGTAAGAGTAATTAATTATGACAATATATGAGATAACATACTCACATCAAATGAAAGGAAAATGACACTATGTGAACAAGCGGCACAAGTTATAAGTTTTAAACACAGGACAAAAATTTCAAGAAGAACTGTTCTGAGTGATAGAGAGCAGAAATATTTCACAAAGCAGCTTGTGGAAAAAAAGAAAAGAAAGAAAGAAAAATATGTGACAAATTGTAGAAATGTTCCAATAAGAAAATTTGATACACACAATAGAAAAGTAACAATATGTTAAATTATAAAAGAAGAACTTAAAAATAAGTAATAATTGAAGCTTACGTCAAAAAATTACATTATACTTTAATTCAGAAACAAGAAACTATCAAAAATATTAAAATATAATTGAAAGAGTGTTAATGAAGCAAGACTCTGTATGGTAAACAAGACATTGATCAAACAATGAAACCACACGAAAAGACAAAATGCTATGAAAAAAATAATGAAGCAAACAAATAAGTTAACAGATACAGCAGCATGCCATAAATAATGTTATAAATAACTGCAGCAAAGATGTAAAATGTAAACCACAAACAAGAAAAAAACCCATTAACTTACAGTGTTGTTTCTGTTGTAAATGTAACTTTTTTTTAAGAGCCTTAAATTATCATTTAAAAAAAAAATCTGGTAAAAGGTAAAATTCCCATTTCCATGCCATTAAAGCATATTGGGGAGTACAGTGTTAGGCTCGTATTTTCCATGACCTTTGGCACATGAAAATGTGATGTGGTCAGTATCATGCCTGGCCGTTTTACCTTCCCAGATTTCTCTGGTACCAATTTTCTGAGGCTGGGTGAACCCTAGGGCCATATTTGTCAGAAAAAAAAATCTTGCTCAGCATTCAGTTGCTAGACGAATGCTTTAACCATTACACTAGCCGGTCCCTGAAAATCTGGCAACACACATATTACACAATGACTGTCAGAGTCAACAAAAGTGTAAGAATGTCTGTCACAGGGATTCTTAACCTTTTTTGTGATTACAGAACCCCTCCAGAGTGAATTATCCAGTATGTTCTCATTTCTCTTTCGCCATATTGCCAAAATCATAATTCCTGTTTGCTTTATTAGGTACTAGTATGGCTTCAAAAAATGTCTATAGTTTTGTTTTATTTTATATATAGATAGCTAGGAACAGGCCCTATGAGAGGAGAGTCTAGCAGCTCTATGGCTTCTGGGCAGCTCAAAGGGTTTTCTTTGTTTAAAGGGTGGACCCAATGTAGAAGAAAGTATATAAGCGTCCACACTGGTTTACAAAATCTTCTGATGGAGGTCCTGACTAGGAACAAAACAAATGAAAGAAAATCTTATCAAGAAAGAATTTTTCGGACATTATCAAAATCAAAATTATCCAGAAATCTAGTTCCATACCCCCATCATTTTGTACTCCTGGTTAAAAAAACTCTTGGCCTGTCATGTTCTTTGGCTTTTGAAACAAAAAAAGTGGCCAGTGGAAATAAAAAATATGATCAAGTACTACATCTGACAAACTATTTTTTAAAAAATGTATGACACAGCAGAAAATTAACAGTGAAGGTAAAAGACTCTGAATTAGCTTAGCATGATCATACTAGAGGTATGTCATGACAGAATCTGCCTAGTACATAGCGATGATGACTTCCACAAACAGCCAATATCTGCCTGCTTCAGGTCCATCTCTAGAAAATGCAATAAAATCATTATTATCAAAGGAAATTTTCATTACTGAAAATGAAAATCTGAAGATGGTGAAGCATTAAATGGTTTTCAATATGTTGTCTCACAAAATAACAGTAGAAATTTGGATGCATTTTGAATTTCCCAAATTCATATTTAACTTCCATTTTTCCTTGTTCTGTGTAATACATAGTTGTATCTTTCAACTTTATCCTTTACATTATCATTTTTATTGGTCTATATTTAATTAATATACTAGTCAACATAGAGTCATTAATATACAATTGATTCAATTCTAATTTTGGATATATATTTTTTTTTAAAAAATAGAAAATGGGTTGTCTACTCAAAGAATACATTCAGTTTCTGCCTGATACAGACCACCTGATACATACCACTTGATACAGACCACTTGATACAGACCACAGAAGAAGTACATGATTAGGTTTTAAATGAAGCTGCCATCATCGTCATTGCATGATGTAAACTATCTATCAGTTATGAACAATTTACACCTCATAACAGGACATACTGTGGCTTTATTACTTGAAAGCTGTGATTGGCAATACAACCTTATGGAATTGTGGACAGGCACCTTGAGCAACACAACATAGTCTTCAAAAATCGCTGAAACTTTGGCATCTTGAATCCTACATAAAGATCTAATGGAAGAGCCTTGTATTTCAAATTCTATGATACCTCTTGGTGAAAGTAGTGGATTTCACCCAAAAAGAAACACTACAAAGTCATGCTTATGGAAAAAAACAGAAGAAATCACCAGATAGTCCACATACATTTTTTTCAGTTTTTGTTCATTCCATTTTTTAGTTCCCGTAGATCCTGAGAAAATGACGCTATTTTATTCACAATTTTTTCATCTTCCTTTTTCTGCCTGCCATTTCATACATGTGCCCTTTCAGAAAGATAGAAAACAGAAAATAAAAAGTTTGTATTTAGCCTAATATGTTCATGGCATTATTTAAATGTTTATATATCTATCAGTCAGTTTTTTTGAAACGTTTATCCACATCTTTGTACTCCATGTTGTGGTAGCTTATCAGAACTTTGCAGCAAACATTGTAAACTTTATCCTCTAGAAAAAAGTTTTGGAAAATTCTTTAACTCTGAGATGTTTAGCCTTTTGTAAAGGCATTTTCTACTTCTTTTCACCGGTCAGCACCCAGTGATGCATAACCCTGTAAGTTTATAAATTCACTTATATATGTATATGCTTTATTTCTCTTAGAATGAATTATGTGTAGAAAAAAAGTAAAGGTAGCACTTTGACATCATAAAAGCAGATAGGAAATATGGCATTAGTGCCCATTTTTTTCTTTCACCACTCAGTCAGTCAATCGTATGCATGTCCCTTGCGGAACTTTGCCTTCCTGACAGCTTTCCTGTAGGCCTCTCAATTGTAAGTAAGATGCCCTGCTGCAGATGCATCCATTTCCAGATTATCAATGATGTCTTGCAGCCATCTTTGCCTTGGTCTTCCTCTCTTTCTTTTTCCCATTATGTACTCTTCCAAGACAGTCTTCTCTAAATTCTCATGACGTTTAATGTGTCCAAAATATTTAAGTTTTCTCCCTTTAATCCTCTTTAGTAAAGAGCCAGCCTTCTTCAATATTAAGTTCTTGTAGTATGGATACATTTGTTCTTTTCGGTGTCCATGATATTTGAAGAACTCTTCTGTAGCATTTACATTCAAAGGCATTTATAAGTTTCTCAGATGTTTTGTTATGTATCCATGTCTCACAGATGCATGCCTAAAAATCTTATTTTTGTAGTTTTGTCTATTCCTCTCTACAGCTTTTTTAGTTGTTTTACTTTCTGAAGAGCGATAGATGTCCTCCTTTTAATTTCCCTCATTGTATCTCCATTATTAGTCAGTAATGATCCAAGATATTCAAAACTCTCCACCTCTTCCAATTTTTTCCTCACTGATACATATTTCAGCTGCCTTATTTGTTTTGTCAAACTTGTCATCAATTTAGTTTCCTTCACATTAAGATAGGGGTTTTGGTCTTCATTATTCTTATGGACTGACATAATTAGTTTTTCCATTCCTTTTTGTGTTGTGGACAGTAATACTGTGTCATCAGCATATGTAATCTCTGGTATTTCATAACCTCCAATTGTTATAGCATTTGACCAGTAGACACACTAAATCGTGAGTGTGGTCGGTATCACACCTTATACCATTCTTACTTTCCCAGCTCCAAGAGAAGCCAGGTACCTAATTCCATAGCTGAGTGGCGGGGAAATCTTCAGCCAAAATTGAATCCCTGATCTTGCCATGAAAGACTCGGTACACTAGTGATTAGCTTATTGTCTTTATTTTCTGATAAAAGTCTAGCATTTTCTCACGTGACATAGTTGAAATCTTCTTTTTTTTTCTTAGTTCTATGCACACAAAAAATAATTGTGAAAATTGTTTTATTTTGTTGATGTCTTTTTCTTTTCACACAATGAAACATATTCTTTCACATTTTTAGTGTTCACAGCAGTTTTAAATTGTGAACTCCCAACAATGGAACAAAGCAGTATTAGTTTAGTTATTTCATCTGTATTTTTTCAAAAGCCATTTAAATAGTTTATACAAGGTTAAAAGTCCTGTCTTGTCATGTCTTCTTACCCAGATACCTTACAGTGTTGAGGGAACAAACAGATGTCTTGATAGATCTCTGCAGTTTGCTCCACATAATGGGATTTTTTAAGGTTTCTGTAACTTCCCCCCTCCATCTCTTGCATGGGCGATCTCTTCCTCTGTTACCTACAAATCTAGTGTGAATGTTTTTGTGGTGTACTTTCTGGCAGTAGCCATGTAACTGGCCAAACCATTTGACTTGCTGTTTCTGGATATAGTGTAATACTGGTGTTATTCCAACCTTTGCCCTGATGGTGTCATTTTTTATTTGGTCTCTTCTTGTCACATTTAGTACTCTCCGTAAACATCTAATTTCTGTCGTGATGAATTTCCTTGTGTGTTTGGCTGTTAATGTCCATGTCTGACATTGATAACACAGAGTTGGGAGGAAAACTGTGTTGTAAAGTGATCTTTTTTGTTTCATTTGTGATATTTTCAGGTCCAGTGATCTGATTCACTTTACTGCATCTGTTCACAATCTCAGTGTCACTTTTCCCTGAGGACGATATTGTGCTACCTAAGTCTTTTAAGTGTTTCACTTGTTTTAAGGGTTGACTGTCCAGGAAGATCTTTGTTGTGTCCAATAAGATCTTTGTTGTGTCCAGGAAGATCTTTGTTGTGTCCAAGAAGATCTTTGTTGGGATATCTTCTCTCGCTATGGTCATGAGTTCCATTTTTTTAAACACTGATCTTTTATGTGCCTTTGTTAAATTATCAGTGTTCTGCTGTAGGTCTTTCTCTGATATGGCCACAAGGGCTTGGTAGTCGGCAAAAAAGGAGTTCATTTATGATTTGCCTGGTGGGTGTGTTTTCTGAAAGGTGTTGTGGTTTTATTAACATTGTTTCTGTAACTGGTCTGCTGGGCAGTTTTGTGGTGGAGTTTTTAATATGTTTGTTAGCTTCTTTGCAGATGTTGTCAGTGTGCATTATGAATAGTAAGGGAGATGGTCCACAGCTGCCTCACTCCAGAATTTATGATGAATGGTTCAGCATCTTGCATTTGTACACTGACTGTTTTCATATAGGTTTTTTTTTTTAATATAGTCAATCAGATAACTCCATAATGCTGTTTAATGCTGCATAATTTCCCACAGTTTATATTTATCTTCTCTATAGAGCGCTTTTTCATAATCAGCTTAAGCTATGTGCAGTATCTGATTGTGTTTGACTGATTTTTCTGCTAGTTGCATTAGGGGAAATAAGGCATATGTACAGTTTCTGTTCTTCCTAAATCCCATCAGTGTTACATTTAACCGTGGTTAACTCACTGGCCCTAGTCTGTTCTCTGGGATCTTTCTGAGTATTTTTCCACTACAGCTTAGTAGTCAGTTGGCTCTATATTCTTTGCAGTCCCTTATACTGCTTCTTCTTCTGTATTGGAGTAATTACAGTGTTTCTCCAGTCCTGTGGTGTTTCTTGTTTTTCTCATGCCAAGTTACAGAGTCCGTGAGGCCAAACTATTTCCAGTCTCTTTTTGCACAGCTGATTAACTCATTGGGTATTTCATCACATCCTAGAGTTCTGCTCACTGGGGCCTTTCTGATTAAGGTTAAGAGTAATAAACAAAAATGAATGGAAATGCAAAGATAAATATATGGATGCCACTGAGGAACATTGAGGATACAATGTCACTGCCCATACTCATCTTGATCTGTGTGCGCACTAAAGGGTGATGTGGCCATTAACACGCACGTGAGCACATTTCCTTCCCTATCTCGGGGGCATCCACTTCTATATCTGGGTTTAATTTTTGCATCCGGCCAGGTCTGAAACATGAACCATCACCATGGTGACAGGACTAGTCATTTCATTACTCAGACACTCAACAAAAATAGAATGAAGGTAAAATACATTTCAGAATATTCAATATGTTGGGGAGTGATAGAAAAATCTTGTTTGAAGGTGCTTGGTCAGAAGTTTAAAAAAACACAACCTGGACAATACCAGCAGCAAATGCTCTATGTCAGAGGGCTGGGGATTTAAAAATTATCGGACTGAAGAATGCCGCAGTTTATAATTAAAATTAATTTGGCTTGTGTTAATAATGTGATTTCATGTATTATGCAGACTGTCAATTTCCAGACAGAATTTCAAGTAACAGTCTTGAATATTGAAATAAAAATACTTAAAATATATACAACAATTTTACTGAATGCTACAGTTAGCTGTTAATAAATAAATAAAATGTAATATTCTTAAATGAAAGTAACTTGGATCTATTTATCACAGAGGTCCAAACTTTGCTCTAACTCTGGTTAACAAGTGAATGAATGAACAAACATGTTTTCAAAGGGTGAACAATTAGGCATGTAAGTCCATCTGTCATTCTGTCCTTTATCTTTCAGTATTCATAATGGTTAACTAAGTAAACATTTGCTGATCCTTTGCAGGGATATGCACTTTTCACCACTGAGTTTGTGAAAATACTTACATTTTTTATAACCAAATATCTATACAATGTTCAGGTTCCAAAACACCAAGAATCATAAATTCTTTCACTGCATTGCAACAGCACACGTTGGAGGAAGCACCTACAGAAAAACTGATGGTTGATGGTCTGGTAGTATGCCTCAGATGCAGTGGTTTTGCTTGTCCATGAAGTTCGTTGAAATTTTAACCTCCCCTTTTTTTCATGAACATCTAACTGATGCTTTCTGAATGAACATGATCTGGCAAAATGCAGCTGCTTTGTCGAGACTTGTTTACAGGGACCTGCAAAAAATTATTTTCTGTAAATGCGGGTGCATCATAGCATCTTGTTTGGAAGTTGATTTGAAGACACTTTTCTTTATTTCTAAGTTCGGTAGAAATACAGAATATGACAGAACTATTTCTGTCATTTTTCTAAAGTACTCCAAGTCTGTCATAAGTCATTGTCTCTAATATCACATTAATTGCCACAGACCTAGCTTAAGGGAAAAAAAAAATCCATTTGACACTGAAAGATGAAATCCACAGTAGCTGGAATATCTAACCACTATAAGAACTATGGAGATCCACATTGGGAAAAAAAAAAAAAAGAAATGTAAGCTTTGATAATCCATGCCACTCAATAATGTGGATAACATCAAGACTACAGCTGCATAGTGGATTACAGCCAAGTTTGGGTCACTGACTCACTACATGATCTGAAATAAATACTCCTTGAGATTAAAGCCCTTTTACTGATAAAAGACATACTTGCTCTATGTGAAAGATGCAAGTGTGAAGACGTTGGTTATAATGTTGAAATCCTGACAATGTCCTCCTGGTTGGAAGAAGATGGCAAGGATGAGCTGTGAGCAGTTAAAGCTTCAGGGACAGAAGAGGTGCTTCCCGTGGCATTTGGACTCGAGACTAGGGCTGTCGTTATGTTCTGATGGCTGCTTGAAGCCTCTCTGCAGCTCACACTTGGTTCACTTCCTGAAGCTGTGTTGCTGTTCCTTAGATTCCCTGACAAATTTGCCTGTGAAATGTTGTGAATGTTGTGGATGCTATTGGCCTTGTTGTTGCTGAGGCCATTGCCGTCACGATTGTAACTGGTATTTGAAAATCCTTGAATGTCAAGGACATTAACCCCACTTGACCATGACTCCCTTTTAGATACTGGAGAAGGTCGCATCCGAACATCATTCAGTTCTTGATGTTCCATACTTCTACGAGATGGGATTGGCCTTTTCTTGAATAAAGAATGAAAAAAAAATACTCATTGTTTGATTTGTCAAAGCAATGAAAACTGAACCAAAACAAATGCATTTTTAATACTATTCTGTGTTCAAATTATGGGGTGATAAAAAAGTGAATTACTGCTGGTTAAAAAAAAAATAAAAACAAATGAAAGAGGAGTGAAAAAACAAAGAAAGAAAGAGAAAGAAAAAGCAGTGTAAGTTACACGTCCAAATGTGATGTTGCTACATAACTCTGTACTCTAACTATTGTGTTCCCTAACAAGCATTATTGGCTTCAGTGCTTGAGATTAGCTATCAAGAGACCAACATTCTCTTGAATGATTAGCTATCAAGAGACCAACATTCTCTTGAACACATGAGTACCACACAAAAAATAACACAAACACTAATTTACACATCATTCCTAGTTGCTGTTATTATTATTCAATATTACTTTGCACTTGATGTAAAAAAAAAAGAAAAGAAAGTGAGATAAGCAATGACCAAAATAAGTGAGCAATGGTGGTTTGGAAATATATTTACATCAAAGGACAAAACTTATGCTTAATGCAACTTCTTGTGTATGTAATCATAAAACTACAATGCAGCTATTACAAAGATACATAAATATAAAGCAAAATTGCATAATTATAAGAAAAATAGACTCTTTTGAAAACAAATGCCTAATACTCATTATAAAATGAAGCAAATTCAATAACAATGGAGAGATAATGAAGATGAGTGAACAACAACCTGTCTCAAGGGTGATCAGAGAAAGAAGTTTGACATACATTGGTCATACAATAATTAGTGTATAGGCATACAACTATACACAAAGCACTGCAATAAAGCTGTGATACCAAAATGTATAAAGTAGGAAAAAAATAGGAACAGCTTTATTATTTAATGATAACATACTCGTGACATTTCGGCACAATGGTTATTGTTTGTGCTTCTGTTGAGGATATACAAGTGAATTTGGTTCTGTACTATTCCAGAAACTGAGATAAATCATTTGCCATATTTCTTCAATTTTTTCATTTTTTATTGTTTTGTTAACATCCAATTAACATGAATCTGTACTTTGTCTCCTCTCTCTGATTCTTCATCCTGTTTGTTTTTGTTTGACAAAGGCTTGCGCTGGAACATCACAAGTGTGTTATCGTTAAATAATAAAGCTGTTCTTACTTTTTTCCTAGTTTATACATCAATCATGAGATAAGTAGAAATAATCAGAGAATCCCAAAACAAGCTATCAAGTGGAACACAACAGGTCAAAGAAAAAGAGGTCGACCACGTGAAACTCTAAAGAGGACATTGTTAAGAGAGACCAAATTATTAGGCATAAAATCCCTTGATGGGGTTGAAAAGCTTGCCGAAACCAGGAGAACTTGGCGAACTACCTTGTGATGTTTCATGACCTGGGAAGGATGTAAGATGTAAGAATGTAAGTCTGCAAAATGACTGTTACACTATTTTAAAACAGTGTATTATAGAAACGAGCATGAAGTGAAGTGTTTTGCAAAAACAAAATCATTACATAACTTGTGTTTTATGGAATGATATTTCAAGTGACTCATCTTCACATTAGAAAATTTCATATGACAGAATGCTGCATTGGAATATGTCATATGAATAGTTTTGTAGAAGTCTAGTGTGAGAAAGGAGGTGTTACAGCGCTGTATTGAACCTATTCTGCTATACGGATGTGAATCATGGATAACTGGCAGAGAAAAGAGTAAATCACTGGAGGCAGCAGAGATATGCTTCCTGAGAACAGTGATGAGGATCTTATGGATGACAAAGATAACTAATAAAGCAGTGTTTGAGACAAGATAATGAAAAACGTAGGATAATAACTAAGATAAGGAAAAGGCAATCATCATTCTTGAGACTAGTGACAGGAAGGGGAAGAAACTGGAGAACATCCTAACAGTGGGCAAAGCAGAGAGGCAGAGAGGCAGAGAGGCAGAGGAAGTCCGTGAGGGCAGATGCTAGAAGGCCTGACATTATGGCATGGAAAGAAATCAGTGCAGAGTTTGTCAAGGACAGAGATATGTGGAGGAGTATGACTGCCCAGGCAGCCCAGGTATGGCATATAATGATGATGATGATTATCATGACGATGATGATGACAGCGTAATTTGCACAGTAGATTTTTCTGCAGGGCTGCAACAACTGGATGATTATACAAAAGAATCTTATTTTTAAAAAAGCACAAATAGTGTTAGCAGGAGAGAGTTTGGTACAGAAAAATTCAGATGACATGAGCACAGTGGAATCGGTAGGTGCTTACCACAACAGAATAATGTGCTGCATTTAAGGGAGATTATCACATTACACAACAGAATAATGTGCTTCATTTAACAGAGATTATCACATTACACAACAGAATAAAGTGCAGCATTTGAGGGAGATTATCACATTACACAACAGAATAAAGTGCAGCATTTGAGGGAGATTATCACATTACACAACAGAATAAAGTGCAGCATTTGAGGGAGATTATCACATTACACAACAGAATAAAGTGCAGCACTCAAGGGAGATTATTCTGTTTAAAAAATACTGATCAATGACTCCTGAGAACTGTTTGAGCTATTACCTTGCTGTGCATAAGCTTTCTTGATGAGGAAAAGCGCTTTCCGCAGCAGCCTCTCTTCCTGCTGGAAATGAGTGAGGGGTCCGGTGATGGAGGAGGAGTTTCCGATGGCTTGTTTGGGGGGCCATTGAATGTCATCTCCATCTCTACGAATTCTCGATCCTGTCACGGGATTAAGTATGTCATTACTGAATAATACTGCAGGGCCTCCTAAATGCTGTAGTTTAAATTTTGTGTAAATGTTAATCAGTTTTATAGCTGTTATAAATCAGATACCATTAATTACAACTTTTTTCTTCATTTTGTTATTACCTCTAAATTTCTCTGCTTTGTGATTGTTGACAGAGAAATGAAAATTAATGTGCACTGGGCACTTTATTTCTTCTTCTTCAGCTTTCCGAGCCATTAAGGCTTAAGCTCGCCTCCATTCCACCCTATTCCTAATCTTCTCTTTCCAGTTGGTGACACCAGTTTCTTTTATATCCTCTTCTATGTTGTCTTTCCATCTCTGTCTTGGTCTACCCTTTGGTCTTGTTTCCCTCATCTCTTGTGCATACATCATTTTCGCTCGTCTGTTCTCTTCTATTCTTTCTACATGCCCCGGCCAGCGTAGTCTGTTCAGTTTCAAGACATGTATAATTCTTTGGGACTTAAATTAGCACTTCGTTTAACTTCATTAAAATATCTGTTTTCTGGTAACTCATTGAAGGCTTGCAAGCTGACCCTCTTGAAGCTCCACCTCTAACTGTGTCATAAACAATCACAAAATGTTAATCACAACCCTGTTATTCTAATGCGTTTGTGTGTGCGTGTGTGTGTGTGTAGATGTGCTCCGAATGATTGACTACCAAACTACCAAAAATAGCACTAAGATGGACACCACAGGGGAACAGAAGTAAGGGCAGACCAAAGGAAACATGGAGAAGAACAACAGAGAGGATGTTGAGTAATAGAGGGCTCACCTGGGCAAGAGCAGAAAAAAAGGCAAAGGACAGGCGTTTGTGGAAAACCTTTGCAGAAGCCCCATGGGGACTTAAGGTTCAGAGAGAGAGAGAGAGAGAGAGAGAGCGAGCTAGTCCTGAGGCATTTTGTGCCCGACTTTCTTACAAGAAGGAGGCCAAAAGACTACGTTTATATGTTTTTCACACATTTTTAGTGTTTTTATCTGTTGTGTTGTTTTTGTATGTGATTCTTGATAAGGTTTTTGCCAAAATATTGGATTGTTGTACGTCTTTTATTTATACGTACTCATCTTGCTTTCTGGCATTCTTGTTTCTGTCCACTTTCCTCACTCTTTCTATCTTTTTGTAAAACTAAATAATAATAATAATCATCATCATCATCATCGCCTTTCACTCCCTTGAAAGTATATGCCACGGATAAAAGCTATCCAGTCATCTCTGTTCTTGGAATTATTCTCTGCTTCCTTCCATGTGTATCCCTTGTCTCTGAGCACTGTCATAATTTCTCTTCTCCAAGTAAGTCTAGGTCTTCCTCGTTTTCTATTTCCTTGAGGATTCCATGCCAGTACCTGTCTTTTTAAGCGGGTGTCAGGTTTCCTCTGTGTGTGGCCAATCCACCTCCATTTCCTAGACATGATTCGTAGGTTCATAGGTTCTTGTCTTGCCCTTTTCCAGACCTCCTCGTTCCTGATCTTGTCCTGTCATTTAATGTTTAAAATCCTCCTCAAGCAGTAGTTTATGAATGTTTGTATCCTTTGTTATACTGTCGTGGTCAAACTGAACCATATACCCATGTGTTCTTAAATCTAGCCATACGTATTATAGTCTTTTCTAAAAGACAATAAGTGTTTTCTTAAATGTAGCCTTATGTTCTGTAGTCTTTTCTAAAAAGGGCAATAAATATGTTCTTAAATCTAGCCCTACGTACTGTAGTCTTTTCTAAACAGTACAATAAGTGTGTTCTTAAATCTAGCCCTATGTACTGTAGTCTTTTCTAACAGGACGATAAGTGTGTTAAATCTAGCCCTATGTACTGTAGTCTTTTCTAACAGGACAATAAGTGTGTTCTTAAATCTAGCCCTATGTACTGTATTCTTTTCTAACAGGACAATAAGTGTGTTCTTAAATCTAGCCCTATGTACTGTATTCTTTTCTAACAGGACAATAAGTGTGTTCTTAAATCTAGCCCTATGTACTGTAGTCTTTTCTAACAAGACAATAAGTGTGTTCTTAAATCTAGCCCTATGTACTGTATTCTTTTCTAACAGGACAATAAGTGTGTTCTTAAATCTAGCCCTATGTACTGTAGTCTTTTCTAACAAGACAATAAGTGTGTTCTTAAATCTAGCCCTATGTACTGTATTCTTTTCTAACAAGACAATAAGTGTGTTCTTAAATCTAGCCCTATGTACTGTATTCTTCTCTAACAAGACAATCAGTGTGTTCTTAAATCTAGCCCTATGTACTGTAGTCTTTTCTAACAGGACGATAAGTGTGTTAAATCTAGCCCTATGTACTGTATTCTTTTCTAACAGGACAATAAGTGTGTTCTTAAATCTAGCCCTATGTACTGTAGTCTTTTCTAACAGGACAATAAGTGTGTTCTTAAATCTAGCCCTATGTACTGTAGTCTTTTCTAAACAAGACAATAAGTGTGTTAAATCTAGCCCTACGTACTGTAGTCTTTTCTAAACAAGACAATAAGTGGTGATGCTGCATCTGGAAAATGTCTTCCTTGAAGTTCTCGTCCACTTCCATGCCAGCCTCCCGTGCCACCATGGCTTCCTCCGCCCTCTTCTTGGAGCTTATGAACCCGGCGCTGCTGGCGTTCTTGGCCATGTTGATTCTTGCCTCTCGTGCTTTCTGCAAAGAAACAATTTTTTTTTAAATGTTGGTTGTTTTATATATAAAAGAAACAACACAGTCTTCAACAAGTAAAGCAACTAAAGAATCTGTGGAGAGAAACAGACAGAACTGCAAAAATAAGATTTTTAAGGGCATGCATCTTTCCCATCGCAACATATGCCTGTGAGACCTGGACACTTAACAAAACAGCTGAGAAACACATAAATACCTTTGAATGTAAATGGTACGGAAGGGTCATTCAAATATCATAGACACAAAAAAGAACAAATATAGCCATACTACAAGAACTTAATATTGAAAAAGTTTGGCTAGTAAAGAAAATTAAACAGAGAAAGCTTAAATATTTTAGACATATTAAACGTCATGATAATCTAGAAAAGACCGTCTTGGAAGGGTACATAATGGGAAAAAGAAAGAGAGGAACACGAAGGCGAGGATGGTTTCAAGACATCGTTGATAACTTTTCAAATGGATAAGTCAGTAGCAGGGTATCTTGCTTACAACCGAGATGCTTACAGAAG
Source organism: Achatina immaculata (assembly GCA_009760885.1). Lineage (NCBI taxonomy): Eukaryota > Metazoa > Mollusca > Gastropoda > Stylommatophora > Achatinidae > Lissachatina > Lissachatina immaculata. Next base: position 37,495,517 of record CM019699.1, on the reverse strand, counting down.
AGCTGTTAAGGGGACAAAGTTCCGCAAGGTACATGCAAATGACTGACTGACTGAACAGGACACAGAGTTTTATCTTCTTCTTCTTCTTCGTTCGCACTGTCTGTCTATATCTGCAGTCCTGTCTCTTGGATAAATTTCACTGTTTTTTGTAACTCATGTATGGAACCGTAGAGCTTATCTTCTTTAGTGGTTTCACTGGGCCAGTAATTATTTCTCAGTGTCTCGTAGTTGATGCAGTTCTGGAGGATATGTTCCACAGTTTGGGGCACCTGGGCACATGTACATAGATTAATAGTACCAACCTTAAACTTTGTATACATATGACTTCGGAGTCGGCTGTGTCCTGTTCGGAGACGGAAGATGGTGACTTGTTCCTTTCTGTTTAGCATGTGATAGTCATCATGTGGTGGTGTTTGTGGCTTCCTGTAGGTTTTTATCATGCTTTTCTTCTGATTATAGGTGACTGGTATGTCTGGTTGCTCCATTTCAGTGCCCTCTTTGGCCAGATGGTCAGCTTTCTCATTGCCTGGTATCCCACAGTGGGAGGGAATCCATTGCAAAGTGACTCCATGTTGTAAGCCAATTTTTGACAAGGCATCCTTAAGGTCTGGTAGTTTGTTGCACTGAAGAGCCTCCAGTACTGATCTTGCATCTGTGAGAATTACTACAGGACATGTATCAATTCTGGAGTCTGATAGTTTTTCAACTGCAGCAATAATTGCCCTAACTTCTGCATCAAAGTTGTTGCAGTATTTACCAGTGGGTATGGAAATCTTGTCAATGGTGTTGTTTGGATATTCAATATATGCTCCTGCCCCACCATTCTTTATGGCATTATGTGCAGATCCATCTGTATACACACGTATCCAGGTGTCACATGGATATTTGTCATCTAGAACACTAAGTGTGGCTATTGATCTTACAAGACTGCTCTGCATCTCACCATTCTGCACACCTTTCACTTCAGTCTGAATAGTTATTTGTGTATAATCTGCTTCTTTCCATGGTGTATGCTCTGGTACAGATGATAATGGAGTGACTACAGTTGGAAGGTCAGGTATCAGCTTACGCATACGCTTGGCCTGATGAATGAAGCTGCTTCTTTTAAGCCGTCCTAATGCCAAGTTATTGAATCTCTCCTTCAGGGGATGGCTTACAGAGCTAAGGAATTTTTCTCCCATGGTCATGACCTTTGTCTCTCTACGTTCCTTTAGCGGTTGAACACCAACTATTTTCTGCATTTCTACTATTGGTGTGGACCTCATGGCACCTGTGATAATCCGTAGTGACTGATTTTGAACCTTGTCTAGATTATGCAGCGTAGTGTTTGATGCTGTGCACCAAGATGTTGAGCCATATTCTAAATGTGGTAGAATACTTTGCTGATATACGTTCTTGAGGATTCTTTCACTAGCTCCCCATGTAGTCCCACTCAATTTTCTTAATATGGCTAGTTTTCTTCTGGCTTTTGCTTCTGCACTGTTGATGTGTTGCTTCCAAGTCAGTTTTGAGTCAAGAGTCACTCCTAAGTAAGTGGGTTGGTTGTCCATCCTTAAGGGTATTTCATTTACAAAGATCTTACCTGCTTTCTGTTTAGATGAGAGGGTGAACAGACTGGTACTTGATTTCTCTGTGTTGATACTTACACACCATTTGTTTGTCCATGATGTCAAGATGTCTGCTGCTCTTTGAAGTCTCTGTGTAGCAACTGTCGCATATTCATCTGTACACCACATGACCAGATCATCTGCATACAGTGCTGCTTTGATTCCATAGGGAAGTTCCTTGACCAGGTCATTAATGAATACAAGGAATAGTGTAGGCGAAAGGACTCCTCCTTGTGGTACACCGTGTCGCAGAAGTACTTTCTGGCTTTTGTGTCCATCCATTACTACTCTAGCTCTTCTATTGTGTAAATAGGACTTTATCCAGTTGTACAGTCTTCCATTCACATTGCAGTTTCTTAGTTTCCACAACAGACCTTTTTTCCATACTTTATCAAAGGCTTTCTTCAGGTCTATCCACGCTGCTAGTACAAGGTTTTTCTCTTGGAATGCACACAGAGTTTTATGATTATGCTTTGAAAAAAATCGTAGGCAAAGCACTTTTAGATGTGAGAGAAAGAAAAATCTCAAGAGAATTATCTGGGACTCGAACCACGGACTCCAGTAGGACGAACAGCCGTGTAACCGCGAGAGAGCAGCGTACCTAGCGTTGCTAGATGGCGCAGTTCGTTGGTACGGTGTTCTCTCGTGGCTAGACGGCTGCTCGTCCTATATGAGTCAGTGGATCGAGTCTCAGGTAACTCTTGCTATTCCTCTTCCTCTCACGCCTAAAGTGCCTTGTCTACGATTTTGTCGAGGTATAAACATACATCGCTGTATTCTGTTACTTTACTGCACGAAAGCGTCATTGTTTCCTATTTGTAAAAGTTCATATATAAAAGGATGTACTTTTAAAAAATCTTTCAACTGTTTAAACGGGGCGCTTCTTAAGTTAAGATGATCATGACTGGCATACAACTGAAAATGTTAATAATTAATATTATATATATATATATATATATATATATATATATATATATATATATATAATGAGTTTGAAAGGTAGGAGGGAGACAAAACTTATTCAGACTGTGGCGAACAGGTTCAGTCTTAACCTAAGACAACCAAACAAAACACACATGGCACAGGAACATTTACTGTCATCATTTATTGCCATTTCCATGTTTTACTGCAAAATGACATTACGCCTATTTTTAATGTTTACAACAATTTAAAACTGTAAAACTTTCAGCTATAAAACTAAACTATACAACTGCTAATTTGTTCCAACCCATTTAAACAGGGTGAAGAAAAAGAGGTCGAGCACGTGAAACTCTAAAGAGGACATTGTTAAGAGAAGCCAAATTAGTAGACATAAATCCCTTGATGACTGATCAACAAGGTGGTCCTTTCGTCCAGACTAGGCTTTTAAAAAAAAAAAAATACTCACCACCTCACCGTGGTACATCTAGCAGCACCACGTGGTGTAAAATACATAAATAAACTCCCTTGATGAGATTGAAAAGCTCACCGAAAAACAGGAAAACTTTTGCCAACTACCATGCGAACCCTATGTGACGTTTAACGGCGCGGGAAGGATGTAAGAGTTAAACTACTCATAGCATTTCATGTCGGACTTTCTTACAAGAAGGTGGTTAAAAACGCTAAGTGTATAAATTGTTCATAGTGTTTTTATGATATTTTTTATGTTTTAAAATATGCTATGAAATCTGCTTTACGTCCATTTCGCTTTTCAGCTCAGGCGTTGGAACGGACCCACGTCGGAAAGCGAGAAATTTATTATGTCAAATTATTAGAATCATTCTCGTCTGTCCAAACGTCAGTTTGAAAAATACCAGGTTGCGTCCCTTTGAACAAGCTGGGCGCTTCTAAATCTATTTTCTCATTTAATCTTTTTTGCATTAATCTCTCTAAAGCCTACAGAATCAACATCTGCACAGTCAAAGTTACCGTAGTAACTAACCATGTACCTCAGTGGGTTTTTTTTTCCTTTGTATTCTTTCTCAAATGGTTAATGTAGTTTCATAATGAACTTTACTGTGTTCTAGAACAAGAGTTGCTAGACTTTTCATGAAGTGTATTCGGTGTATGGATTACCGTAGAGACCAAATTACAGCATGTAGGCAGTATCTTGTTCATTGGTTTAAAACAGTGGTTTCAAAACCTTTCCGGGCTGCAGCCCTCTTACGAGAACACGTCCCTAGTCCCCCCTCCCCCTACAAAAAAAAAAAAAACAAAAACGTTTGGCTCAGTTGGGAACAATGCTACTTCCTCTCCCGCTTCCCTTCGCACACAATTTCCACGATCTCCACGGGACGGTACTTGGAGACAACTGAAGGAATAAAAGGTGCTTCAAGTATCCGTAAAAAAAAATTGGCTGTAACTAAGTCACTAATCATACAACAGCAGTTCGATTGGACCATGTCACGCATGCGCACTACAACCTTTTGAACAGAACTATTTATAACTGGAATCAGAGCCCCACGCACCTTCTGTGCCTTTCTCTTGTCTGCCCTCTGGTTCTGATGGTAGATTCTGCTGAAGTTGGACACGATCACTGGAACTGGAAGAGCAATAACCAACACTCCGCTCAAAGAGCAGACACCTCCGACGATCTTCCCTGTTATCGTATCCGGCGTCATATCACCGTACCTGGGGAAGACAATGAAAGATGATGAATACTCACAATGCGGCGGTAATCTGGAAGATGATAAATGATCACAATGAGGCGGTAAACTGAAAGATGATAAAAGATCACAATGAGGGGGTAAACTGAAAGATGATAAATGCTCACAATGAGGCGGTAAACTGAAAGATGAGCGCAGGCAGATCAGCGATGGCAGGAAAATGAATAGCTGGGGTTAATTGTAGACAGACATTCATGCAGGCATACATTATATGCAGGCAGACATACAACTTACGGCATAAAACAAAGCCTAAAATATCAGTTTTGGAGGCCGGTGCAAAACTATACCTTCCTTATCCCCAACTTTTGATTAGCCATTTTGTTTTAACTCCCTCTCCCTACCCCCCCCCCCTTTTTTTTTTCCCTCCCTACCCCCCCCCCCAAAAAAAAAGAAAAAAACTGAGCCTGGCTTACAAACGTGGGAATAGAAACGGAGGATGACAGATATTCACAGAGACAGGCCAACAAGAAGGCAGACATATAAGATAACAGACATTTCTGCATACAGACATACAAGGGTACAGACATTCAAATAGATATTCGTGCAGCCAAGGAAGCAGACATTCGTGAAGACAGACATACGCGTAGACAGATTTTCAAGTTCACGGACATCCATGCAGGTATACGTACAAGTAAACAGACATTCATGCAGATATACGTACAAGTAAACAGACATTCATGCAGGTATACGTACAAGTAAACAGACATCCATGCAAATATACGTACAAGTAAACAGACATTCATGCAGGTATACGTACAAGTAAACAGACATTCATGCAGATATACATACAAGTAAACAGACATTCATGCGGGTATACGTACAAGTAAACAGACATTCATGCGGGTAGACATATAAGTAAATAAACATTCATGAGACAGATACATAAGAAGACACGTTGACAAGCACACAGGTAGATAGATACAGATCAGAAGACCAGACACAATTAAATTAATGCAGATACGCGGAACGATAGGTGCCTACATTAATTTCACAGCTATTTTAAGAGAGACCAGCAAAGTGACAGATAACCAGGCAAACTGAAGTTAGGTGAACGAACTAACGAACATACTTTATTTTCAAAGGGTTAAGAATTTATCACGTAGGTCCATCTAACATTCTGCCCTTATGAGGACAGTAGTATGTGAATTCTATCACCAACTACAACAAATCATCAACACAGTCCCTAAACACGACATCCTAATTGCTATGGGGGACTTCAATGCTAAGATAGGGAAAGATAATACCGACGTTGAAAAAGTGATGGGGAAAGAAGGAACTGACATGGTGAATCAGAACGGAGAAAGATTAATTGAAATTTGTCTGACAGAAGGCATGGTCATTGGAGGCACAATATTCCCACACAAAGAGATACATAAAACAACGTGGATCTCTCCAGATGATAGAACTAGAAACCAGATAGATCATTTTTGTATTAAAAAGCAATACAGAACATCTCTCATAGAGGTAAGGGCTTATAGGTGTGCAGATGTCAACAGTGATCACAACCTGTGCATAGGGAAAATAAAACTAAAATTGAAAAGCTAACACAAGAAATCAGTGCACAGAAAGATAAACAGCCACAGCCTACAAAAAGAAAATACTAACATTAATTTCAATCAGGAACTTGCCAGTCATTCCAAAACACCCAGTGAAATTGAGGAGATAAGTATAGATGAATTATGGAATTCTTACAGCACAGCCATAATCACAGCAGCAAAAGTAAGCGCTGGACTGAAAAAACCAAATAGAAAAGCATGGATATCAGATAAAACATGGAAGTATATACATGAAAGACGAGCAGTCAAATTAGACATGCTGAATGCAAAAACAGATCTTGGAAAAGATCTGGCGAAAGCAACATACAAAGAAATAGACAAGAAAGTAAAAAGTTCAGCTAGAAGGGATAAAAGAGAATACATAGACAATATGGCGAAATAGGCAGAAAAAGCAGCAAAAACAGGAGACAGCAAAACTTTATATAACATACAAAAGAGGCTAACAGGTACTATTACATCTAAAGAAAGACCAATCCTTAGCAAAACTGGAACCCTATTAACATCAAATAAAGACCAAAAGCAAAGATGGGCTGAACACTTCCAAGAAATACTCAGTCGACCACACCCAAAAGAATTGTTAAACCTTGAAACTGACTTACCAGCCCCACAACTAAATGTCAACCTAGATGAAATTAAATTGCATGAAATTGAAACAGCAGTAAATTTAATGGCTAACAACAAAGCTGCAGGTGAAGATGAAATAACAGCCGAAATGCTAAAAGCTATCAATAGCGACAACATGAGACAACTACAGAGAATGTTTAACAAGATTTGGAAAGAAGAAAAGGTCCCTTCTAATTGGAAGAAAGGAATCAGTGTTAAAATACCAAAAAAAAGGCAACCTTAGTGATTGTAACAACTAGAGAGGATTAACCTTAATATCAGTTGTGTCAAAAGTATTTTGCAAGGTCATTTTGAATAGACTCAAAGATACAGTGGATACTGTAATGAGAGAAGAACAAGCAGGATTTCGAAAAGTGAGAAGCTGTCTCGACCAGATCTTTACTCTCAGAATAATACTTGAAGAACATATTGAAAAGCAGAAACCACTAATACTGAACTTCATAGATTTTAAAAAGGCATTTGATAGCATACACAGAGATTCATTATGGAGAATTTTATGTCTATATGGAATACCATCTAAAATTGTCAACATCATTAAGGACTTATACAATGGATATGTTTGTGCAGTCAAGACAGAAGAAGGGATGAGTGAATGGTTCCAGATTGAAACAGGTGTGAAACAAGGATGTATACTGCCTCCTTTACTTTTTGGGATTACAGTAGACTTCATAATGAAACACAGGTATTGACTGGGTACATGGGACCCAACTAGAAGATCTTGATTTTGCTGATGACATAACTCTTATCAGTAATAATGTGAATTCCATGCAAGAAAAAACAGATAGCCTATCTTCACTGGCTAGCAAAATAGGACTTGAACTTAACAAGGACAAAACAAAAATAATGAAAATTCCTCTCAATCAAAATGGAAAAATACACATAGAAGGGACAGATATTGAAGAAGTCAATCAATCTGCATACCTTGGCAGCTACATAGACCAGGATGGTGACACTAGAAAGGAAGTTAGGATCAGAATTTCAAAAGTAGCATTAATCTTCAAGAATCTTGAGAACATATGGAATTCAAAAGTTATAAGCACAAAAACCAAGTTAAGACTATTCAATTCAAATGTAATATCCACCCTCATTTATGCATGCGAAAGCTGGAAAACAACTAAAGAAATAGACAATAAATTAGACTCTTTTGAAAACAAATGCCTAAGGAAAATACTCTGCATCAAGTGGAATGAATTCAAGAACAATGCAGAGATAAGACAGATGAGCGAACAACAACCAGTCTCATGGGTGATCAGGAAAAGGAGATGGACATATGTTGGTCACATGATGAGAAGAAATGATCAGAGAATCCCAAAACAAGCTATCAAGTGGAACACAACAGACCGAAGAAAAAGAGGCAGACCGCGTGAAACTCTGAAGAGGACATTATTAAGAGAGGCCAAATTAAAAGGCATAAAATCCTTTGATGAGATTGAAAGACTGGCCGAAGACAGGAAAAATTGGCGACTAATTTGCGAGCCCTATGTGACGTTTAACGGCACGGGAAGGATATAAGATATAAGATATAAGTATGACGTAAGCTAGCAGATAAACATACAAATGGATACAGATAGGCAAGCAGTCAATATGACGGACAGTGAGACAGACAAACAAACAGACAGACAGACAGGTAGACATATAGACAGACAGATTAAAACATACTAAAATGAAAACAGTGGTAAATATAATTTTTATAAACTTGTAAAATACACAATGCAAGCAATGTATTCTTATTATATTCAGCTGGAATAAAAGAAGAGAAAAACAGACATATGAGATTCACATGACAATAACCATGGGATTTTAACTTGGGAAAAAAACATCACTGACATCTGTCTGACCACAAACCTTGCAAGAAGATAGCAAAAGATTCTGAAATCTAAAGCAGCAGGCTCAAAGAGGATATAAGTTAGTACGAAAAGGTGACTGGCCTACATCTGAAGCAACTTGACAGTTTATTGACCAGAACTGGCTTAATGGGGGCTTTTTTTCGTATTCTGCGACGTCTTTTCAGATATTTAATTCTGCAGCTTCATGAAAAGAACAAATCTAAATCTTGTTAAAAAATACTTCTTTTTCATCATCATCATCACCATCATCATCATCTTCTTATTATTATTATTCAGCTCTCCGATCCATTAAGGCTCATTGCTGGTGATAAATTTCGTCACGATTCTTCTCTGTTCCGGATCTTCTTTGTCCAGTTCGTGAGATCATTTTTTTTTCTTTCCTCTTCTATACTGTCTCTCCATCTCTGTCTTGGTGTACTTCTTGGTCTTGTTTCCTTCATCTCTTGCGCGTATATCATTTTTGTTTCCTCTCTTTCGCTGAAAATAATTACGGAAAATAAAAAAAATGAAACCATTATTATAGATAGATTTTCATCTAAACTTAAAACTATGCAATCTTCATATAAGCATAATTTAACATTTAGCTCAAAACCCTAATTCAGTCAGTCAGTCGTTTGCATGTCCCTTGCGGAACTTTGCCTCCCTAACAGCACTCCTGTAGGCCTATCGGTTGTAAGCAAGATGCCCTGCTGGTGATGCATCCATTTGCAGATCATCAACAATGTCTTGCAGCCATCTTCGTCTTGATATTCCTCTCTTTGTTTTCCCCATTATGTACCCTTCCAAGACGGTCTTCTCTAGATTATCATGACGTTTAATGTGTCCAAAATGTTTAAGTTTTCTTTGTTTAATCCTCTTTACTAGCCAGACTTCTTCAATATTAAGTTCTTGCAGTATGAATATATTTGTTCTTTTCTGTGTCCATGATATTTGAAGAACTCTTCTGTAGCATTTACATTCAAAGGCATTTATGTGTTTCTCAGCTGTTTTGTTAAGTGTCCAGGTCTCACAGGCATATGTTGCGATGGGAAAGATGCATGCCCTTAAAAATTCTATTTTTGTAGTTCTGTCTGTTTCTCTCCACAGATTCTTTAGTTGTTTTACTTTCTGAAGAGCGACAGAAACCCTAATTAGACATTCGAAGTTCTAACAGAGAGGGAGGAAAATTGGGGTCCCTTGTGAGTCAATACTACCAGAAGACTTGTGAGTTGTTATAATAGTTTCATGCGGCTGCGGAAGACCGCATTTATTCACCAGAAACATGTAAATTATATTAAGAACAATTAAGGGCCAGAAAGTGATACATTTGTGGCATGATTTAAGTCAATGAAACATATTTGAAAAGGGTGTTCAAAAATGTTGATGTATCTTGGTGAACCACTCTATGTCCCGTAGCATTTCAATGCCGTTCGGGTGTGAAGTGTTAGTGCCTTCACATTTCTAGGCCACTACAGCATTTGAAATAGGGGGTGCCAGCACCTGTCCTCGTTGTCTTTGTTTTCCTAGGCAAGCCATAGTACCCTCCCCCCCACCTTTTTTAAGGCTATGTTGGCCTCCGTGCTGGTTTGTCTTAAAAAATTCTGCCCCTGTGCGAAATCGAACCAGTGGTATTCTGATCGGCAAGCGAATGCACTAACCAATTCACCACCGCGGCACCTTTCCAATACAAGAAGTAAAACGTGAACATATCACAACATTTTATTTATACAACCACAGTAAACTGTTGGCTGTATTCACTAATATGGCAATAGTTCATGGGAATGCACAAAACACTACACACAACCCATTCATCTCCTCGGTAACGTTTTCTGGGTCAAAACTAGCCTGCCTTCAGTTCTTGGTCTATGACCTTTATACTTTCACTCAGTCACCTGTGCTCTTTCCCATGTCTGCATCTAACATTTCAGCCGATTTTTCCAATAAGCGTTTTTATTTTGCACGAAAGAATTAATCGGAAACATCGTCAACAATTCAGGTGCGTGGCTCAGGTAAACCTGAAGGATAAATCGCCTGTAGGTTCTTTCTAATTTATATCAGCGAGTCTGTAAAATGATGGATATCAGTTTAGGTAAGGTAAAGGTGGCAGGTAAATTCCCTGTTTCCATGTGTTTAAGGCATATTGGGTATACAGTGTTAGGCCTTGTTTTCATCACCTTGGGTACATGAAAGTGTGATGTGATAAGTATCACGCCTGGCCGGATTTAGCTTTTCAGATTTATCTGATACTCATTTTTAGAGGCTGGATGGACCCAAGGGTCTTTTTGGTGTGGTGGCACCAGGAAAAAAAAATCCCACTGCTGCTGCTGCTGAGATCTGAACCCCGTACCACTGGATTAGTAGGCCGAGCGTCTACCTACTCAGCCAACCAGGCCGTCGGATATCAATTTATCTCTGTAAAAAAAAAAATACAGGAAAATTTTTAATCAAATTGAAAGGAATGTTGGTTTTTTTTTCTTTCAAGACGAGCTATGTGTCGTATCTATTTTTGAGTAATATGTCTTCTTCTTCTTCGTTCGCATTGTCTGTCTATATCTGCAGTCCTGTCTCTTGGATAAATTTCACTGCTTTTTGTAACTCATGTATGGAACCGTAGAGCTTATCTTCTTTAGTGGTTTCACTGGGCCAGTAATTATTTCTCAGTGTCTCGTAGTTGATGCAGTTCTGGAGGATATGTTCCACAGTTTGGGGTACCTGGGCACATGTACATAGATTAGTAGTACCAACCTTAAACTTTGTATACATATGACTTCGGAGTCGGCTGTGTCCTGTTCGGAGACTGAAGAGTTTCCAGTACTGATCTTGCATCTGTGAGAATTACTACAGGACATGTATCAATTCTGGAGTCTGATAGTTTTTCAACTGCAGCAATAATTGCCCTAACTTCTGCATCAAAGTTGTTGCTGTATTTACCAGTGGGTATGGAAATCTTGTCAATGGTGTTGTTTGGATATTCAATATATGCTCCTGCCCCACCATTCTTTATGGCATTATGTGCAGATCCATCTGTATACACACGTATCCAGGTGTCACATGGATATTTGTCATCTAGAACACTAAGTGTGGCTGTTGATCTTACAAGACTGCTTGAGTAATATGTGAAACAGGAACCACACTTAAGATAAGAAGTACCGTCATGGATGTTCTTTTCAGATTTATCGTTTTTTTATGACAGACTTATCCGCCTTACGTATATCCACACATACGTAGGGGTTCCCTGAGTTAATGTGCCTGATAGTTTATTTGTTTTAGTTTTATACAGTATTCAAAGCAATCATTACATCATTGTATAGTTACAGTACATGTAACATTTGTGACTGAACGAACAGACTTTATTTTCGAAGACTTAAGAATTGGGCACGCAGGCCAGTCTACCATTCTGCCCTTATGAGTGGCGAAGTGGTTAGTGCAATAGGCCATCATGGCAAGGGTTAGGAGTTCGCCGAAGACGCCCCAGTCACCCAGCCGTAGAAATGGGTACCTGACTTCTTCTGGAGTTGGGAAAGGAAAGGCGGCCAGGCGTGATGCTGACCACATCACCTTCTAGTTTGCTGACAGAACAAGGAAAATATGGGCACTAACACTATATCTTCTATGTACCTCTAAGGCACGACAGGGTTACCTTCAACTTTTATCTTTATGTTATACTTTTATCTCTTTTTTTCATACCTGCTTCCACGTAATATATCTTCTCTTTAATATAACTTATTTTTATTGATAAGTCTTTGTGACACACTAGTACAGAGCATGCTCCGACATACGCATACCTCGAACTACGTAGTGTTTTATGGAGCGATCCACCAACGTAAGTTGTGGACTGTCTGTATAGATATGAAGCACTTACAGTTTCAGAGCAGAGGTTTCCTTTCTCTATTTTTGTCTAATGAAGTATTTTTCAGTTGATCATGGGCAAAAACCTATCAGTTAAACTGAATATTAATTCTCCAGATTGTTAAGAGACGTTTAAACTGATTTATTAAAAGTAAAGACGATCGCATAGTTTTATTCCAAACTGGGAGTTGGCAACTTCAAACTGCTATTAAAGCTATACAACAGGCATTGGGTCATTTTTTTCCATAAAACATGGCGATCGTGATGAATGATAACAAAAAATATTCCTGCGCTGTGAGCGGTGGTTGGTAGTCTAATAGCTTCGTGTGTTGTGGAATAAAAAGAAAGGGAATACTGCATTATAAATAATTAACAGTGATACGTTGCTGTGTCCTGAATAATGTTGTCTTATTTTGTTATACTCTGAATACTGTTGTCTTGTTATACGGTGACTACTGTTATCTTGTTATATTTCAAAACTATATATATATATAATATTTACCATTTAGTAAACCCTGTTATACCCAACAATCTGCCAAAGCCCACCTCACCTACCAGTTAGTGAGCCTTTCATAACCCAGCAGTCTTACCAAGCCCACCTCACCTACCAGTTAGTGAGCCTTTCATAACCCAGCAGTCTTACCAAGCCCACCTCACCTACCAGTTAGTGAGCCTTTCATAACCCAGCAGTCTTACCAAGCCCACCTCACCTACCAGTTAGTGAGCCTTTCATAACCCAGCAGTCTTACCAAGCCTGCCTCACCTACCAGTTAGTGAGCCTTTCATAACCCAGCAGTCTTACCAAGCCCACCTCACCTACCAGTTAGTGAGCCTTTCATAACCCAGCAGTCTTACCAAGCCTGCCTCACCTACCAGTTAGTTAGCCTTTCGTAACCCAGCAGTCTTACCAAGCCCACCTCACCTACCAGTTAGTGAGCCTTTCATAACCCAGCAGTCTTACCAAGCCCACCTCACCTACCAGTTAGTGAGCCTTTCATAACCCAGCAGTCTCCCCAAGCCTGCCTCACCTGCCAATTAGTGAGCCTTTCATAACCCAGCAGTCTCCCCAGGCCTGCCTCACCTGCCAATTAGTGAACCCTGTTGTACCCAGCAGTCTCCCCAAGCCCACCTTGCCTACTACTTTGTGAACCCCGCTATACGCAACAATCTGCCCAAGTCCACCTCACCTACTTGTTGGTGTATCCTGTCATACCTAACAATCTACCTATCCTGTCATACCTAACAATCTACATATCCTGTCATACCTAACAATCTACCTAAGCTGGGCCACAAATCCAAAGGGCAGCCAGTAGAGACAGCAAAGGTAAAGGCCAGACAAACACTGCCTGACAGAAGGAAGAGCTTCCCAACAAAGTAGGAGATACGTTGACGGTACCCCCAACAGCACAACATGGGGGCATCAGCAATGGACACACACACACACACAAGTAGAGTTACGAGTGGAAGTAGCCTGAGGGGAAACCACGTGTCAAACCAATTCAGCGTGATTTGGTTACTCACAACAGCATCACAAATTGTAGCATTAATGTTGGATGTTCTTGCACGTCATGTTATATTATAATCATTAGATGGATCATGTCCCAGACTTATCGTGGCCTCCGTGGACCAAAGCGTGGCAGGGATGCCGCAGGGCCCTAACCTCAAAGGACCCCACCCCAATGACTGATAATCGTAGAATCAGAGGAATGCAAAGTAATTCTACCGGACACATCTCAACCATCACCCAAAAGGCCTAAGGGGCCACATTGAGACTCTGGGGCACATTCTGCAGCTCTGCCTCCTTTTACCGCGATGCTCGAACCCAGCCCTGGCTACGGGTGTGAAGCGCTCAGATTCATTTTGGTTACGGCCGATCAGAATTAGACTGACCGCTAAATGGGGAAATAGGTGTTGGGTACATAAGGGGGCGTCTGTTGTCCAGCGGGTCAGTGTTCTGTGTAGAGAGGTACGGCCGGGGGTTGTGATGTCCTGTGCTGGAATGTATTCGTAGAGATTGTTCGTGATGCGTTCTTGATGTAAAGTCTACCCCGTGCCATCCGTAGTTCGTTCCAGTATCGTCAGGTGTCCTATGTGGAGTTTCAACGTATGTGAAGTGCGACGTCTATGGTTTGTAACTGTAGTAAGTGTTTTCAGTTCCTTCTGTTGGAGTCTTCGTGACAAGCAATGGCTTCGTGACATGTAGTGTGAGCCGTTTTCATCACGACTTGGAGTGTAAGTGTAAAGTAATAAAAGTCGTGATAAATTATATATGTTGGAAGAATTACCAAGCTGTTGAGAGATTAATGATGAATTATTGAGTCATAATTGTAATGAAGTCAGTTATATGTTACTGGTGGAGCTCCGTGAGATTAAGTGACATGAGACGTGTCACGGGGCCTATGATGTTTTGTATGGTCTGTGGTCAAGTGTTCGATGGCTTAAACCGTCCTGTCTTATGAAAAATCATTATTCGACATTGTAACCTGCAGTCATTCATCATCATCATCATCATCATCATCATCATCATCATCATCATCGTCATCGCCTTTCACTCTCTTGAGAGCATAGGCCACGGATAAAGGTTCTCCTGTCATCCCCTGTTCTTGGAATTATTCTCTGCTTCCTTCCATGTGTACCCCTTGTCTCTGAGCACTGTCATCATTTCTCTTCTCCAAGTAAGTCTAGATTTTCCTCTTTTTCTATTTTCTTGAGGATTCCATGTCAGTGCCTGTCTTGCTATGCTGGTATCGGGTTTCCTCAGAGTGTGGCCAATCCACCTCCACTTCCTAGACATGATTTGTAGGTTCATAGGTTCTTGTTCTGCTCTTTCCCAGACCCCCTCGTTCCTTACATTGTCCTGCCATTTAATGTTTGAAATCCTCCTCAAGCAGTAGTTTATGAATATTTGTATCCTCTGTTGTATTGTCTTGGTCATAACCCATGTCTCTGAACCATATACCAGGACAGTCTTTACGTTTATACTGAAAAGCCTAAGTTTGGTTCATGTTTTGATGTTGGTTTTCTTCTCTGTGTTTCTGTAAAGCTCCGGTTTGTTTTTTTTTTTTTTTTACAGAGAACAGGTCGTTGGCCTATCCCCCAACCTCCTTAGTCGCCTCTTACGACATGCGTAGAAAGTGGCAGTGATTCTATTCTTTTCTCATACGTAGGGCAATAGGACATCATTGCAAGAGTTAGGATTCGTATTAGGCCGAAGACGCCCCAGTCACCCGGCTGTAGAAATGCGTACCTGACTTCTTCTGGAGGTGGGAAAGGAAAAGCTGTCAGGCGTGATGTTAACCACATCACCCTCTAGTGTTTGTTTCACCCTGACAGAGGAAGAAGAAAAAGGAGGAGGAGGAGAAAGAGGAGGAGAAGGAGAGGCAGGAATGAATATGCAGTCATTACCATGTTTTATTTCTCATCAGCCATGCTGATAAATGTTGATATCTGTGTATGTGAGTCCAGAGACTGGGGCGATAATTTTGTGTTATTGAACGGCGCCCCTAGGACCAGAGGTTCTCCATGTTATGTTTATGTTTTTTCTAGACAATGATTAATAAGATAATGTAAGTGTTGATACTGAATGTCTAGACTGAGCTGTTGGTACGGCTCATTAGTATGATGACGACTGACTTAATGTATTAAATGAAAGACTATGTGTTATAAATGTGCATTTTCTGCATGTTCATGTGAAGTATGTTCACCCTTGTTCTGGTGTTGTGTGATAAGTGTAATGAACTGGAATCCAGATATAAAATGGCTGAACTGCATGTTTGTCTGTAAAAGTAAATGTTGTGTTGGCATTTAGTGTTGATTGAAAGGCTTTAAGAGTGTGGTTATTCTGGGGTAGGATTTCAATATATATATATATCGAGAGAGAGAGAGAGAGAGAGAGTAAGAGTGGGACAGAACCTGGTAAAGACCATAAGGAAAAGTCAGGTGCCGTTCGTACTATTGTACTAAAGAATGGGGAGACTAATGTCATTACTTGATCAACGAATTTCTCTTTGTAGGGATATAAGATGGATACATCAGCAGCAGGCCATCTTGCTCACGACCGAGAGGACTACAAGAGAGCTGTTAGGGAGGCAAAGTTCCACAAGGGACATGCAAATGAATGAATGAATGAAAGAATGAGGGATACAAGTAAAGAATTAATGAATTAAATAGACACGGCACAGTAACTGTCAGTTATAAGGTGAAGTAATACAACTGACATTTAAAAAATATTATACAACATCTTTTACACAGGCAGCTACACTGAAAGACAGACTTTGGGCGCGAAGCATGAGCTCCAAGAACAAAAAAAAAAACAAAACCGCACAATTTATCCGGACAATAACTACGAGTTAGATGTTCGAGGCTACAACCATGGAATAAATAAACCATGTGTTCATTGAAACATATTTTTTATCATATACTTTGATGTATTATTCTGCTGA
The DNA here is from genome assembly GCA_009760885.1 of Achatina immaculata. Taxonomy (NCBI): domain Eukaryota; kingdom Metazoa; phylum Mollusca; class Gastropoda; order Stylommatophora; family Achatinidae; genus Lissachatina; species Lissachatina immaculata. Next base: position 37,478,968 of record CM019699.1, on the reverse strand, counting down.
AATGTGAACATTTCATGTGCTGAAATTGCTGACAGCTGTGTGACAGCACTTCCTGAAGCCGGAAATATGCCAAAATAGAAAAACGATGGCTTAAATCTGAACTGTCACTGCATGTTATGTTTCTTTTCTTTTTTCCTCTTTTTTGTTTTTGTTTTCGCGAAACTGAAAATCAAATTTGAACGATCATTGAACTCGTTATTCTTTCACACTTTCCTCCTTTCCCCAGAAAGACTTTCAGTCTTTACGCCTATCTCTCCCTTTTCATATCATATCAGTCTCCCGTCTGTATGACAATATCATATCAGTCTCCCGTCTGTGTGACAATATCATATCAGTCTCCCGTCTGTGTGACAATATCATATCGGTCTCCCGTCTGTATGACAATATCATATCAGTCTCCCGTCTGTGTGACAATATCATATCAGTCTCTCGTCTGTGTGACAATATCATATCAGTCTCCCGGCTGTGTGACAACATCATATCAGTCTCCCGTCTGTGTGACAATATCATATCAGTCTCCCGTCTGTGTGACAATACTCGATTCTCGACAATATCTCGGTGGATTTTTCGGGCATGCTATCTGACAATATCGTCTTGAATACTTGGAGCATGATACCTGACAACATCGTCATGAATGTTTGGAGCACGATACCTGGCAGTATGAGTACTTGGAGCACCATACCTGACAGTATGAATACTTGGAGCATGACACCTGGCAGTATGAGTACTTGGAGCATGACACCTGACAGTATGAATACTTGGAGCATGACACCTGACAGTATGAATACTTGGAGCATGACACCTGACAGTATGAATACTTGGAGCATGACACCTGACAGTATGAATACTTGGAGCATGACACCTGACAGTATGAATACTTGGAGCACCATACCTGATAGTATGAATACTTGGAGCATCACACCTGACAGTATGAATACTTGGAGCACCATACCTGACAGTATGAATACTTGGAGCACGACACCTGACAGTATGAATACTTGGAGCATGACACCTGACAGTATGAATACCTGGAGCACGACACCTGACAGTATGAATACTTGGAGCACCATACCTGACAGTATGAATACTTGGAGCATGACACCTGACAGTATGAATACTTGGAGCATGACACCTGACAGTATGAATACTTGGAGCATGACACCTGACAGTATGAATACTTGGAGCATGACACCTGACAGTAGGAATACCTGGAACACGACACCTAACAGTATCGACATGAATGCTAGGAGCACGGTACAGGAAAACAGCAGATGTGCTTCGCGAGATTGAAGCAAAATTCACTCACGGAATACAATCTTCAGCTTGCTCATCTAAATAATTTACGCCGAAATATAGAGGGAAATAATTAAAATATAAAGTAAGAGGAAATTTACTATTCTTTTTTTTCTTCTACTATTGTTTTATTTTGTACACATATCGCTCATGGTTCTTCTACGTTTAGTCATAAACCAAGTTTAATCGGACGAAGAAGAAGAACAAGAAGAACAAGAAGAACAAGAACAAGGCGCGGAAGAAGAAGAAGAAGAATAAGAAGAAGAACAATAAGAACAAGAAGAAGGCGCGGAAGAAGAAGAAGAAGAGGAGGAGGAGAAGAGGAGAAGAAGAAGGAGGAAGAGCAGGAGAAGAAAAAGAAGGAGGAGGACGAGGAGAAGAAGAAGAGAAAGGAGGAAAAGAAGGCGCAGAAGAAGAAGAAGAAGAAGAAGAGAGGAAGAGGAGGAGGAGCAGGAGAAGAAGAAGAAAGAGGAGGGAAGAAGACGAAGGAAGAGGAGCAGGAGGAGAAGGGGGAGGATAGAAGAAGAAGAAGAAGAAGAAGAAGAAGAAGAAGGCTCTCTGAGACAACCTGTCCTGTCCCATCACATCCTTTCAGGTTTGCTGTCAATAAATCGATCAGCCATCCCCGAAGCTTCAGTATTTTTTTTTCTATATTCAATTTGCTCTCTGACGTCCGCCATTTTGATGGAGCGTGCCATATCGACAATGCGTATTTCTTGATCTCACGAGCCATTTCTGTGATATTCTCCTTCGACCTTGCGCTCGCGTTCCTGCATAAGGGATCTTTTCATGAGTGAATTCGAAATGACAGACATGCCATCTTAGATGCTATTTCTCAGACTTTGAAAAATGACCTCCTCATTTTGAAATGCAGCGTCTGAGACCGTCCACGGTCGATTGGAAGGTTTTAGAATTCATTAGCACGGAATAAATTTAGAGGATTTATTCATGAATAAATAAGCTTGGTAACCGTGTATCACGTGCGATATAATACTAAACGGATTTTATTTTAAGAGGATTTTAACATTTGAAAACAAAAACAGTAGGAAAAAAAAAAATAGAACAGGGGTTTTCAAGCTGTGGTATATAGTGGTACACTGAAGATGTTCTGGTGGAGTCAAAATCCTGGATACGCTAGGCTTCAAAATGCCAGGTTCCCTGTGTGGAAGAATGTCCCGTTCAATGCTGGGGATTTTCTAGGGGATGGAGAATTATGGGATTCAGGGGTACAAGCGTTATTCAGGGTAGTGTTTTGTGGGTGGATCTGCGTTATGCAGGGTAGCGTTATTCAAAGTATGGTTTTGCGGGGTTGAGTTTGTGCGATGTAGGTTAGTAAGGAGTTGCACTGTGAAGGATAGCAGTTTCTGAATTAGAGTTATACGGGGTTGCGTTATGAAGGATAGAGTTTTGCGTGGTAGGGTTATACGGTGTTGTAATATGCAGGACAGCGTTATATGCTGCAGCAATAGCCCTTGTAGCGCTATATGACGCAGCGTTATGCGTGACAACATTAACACACGTAGAGTTACGTGTGGAGGTTAATCGGAGGGGAAATCACATGTAAACCCAGCTCAGCGTGATTTCCTTACTCACAACAACATCATAAGTAGTAGCGTTACGTTGGATATTCTGGCAATGTATCGTTAAAACATTTTAAACCATATCATTATCTAATATGAAAACTTGAATGAAAAAAAAACCTATAAATATAAAACTAGTCTTATGCTGCACAACTGCCCAAGGAGAAAGAAACTATATATATATATATATATATATATATATATATATATATATATATATATCCAAAATGCAGTATAAAATTAAATGTAACTATTCTAAAGCAGGTAAGAAATTCAAATAATTTGAGCAGTCATAACTTCAGATGGGAAATTAAAAGTAAAGGTAAAAGTAATCCTGTCATGCCTTAGAGGCACATAAGGATATGGTGTTAGTGCCCATGTTTTCCTTGACCTGTCAGCACACTAGAGGGTGATATGGTCAGTATCACGCCTGGCCGCCGTTCCTTCCGCAACTCCAGAAGAAGTCGGGTACCCATTTCTACAGCTGGGTGACTGGGGTGCCGCCGGCCGGATATGATGGGAAATGCAGAACAGAAATTAGGAACATAATAGGCCAAGCAAAGACTGCATTTCAGAGAAACATATTATGCAACACATCCTTATCAATGAATGTTATAAAACGAGTCTTAAAATGCTGTATTTAACCTATCTTGTTACATGGAAGTGAATCATGGACAATAGGCAGGTCTGCACAAAAATCGTTGGAAGCAACAGAATGTGCTCATTAAAAGAATGTTGCGAATCCAGCAAAAATAACTAATGGAGAATGTTTGACAAGAATACAAAAATCAAATACAAGATACAAAAAATCGTGTCAAAAAAAAGAGACAATGTACTTTCATACAACAAGCAATGAGAAGAGGGGGCATTGAAAAATATTATGACAACAGGAAAAATAGAGGGAAGAAGAGCCAGGGGAAGACTAAGAGACATGATACTGCACAGTCTGACGAGATGGTATGTGAGGAGATCATCAGCTCAGCTAATGGCCTGCCTGAAGAATAGTGTACTCTTGATAACCATAATAGCCAACGCCAGTCAGCATGGCACCTGATGATGATTATATATATATATATATATATATATAGAGAGAGAGAGAGAGAGCAAAAATGAGAAAATATAGTTGTCAGTAACCCCTGTGTGTGTTTAAGTTCTGGAACGAACAAGTCTGAAAATCACTGGAGTAAATTCACGTCCAAGTATTTAAGGAGATCTGCCGCAAGGGGCGATTATTCTTTCAAATGCAGACATTTAATTCTATTTTTGTGTCAGACAGCAAAATCCATTTTCTTGTTTCTTTGTCTTGTGTGTGTCAGCACATTAGAAGCACTTTGCTTGTATTTATGTTTTCTTTTAGTCCTGTGTAATGTGGTGATATGCGACACTGGCGGCTAGAGATGTGGTGTAAAAATGCGCGTATTCTCCTCTGCTCTCATGGTACATTAGATGGAAGTGCCTGATCAACCTAATCAACCAGTTGTCCGTCACTGGACGGTTGACTGACCTGACTCTGCTAGGACAAAGCGTCTTTGCAGCGACACCAGGGATTAGGTTAACGGGAGAAAACCTCAACAGCCAACGCTGCGACGTCTTTAACTTAATGTTCACTGTCAACAACACGGCTAGAATTTCCATCATAATTGTAGTTTAATTCATATTTCTTCATCTTTCTTTCTTTCTTCAACCTCCCTCTAACTGCGAGCTGGTGTTCTTCGTAGCCGATGCTGTGAAGATGTTGAAGCACCGCATCCTACTGGCGTTGGAGCGGGTTATGGCAGCAAATTTTTTTAAAGTCCCGGAGTACAGCTAAAAAAAAAGCTGGGGATGTGCAAGTCTGCGTTAACAGACTCCACCACCTTGGGGGACTACGGCGATCCCTGCCCCGTTAGCCAGGCTAGGCCTGTTATTGGGGGGGGGGGGGGGTTACAAACTAAGAAGTGGACAGGGTCTTGATCAGCTTTGGTTCGCTAACCCTGACGCTAGCATATCAGCTATGGGTCGCTGATTGCCTGATAAGACAGTTTCTTCGGGCCCTCTTCCCCCCCCCCCCACCTAAAATTCTTCAAAGAATAGGACTAACATTCCCCAATTTCAATCTAAACTTGTTTATAGTCTTGTTCCCCTCCACCCCCCCCCCCCCCCCACCCCCCAAATCTCAAATTTTCTGTCATCGGGTAATTATCGGAAGTCGTCATTACGTCTTTCCAAGACTGGCCTCGAGAGCTTGTGATCGCATTACCACGCTCCGTTATAGGATGATGCCCCACCTTTTCTTCCTTAGCTCCCAAGAAAAGCGGGTACACATATCTACAGAAGGGTAACCGAAGCACCTCCTGGTGCACTTTCTCTGTTTAACACCACGTGGTTAGTCTCTGTAACAGACTGTAGTAAACTCTAGTATTCAGCATGGCCGTTACAATCGTTTTGTCTTGTACGTAACATCTTATGAAGGTAAGTCCATACGGTGACTTTGAAAACAAGGACAATCACTACTACTTTTGCACTCCAATGTCAAAGACTTCTCCCAAAGATCAGTTCTGACAGCTACAGTTCCTTCCTGAGCAAAAAGTTCCAATCGGACAAAATATGACTCCGAATTATAATGAAACAAAGAGAAATTATTCTTATGGAAAATATCTGTAGATCAGTAATAATACAAAGACAGTGACAAATAATATCTTTATGGAAACGAGATTAAAAAATGAAGCCACAGATCAGATCAGTTCTACAGATAATCTCCGCATTCACTAGACCTAAGACACTAGACTCACTACGCCAGACCTATGACAATAGAACTACGACTCTAGACCTACGACGCCAGACCCATCACACTAGAACTACTACACCAGACCTACGACAACAGTCATACGACATCATATATACGACAACAAATTTACAACACCAGACCTACAACAACAACCCTATGACATCAGACCTAAGACACGAAATCTATGACATCAGACCTACGACACCAGACCTAAGACACTAGACTACAACAGACCTACGACACTATACCTACGTCGCCAGAAATAGGACACAGGACCTACGAAACCAGACCTATGACATTAGATCTATGACACCAGACCTATGACACCAGACCTACGACACCGGACCTACGACATTAGACCTATGACACCACGCGTATGACACTAAACCTACGACACTAGACACTACAGATAATCTTCACATTCACTACACCTACGACATTAGACACTAGAGATAATCTCCACATTCACTACACCTACTACACTAGACCTCCGAAAGAAAACAGATCGTACTCGAAACATATGCAGCAACAATTGGCTGCCATTTTTAAAAAAAAGTACTGGACAGAAAGCAGCAACTTTCATTCTGATGATTATCTCAGGTTCCGTCATGACATTGCACTTAAATCGCTGGAGAAGAAGACTGACAAGAGAAGAAAAATAGTTCAGCACAAGAACATCATGAATTAGTCAGTTCAGCGCATCATTAAAAGCCATACCAGACCTCCTTAGTGAGCAGAAAATCGAACCCATCCTTCCAAGACAGCTTGGCATTAGCAGTTAATGAAAGAAGAAAAGCAAAGTATTAATTATTGACACATCTGAGGATCAGGAAGTCTCAAGTCACGTCCCCTGGGTCTTTTAACATTGCTGGTTTTATATGGCTATTGGAGAAAGTGTGATGAGAATAGCCCTAGTGAACTGAAACCAAAACTAATAGGGTAGGCAAGTAACAAAGCTGATAGCTCATAGTTAGTGAGGAGAGAATTGTAATAAGGTACAAAATAGACAGATAGTGTTCTGGCAAATCCACCACACCAGATATGTCTTCTGGTAGATTTTCGCCATCTATCTATCTATCTATCTATCTATCTATCTATCTATCTATCTATCTATCTATCTATCTATCTATCTATCTATCTATCTATCTATCTATCTATCTATCTATCTATCTATCTATCTATCTATCTATCTATCTATATGCTTGCCTGCCTGCCTGCCTGCCTGTCTGCCTGTCTGTCTGCCTGCCTGTCTGTCTGTATATCATTGCTAAACATTCTGACAATCTCTCGGTTCGTTTATTTAATCCCAGTGTAACTCTCTGACTCCCTGTAAACATAAACAGTATCATCCTATTTCTGTCTGTCTTCTATGTTTTTTTTTCTTTTTTTTTAATTCTTACCTTCAGTGCTTTCATACAAAGTTGCCTCACAAAACATGCAACCGACCAAAGGAGAAAATTATACTTTAAACACTGCAGTTACATTCTGTGATTCAAAGAAAGCAGTATTGATCGAACAGTAATAACAACTCACACACACAAAAAAAAACGAACAACATAGTTCTCACACAGGCCTAGACTTCAGTCAACGCGACATGTAATAATCGTTTAATAAAATCAATGACCCACATATACATAGAATGAATGCGCCAATACATGGCCTCTATGGTAATTTCTCCACAAGGTTTGTTTTGTAGAACAAGGACGAGAGAATGGCGAGTATTGGAAAACAAAGGTTTATTATTATGTGCCATGCCCTGATAGCGTTGGCTATCACCTTGCTTCATCCTGTACGATCCTGCGTTTCCGATTAATTTATATGCTTTTTATTTTCCACTCCAATTGGTCACTCCACTGAGATATTTTTCTCTTGGTCTTTCTGTCTTCTTTTTTTTCCCTTGAATTTTCCAGCTATTACTGTATCATGGCCTTGTAAATAATGATTATAGGTGTTATGATTATTATTATTATTATTATTAATGAATATGATTATGAAAATATACTGTAAACAAAATAGTAACATCGAATAGCGACAGAGAAAAGTAGATAGAAACAGGATGAGAAAGGTAAAGAACTTCCATGACACTAGAACAAGACGCGGGCAAAAGTAAACAGTGGAAACAGTGAATAGAAAAAGACGAGACTCAGTGACGCTGAGATTTAGGTAACACAAAGGAAGGACACCAGAAAGTAGGATGGTCCAGTGATAACAAAGCGGTGACTGGAGGATGACACGTGTAAACAAACAAGAAAAGAGGAATAGAAAAAAAAGGCAGACACAATTAAAAAAGCGAGGACACAATAAAATCTCCGACATGAAAGAGCAAGATAGTGTCTTATGTAAATAACAAGTGTATAGACGAGACTGGACAGACTGACACGCGTTAGGACGCCGTTGCGCACGGTCAGTGCACGTGGACAGTCAAGAGTGAAGGAAGAAGGTCTGACCAGAACACCCGAGAAGCCATCAGATGAGAGATAAGGACAGAAGTCCAGAGAAAAGGCAAGTAGAATTTGCTCGTTTGTACACTGCGATTGAGAGACGGCAGAGGAAGACCGTCAGAAGAAATCAGAAGACAGACAAGAGAAGAAAGAGGACGAGACGATATAAAATCAGTAGTCTTAGACGGAAGATGGTTTTCAAGTGATTCAAGTGATAAGAAGAATTGACACTTTTGAAATTTTTAGTACAGTGATTTTAGACGAGAAACTAGGTGACCACGTGCTTCAGATGTGATATAATACTGAGATAGGAAACGTTCTCGTATCAAGTGTAGAATATTGTGAATTTGAGAAACTGAGAAATGCTGCATGTAGAACATGATAGAGTTTGATATTGTGAACACATGATTAAGTGTTTAAATCCAAGTGACGTAGTCGACAATGCATCTTGAACTTATTTGTCAGAATTAAATAATGTAGAGAACATTTTCGTCGGACTTGCTCTGACCGAGTGAAATTGCAATATTTATGAAACATGTGAGGTGTTAATCAAAGAGCATCTGTAAGCTTCAACTCTATAATATGGAACTATTCAGAAATATGTGATTCACAATCATTCAATATTATATTACTAGGTTTTTCCATTTTCTGTCTTCTCATGATATGTCTAAGAAATGTTGATTGTCTGTTATTCTTATCTCTTTAACTAACTTTCTTTCTGCCGTTCTGAGACTTCTTTGAGGACCTATTCGTTTGGTTTTTTTTCTGTCTCTCCAGCGTATTTGTCCCATTTTTCGCCAAAAACAAAAATTTATTTAACATTTTCTGATGTGTCCAATTTGTTTGTTATCTTTCTTTTTTACTGTCCAACCATTAGAAATACTGGCTCTGTATATGGGTACCCCATAGGGGAACAGAAGTAAGGGTAGACCAAAAGAGACATGGAGAAGAACAACAGAAAGGATGTTGAGCAATAGAGGGCTCACCTGGGCAATAGCAGTAAAAAAGGCAAAAGACAGGCATTTGTGGAAAACCCTTGCGGAAGCCCCATGTGCCATGGGCACTTAAGGTTCAGAGAGAGAGAGAGAGAGAGAGAGAGAGAGATGGGTACCCCACATTTTCTGGAGTTGGGGAAGGAAAGGCGGCCAGGCGTGATACTAACCATATCACCATCTAGTGTTCTAACAGCTCAAGGAAAATATGGACACTGACACCATATCCCTATGTGCCTCTAAGGCATGATAGGATTACCTATAGCACCGTAATATTCTCTGATTTACTTTTAGAGATATTTTCTTATCTGTAAGTATCTTCTTTGCCTTACTTTTAGGGACATTTTCTTATCTGTTAGTAACTTCCGTGCCTTACTTTTATGGATATTTTTTATCTGTTAGTAACTTCCTTGCCTTACTTTTAGGGACATTTTCTTATCTATTAATATCTTCTTTAACTTACTTTTAGGGGCATTTTCGTATCTGTTAGTAATTTCCTTGCCTCACTTTTAGGGACATGTTCTTATCTGTTAGTATCTTCGTTGCCTTACCTATTCGTGATTTTATTTCATTTGTGCACTAGTTGTCAGATGTTATTGTTGTTCCAAGGTAAATGAATGTGTTTATTTGTGTCAAGACAGAACTAATATAAATATTTAAAAAAACGGAAAAAGATTTGGATCGTATAGACTTGGACCTGCCCTAGAGTGTTAGAAGTTAGGATCAGCCAACCGTTACAGTTAGATGCATTGACAGTAATTCTCTGGACTAATGGAGTCATTTCCAAAATGTCAGTTGGTTTTCATTAAAAAGTGTTAACAGTGAAGTGATTTGGACAGCAGCGCAGGGGGTGGAACGATCAGTAATGATCATTACTTTCATACCAAGAAATTGTTTATCTCTACCCCTCCACCTACTCCCGCCCCCGCCATATCCTTATTGTTAACTTATTCGCAAAATTAGGAACAATGTCCACTTTGTGTTCTGCAGGCAGCCCTTTAAACCAGAGAAAATTCCAGCCTAAACAGGCATACTAGAATACATTGTACAGGCGTCTGTTCAGTGCATTAAATATGGGCAGATATTCAAGCAGCAATGATCTCCAAGAGCTTTTGGTTATTCCAGAGCTGCAACATTACAGTACCCGAAGAAATGAACTTTGAAGATGGCCGCTGACAGACAGTGTCGAAGCCGTCTGATGTCTAGTGATCTCGGACCAATCCTTGATACCTACAGCTAATGTCGATTACTTAGAATTACTTCAACTGGTGTAATGAGACCCTATACAAAACATCTGATTGGTCGGTGGTTATATATCATAGTACCTTGTAACTAGAATTATGAATATAAAGATGAATATATTTTAATTATAATAGTTAACATCAAATAAGAACAGAAAAGTTAAGTAGGAAACTTGAGAAAGAAATAAGAGCTTATTTATATAATTTTACTGTTCATAATTCTTATACATTGAACACTGACGTGCTTTCTCTTTCTAATTCTTTTTATCAGTTCAGTCACTTCATAATGTCAAGGACGCCTGGTAAGGCTGTAATGATCAGCTTATAAATCATACAGTTATTACTATTCGGCCCACCAGATGCCCGAGGGTGTATTCAACATAGCAGGTAGATACTTTTATATGAGTGGTAACGCTAACCTGACTGAAATGGTAAAGATAAGAAAGTAAAACGCCCGGTTTCCTGGTATTTAAGGCATACTCGGGATAAGATGTTAGGCCCGTATGTCTATGAGCCTCGGCGCATGAAACTCTGACGTGGTCAATATCACGCCTGACCGCATTTACCTTCCCTGATTTCTCTGGTACCCCATTTTTAGTGGCTGGGTGCATCCCTGGGTGTGTACAAGAAAAAAAATTAATTGCTGGCACTTGAAATGGTTCTTACTAAACTCGTTTTTACAAGATTCGTTTATAACCTCCCCCCTTCTGCTGACCAAGTTGTAGAATGCCAGCATCGTGTGATCATTCATTCTAATCAACAATTTGTATATTCCGGATCGTGATCAGCCGTGTATAACTATAATAATGTTATAATGCTATATTTGTTTATATGTTGAACTTTTGATATTCCGCCATGCTGTCATCTTTATTCCTGTGTACAGTATTTCCCCCTTAGTCACTGGGGGAAAGGTGAAAAGCCCTTCGCAGATGCTTGAAACCGAGGATAATACAGGCCCCTATGTAATATACGTTTTTCTCTGACATGCATATCTAAGAAGTCTATTTTTAAAACTATACATATTAAGACTTCAACAAAAAATACATTGAAATGATATATCATAATCACCATCATCATCATCATGCCATGCCGACTGGTACTGACTATTTATCCTTTCTCCGTGGTACCCAATCCAGACCATCAGTTCATTTGGTGATCTCCCTCCCACATCATCTTTCCAAGTTATCCAACATCGTTTGTCTCGGCTTTCCCCTGGCTCTTCTTCCCTCTAGTTTTCCTGCTGTTACAATATTTTCAATGCCCCTTCTTCTCAAAGAAAATTCTATGAAAATAGAATGTCCTACACTCTTCATTGGTAACCTTTGTTGTCCTAGGGAATTCACAACATTCTTCTCATAAATCACATTTCTACTGCTTCCAGTGATCTTTGTCTGTGGACCTTCCATGAGCCACTTCCATTTAATAAGATATATATATATATATCTCAATATAGCACTTTATGACTCGTTTTCTAACATTAATTTATAAGGATGTACTTTATAATATGTTGTAAAAATTGTGTAGTTGTTGCAATACAATATTGCATCGTAATAAAAAAAATACCTATGCGAATGTGCAATCCCTCATCCACCCATCCCTCTTCTCTCTCTCTCCCCCCCTCTCTCTCTCTCTCTCTCTCTCTCTCGCTTTCTCTCTTAAAGCATATCTAGCTGTATCGTACTTACTATACTTCTGTTTCGTTCTTCAGATGAAGATGATGATGATAAATTTATGAATTTCTAACAGCTGAATTTTTTAAAATATTTAATACTTTTTTAACAACAACAACAACAAAAAAAAAACAACCCGCGGGTAACTGAATCAGCGACTGATGAAATAGCGCGGATACGTGGGGCATGCTCTATATTGTGTCACAGAACTACCAGCGCTTGCTGACTCGTCCCTGAAAATTTGCCCGCAGTAATTTATCTGTGCTGCTTACAACAGTTACCGTGAAAATCGATACTCGAGTTACTCTGAACAAGACTTGTTACGTGAAGGATGCTACGCTGTAATGATATTTACTGAATATAATAACCAGCAGTGACCCATTACACGAACTTTGTGTATTGGTTTGGCATTTGAGGACAGCGGGGTAAGCGTGTAGTAAGCAGGGGCGAACAACGTCTTGAGAGGCAGAAGGTAAGGGCGGACATCTTGAGAGATAGAATATAAGGGGTGACAACGTCTTGAGAGATAGAATGTAAGGGGCGACAACGTCTTGAGAGATAGAAGGTAAGGGGTGACAACGTCTTGAGAGATAGAAGGTAAGGGGTGACACCGTCTTGAGAGATAGAATGTAAGGGGCGACAACGTCTTGGGAGATAGAAGGTAAGGGGTGACAACGTCTTGAGAGATAGAAGGTAAGGGGTGATAATGTCTTGGGAGATAGAAGGAAAGGGGTGACAATGTCTTGGGAGATAGAAGGAAAGGGGCGGACAACATTTTGAGAGATAGAAGGTAAGGGGCGGACAACATCTTGAGAGATAGAAGGTAAAGGTCGGACAACGTCTTGAGATATAGAAGGTAAAGGTCGGACAACGTCTTGAGAGATAGAGAGTAAGGGCGGACAACGTCTTGAGATACAGACGGTAAGGGGCACAAAGTCGCTAAATGTAGTCCTGTTTTGCCATAAAGGCATTTAAGTGATAAAATGCTAGTGTTCATATGTCCTTGAGGTGCCGACACACTAAAGGATGATGTGGTCAGCATCAGTCCAGTCACCTTTACGTCTCCAACTCTGAGAAGAAGTCGGGTACTTATATCTACAGCTGGGTGACTGGAGCGCTTCTAGAAGGATTTGAACCGCTGACCATATGGTGAGAGACGATTGCACTACGCCACTCACGTGAAAGGTGAACAAAAGAAAGTATGGGCAATTTTTTACAATTTGGGATGAGAGAGAGAGAGAGAGAGAGAGGGAGGGAGGAGTAGAGAAAGAGAGAGAGAGGGAGGGGAGCGAGAACTTGCATCAAGACAGTCGTTAAGATAGCCTTTATAGTGTGAGGTCAGACACTAAGAAGAGTTCAATACTATAACTTGTTTCATAATAGTCGTTATAGAGTACTTAAATGTTACATCGAGTCAATTTTGTTTTATGGATGTGAAGCATGGTCTATGAATAAGAGAGTACAACGAGAAATGGAGGCCATGGATGTTGAAGGTAGAACGAAGAAGTCTTATGAGAGGCTGGAGTTAAAAGGCAAATTACAGCAAAGATCAGAGGCAGACAAGAGAGATTTGTAGGACATTTTCTGAGAAGAGTAAAATTGGAACACATTTTGGCAACTAGAAAAACTGAAGGAAGAAGAGACAGAGGAAGACAGAGAGAGAAGTTACTGGATGGGCTGTCAGTATGGCTAGGAAGAAAGTCACAGGCGGATCTCATAATCAAGTCTAAAGACAGAGAATTGTGGAGAGAAATGATCGTCTACGCCATACGGCACTTGATTGATTGATTGATACCACATATGGGCAGCCCTGACCCGCGGCAGAATCATCTGTGGCCCGTGGTAACATTTTATATGGTCCGCAGACTATCTAGATACGAGCGTAGTTACTTTGAAAAACCATATAATTTGTTGGGAATGTTAAAAATATGTGACCTTATATTCACTTTTTGGAAGTATCAACAAATGCGAGCAGTTAGTTTCTAGAATGAAGTTCATCAAAATCTGAAACAATACCAAGACTTGTGAATATACATGAGGGAAACAGTTCTGTTTCAGCAAATCTTGACTGTTTAGTGAAACATGTTTTTGGAGCTCGAGTTTCTCCCTGTCTTTAAGCAACATACTTGCTTTTGTAACTTCTCCTTTTGCAACTTCTCGGCTTTTGTAACTTCTCCTTTTGTAACTTCTCGGCTTACATCTCATTCACGCAGAAAAGTACGGGACGAAGTAGGAATAGAATGTCTCGATTTACATCAACGAATAGAATGTTTCAATTTACATCAACGATATGTATAACAAACAAGAATAGATTTTTTTTTAAAGGTGAGGGTACTTGTCTTCTGACCTGTACGAACCTGTGCCCGAGAGTATGTTTGTGAGAAGCTGTAGGT